>CM033643.1:33783069-34225096 GCA_019512145.1 Engystomops pustulosus | reverse complement strand
GGGGCTGAACAAGAGCTTACAGTCATGATTGAGGGGAGGGGGTGACACAGAGCTTACAGAGTGGATGCGAAAGTCTATGAAGATGAGGGGGGTGACACCAAGAGCTTCTGTCTATGAGGATGGAGGGGCTGACACACAAGAGCTTTTACAGTCTGAGGATGAGGGGTGAGGGTGGTTGACCAAATGAGACTTACAGTCTGAGGATGACGGGAGCTGGACAAAACCGAGCTTACAGACCTGAGGATGAGGGGGTGACACAAGAGCTTACAGTCTATGAGGTGAGGGGTGACACGAGCTTGCATCATGGTATGAGGGGTGGGGTGACACAAGAGCTTACAAGACTAGGATGAGGGGGTGGGGTGACACGAGCTTACAGCCTATGAGGAAGAGGGGGTGACCAGAGCTTACAGTCTCTGAGGATGAGGCGTGGGTGACACAAGAGCTTACAGTTAGGAGCTGAGGGGGTGACACAGATCTTACAGATGAGGATGCGGGGGTGTGACAGAGCTACGAATGAGGATGAGGGGGTGACACAAGAGCTTACAGATCATGAGGATGAGGGGGTGACACAAGAGCTTACAGTCTAATGAGGATGAGGGGTGGACACAAGAGCTTACAGACTATGAGGATGAGGGGGGTGAACAAGAGTTTACAGACTATGAGGGGAGGCTGACGGTAGGGTTGGTTGACACAAGAGCTTTACAGTCTATGAGGATGAGGCGGGGGTGACACAAAAGAGCTTACAGACTGGGATGAGGGGTTGGAAAGAGCTTACAGCTATGGGGGGTGTAAGGAGCTTACAGACTATGAGGATGAGGGGGTGACACAAGAGCTACAGACTATGAGATGAGGGTGGTGACAAAAGCTTACAGTCTATGAGGAGAGGGGGGTGACACAAGAGCCACAGTCTATGAGGTGTGGGGGTGACACAAGAGCTTACAGGACTGAGGATGAGGAGTGGTGACACAAGAGCTTACAGACTAGAGGATGAGGGGTGACACAAGAGCTTACAGATTGGGTATGAGGGGGTGACACAAGAGCTTACAGTACTATGAGGATGAGGGGGGTGACACAAGAGGCTTACAGACTATGAGGATGAGGGGGTGACCACAAGAGCTTACGACGATGAGGATGAGGGGGTGACACAAGAGCTACGACATGAGGATGAGGGGTGACAAGAGTACAGACGATGGATGAGGGGGGGGGGTCACACGAGCTTACAGTATGAGGATGAGGGGTGACACAAGAGCTTACAGACTATGAGGATGAGGGGGTGACAAGAGCTTACAGACTATGAGGATGAGGGGGGGGGGACACAAGAGCTTACAGACTATGAGGATGAGGGGGTGAACCACGAGCTACAGTCTATGAGGATGAGGCGGGTGACACAAGAGCTTACAGACTATAGGTGAGGGGGGGTGACACAAGACTTACGACTATGAGAGATGAGGGGGGTGACACAAGAGCTTACAGTCTATGAGGATGAGGGGGGTACACAAGAGCTTACAAGTCTATTGAGATGAGGAGGGGTGACACAGACTTACAGGACTGAGGATGAGGGGGGTGACAAGAGCTTACAGACTATGAGGATGAGGGGGTGACACAAGAGCTTACAGTCTAGAGATGAGGAGTTGGGGCGGTGAACAAGAGCTTACAAGTATATGAGGATGGGGGGTGACACAGAGCTTACAGATCTGAGGATGAGGGGGTGACAAGAGCTTACAGTCTATGAGGATGAGGGGGGGACCAAGAGCTTAAGTCTATAGATGAGGCGGTGACACGAGCTTACAGTCTATGAGGATGCGGGGGGGGTGACACAAGAGCTTACAGACTAGAGGATGAGGGGGTGGTGACACAAGAGCTTACAGACTCTGAGGATGAGGTGGTGACACAAGAGCTTACAGACTATTTGAGGATGAGGGGGTGACACAAGAGCTTAACAGAACTATGAGGATGAGGGGGGTTGGGACAAAAGGACGCTACAGTCTATGAGGATGGAGGGGGTGACACAAGAGCTTACAGGGCTATGAGGATGGGGGGGGTTGACACAAGAGCTTAACAGGCTGAGGATGAGGGGGTGACACACAGAGCTTAAGCGAATGAGGATGAGACGGGGTGGACACAGAGCGCTTACAGGACTTGAGGGATGAAGGGGGTGTGACACAAGAGCTTACAGACTATGGAAGATGAGGGGGGGGGACACAAGAGCTACAGTCTGATGAGGATGAGGGGGTGGGTGGGGGTGACACAGAAGAGCTTACAGCATGACGGATGAGGGGGTGACACAAGAGGCTACAGACGATGAGGAGAGGGGAGGGGTGACAAGAGCTTACAGACGATGAGGATGAGGGGTGAGCAAGAGCTTAAGCGTATGAGGAGAGGGGGGTGACACACGAGAGCTTACAGTCTATGCAGGATGAGGGGGGGGGTGACAAAAGAGCACTGGATGAGGGTGACCTCGATTGAGGGATGAGGGGGGACAACAAGAGCTTACACAGACTATGAGGGGGGTGACACAGACCTTACAGCGATGGAGGATGAGGGGGGTGTGACAACGAGCTTAATCTATGAGGTGAGGGGACTATGGGTGACACAGAGAGCTACAGACTAGAGATAGAGGGGGTGACACAAGAGCTTACAGTTGAGGATGAGGGCGGTGACACAAGAGGCTTACCAGTCTTGAGGATGAGGGGGGACACAAGGTTCCAGTCTTGAGGATTGAGAGGGTGGGTGACACGAGCTTACAGGGACTGAGGATGAGGGGGTGACAAGAGCTTACGACTATGAGGATGAGGGGGGGTACACAAGAGCTTACCGTCTATGAGGATGAGGGGGTGACAAAGAGCTTACAGTCTATGAGGATGAGGGGGGGGGTGACACGAGCGTACAGACTGAGGATGAGGGGGGGTGACAAGAGCTTACAGTCTATGAGGATGAGGGGGGCACAAGAGCTACAGTCTATGAGGATGGAGGCGGTGGGGTGACACGCGAGCTTACAGTCATGAGGGATGAGGGGGGGGGTGACAAGAGTTACAGACTATGAGGATGAGGGGGCCTGGTACACAAGGTACACAAGAGCTAGTCTATGAGGATGATGGGTGGTACACAAGAGCTTACAGCTATGAGGATGAGGGGGTGACAACAAGAGCTTACAGCTATGAGGATGAGGGGGTGGACACAAGAGCTTACAGATATGAGGATGAGGGGGTGACACAAGAGCTTACAGACGAGGATGAGGGGGGTGACACAGGAGCTTACAGACTATGAGGATGAGGGGGGGTGACACAAGAGTTACAGGACTATGGGATGAGGGGGTGACACAAGAGCTTACAGACTATGAGGATGGGGGGGGTGACACAAGAGCTTACAGACATGAGGATGAGGCGGGGTACAAGAAGAGAGGTGGGGTGACACAGAGCTTCACAGCCTATGAGGATGCGGGCGGTGACACAAGAGCTTACAGTCTATGAGGATGAGGGGGTGACACAAGAGCTTTACAGGGACTATGAGGATGAGGGGGTGACACAGAGCTTACAGACTATGAGGATGAGGGGGGTGACACAAAGAGCTTACAGACTATAGAGGATGAGGGGGGGTGGACACAAGAGATACAGACTATGAGGATGAGACGGTGGTGACAACAAGAGCTTACAGTCTATGAGGAGAGGGGGGGGTGACACAAGAGCTTACAGTATGGAGGATGAGGGGTGTGACACAAGAGCTTACGGTCTATGAGGATGAGGGGTGACAACAAGAGCTTACAGACTATGAGGATGAGGGGGCTGACACAAGAGCTACAGTCTATGAGGATGAGGCGTTTGACACAAGAGCTTACAGTCTATGCGGAGGAGGGGGTGACACAAAGAGCTTACAGACTGAGGATGAGGGGTGGTGACACAAGAGCTTACAGACTATGAGGATGAGGGGGGAAACAAGAGCTTACAGACTCTGAGGATGAGGGCGGGTGACACAAGAGCTTACAGACTATGAGGATGAGGCGGGTACACAAGGGTTAAAAGAGCTTACAGTCAGGGGATGAGGGGGGGTGACACGAGGTAAAGAGCTTGTATAATTGTCCAGCCATTCTTTATAAAGATGACCTGCGATGGGGACATATACCCTTATAATTCTCTTCATCGTTTTGGTTTGTGTAACATGGCAATCATTTTAGAAAAAAAACTTTTGTATTAACTCAAAATTTTCATTACCAGGTTGTACAACTGTTGGTTTGAATGTAACAGTAGCTGTAAAGCTGTGTATGGAGTTATTTCACCTTATTAACATGTAACACAATTAACATACCTGGGTATAGCACAATTTGTGCACCAATTACATCCAGTGATGGCACTATGACACGCGTTGTCGGCACTGACACAAGTAGCCATTTTCAGTGACACACGGCTGCTGGAGAAAAATTTGCTGTAGGCTGGTGGTCGTGGTCTGGGGGGTCGGGTCGGTCGGTTGGCGAGTGTGCTCTGCCAGCAGAGCGGGCTGCCATCTCAGTCAGAGAGATCGCCAGCTGCTTCTCCTGTCCTCCTACCTGCTCTGGGAGGCCGCCCAATGACGCCCAGAGTGGGAGCGTGGAGACAGAGCAAGCCAAGCTCGCAAAGACGAACCTATGCTGTGCCTCGCTGGGGAACGGGAAATCTACAACAAGGAGCTGAAGCGGCTGAAGAGGAGTAACGGGAGGTCCGTGGTGTCGTTGGAGCCTGTGCCAGTTAGGTAAGTTAATTATTGAGTTGAGATCTGCCGGGCTGGGCTGTGATGTACACTCTTTGGGGGCACTTCTCAGGACACAAATGTCCTAAAAACTAGCATGGTGCTGGACTGCACAGGTTCGCCATCACTGGAAGAATTCCCCCTCCCCTCAATTATCTTAGTTCATGGCACCCCACAAAAGTAATACAGCAAGACCCAACAAAAGAAACCAACTGACAGATTAACAAAGAAGTCACTAAGCAGGTAAGTTAATAACTATAGTATTTGATTTAAACTCTAAATATCACAAAATTAGGTTTTTTTCTCAAGGTGACACACCACCCGAGTTATGCTCGGTTTTTTTGACGAATTTTGACACACCAAGCTCAAAAGGTTGCCCATCACTGAATTACATGGATCCTACACCAATATTGAAAAATATTATGCAAATGAGCCTATTAAATCATATGAAACCTGGAGCCCCTCAGGCTCATTTGCATAGTTTTAAAAGCCTTAAAAAAATTTTTTTTTAAACTGGGCATAAGAAGCTAAGAGAATAGCTGATCCTGCCAGAGGGGCACACCTCTGATCTGGTGATCAATGTCCATTAAGGTTCTGTTTGGAATTCATCCACAGTCAAATATAGAGATGTAATTCATTTGAGTGATTCAATGCTTTCTGCAGGGGTTTCAGACTGCCATGGGCCATTGTGTATTACTGATTACTTTTATAAAACACTTGCCTCTAGACCCCGTCTGGTCACAGAACCGGTCCATACATCCTCTACTGTGTGGACCACATGTCATTTTCTCTGTGCCAACCTAGAGCCTAAGGTCTCATGCACATGACCGTTATCGAGATCAGCCCTCATACAGGTCAAAGGCCCCCGGTCACAGGTATGGTGAGCACACACGGGGGCATTTATCTTAAGTCTGGAAACGTTTGAATTATTTTGGCCTGCCTGATTTATTGTAGTGGTTGAGGCATGTGAGTCTGTAGTTTCTTGAGAAATCTGAAATGTTGCACAAAAGTCTAAAATGTTTAAGCAACCCCTTGACTCCACCTTCTCTGGACCACGATTGTGTAAAAGTGTATGACTTTTTCTGACATCCACATCTGGAACTTTAAGCTAAATCAAGTGCCGCAGAATAAAACTCTGTCGCACATTTTGGTATAATTTTGCAACATATGGAAAATGTCCTACATTTTGTGGTGTAGTACCTTGGTAAGGGTACATGCACACACATATACTAGCCGAACCACACGTGTGGCACCACTACAATTGCCGTGTATGGGGACATAAATGGGGCTATATATATATATATATATATATATAGTATATAATATACACGACGGGTCCCAGAATTATATAAAAATATATATAATCTAGCTATAATGCTATGGCTCGACTACAGGACAATCCTCGTGTATGCCACACACCACGCACTGCACCATTACAGCTTTTGTTTTTGTCTGGATCAGATGAATATTTTCCTTCTCTCCATGTAACCTCCCCACCTGGTTTCAGTTTACAATAACCGATGCAGAGAAAAACTGATGAAATATGAACTGAGATGTGAACAGGCGCCTACACCCAGCAGCGCTCTTCACTATGCACGATGCAAACCGGTTTGCGGCGCCCTAGGACACGCCACGCCCGGCTGCGGCGGACCCCTATGACACGCACGCCCGGCTCTGCGGCGGACTCTACGCACCGCAAGCCGGCTCTGCGGCGCCCCTAGGACTCTCGCACACCCGGTTCGCGGAGCCCCTAGGACACGCACCCCCGGCTTGCGGCCAGCCCCGAGGATCGTTACACCCGGCTCTGCGGCGCCTCTACGACACGCACGCCCGGCTCTGCGGCGCCCCTAGGACTCGCACACCCGGCTCTACGGCGCCCCTAGGACTCGCACACCCGGCTCTGCGGCGCCCCTAGGACTCGTACACCCGGCTCTGCGGAGCCCCTACGACACGCACGCCCGGCTCTGCTGTGGAGGACGCTCTGCTCTCTGCTCACGGCCTGACTCATCAGGCATAGCCTGGTGGCTCGCATCTCCCCGGCACGTGATAGACCACATGGTGATGACATCATCAAAGGTCCTTTAGCTCACTGTGGGCTCTAGCATCTACCGGCCGGTTCGGTTCGGCTGCGGATGGCAGAATCCGGCCCGGGGGGTGGAAGAAAAAAGGAACCGGAACCAGCACTGGGTGGAGCGGGTGAGCCCTTGTATATCTTTTGACATTATAGATGTGCAGTAAGCTGCCAGCAAGACATTATTCATCTATAACAGATGTGCAGATGTGAGCTGTCATCACTAATGAGGCATCCGACCCCGACGACAACCCGCTATGATATATGTAATGAGCTGTCAGACAATGCTGGACCATGTCTCACCCTACATATACATGTATCAGAGTTCTTCTAATGCATTAATGAACCAGTCATGGATACTGGAGACTGTGATGTTATAAGTGGTTGGGGGATCCCTACTAGGAACCCCCCTGTATTAGATAAAGGCTCTGCAAAGTGTAGGGCGCCTCTGGAGGACCAGGCCAGTCAGTGCATGACATGGATCTGTATTATAGAAAGCAGTATCTGCAGGGGAAATAAGGACTCCTCTCAGTGACAGCGGCACACGCCTGTGATGGGTCCCAGAATCCCGTGTGCCCACCCGGATCCCATTGTAATCATTATAACTGTTCGCTGCTGTTGTTTCAGGTGGAAACTGGGTCATCACATATCACTCTGATGTTTAAAGCGCCATCCTCTGTTCTGTATTGGGTCCCTGAAATCGGGTCAGCACATTCATAGACGGAACACGGTCGTGTTTCACTGGCCGAGTTGTTCACAAATGCAGCGTATAGGGACGGGCCTTGGCCTATAACGCAAGCAATCGGTAACCAGAACTCTGTGCCTTGCATTGTTTTAATGCACCGGATTCAGGTTACTGATCACATGCATTTCCATAGAAACATACATGCGATCAGGTAGAGACCCACCCATGTGCGCTAAAATTACGTAAATGCCGTACTAGCGGTGCGTGTGACTGCACCAAGTATAACATAAGACCTGCAGAACCTGGCAATGGTGGGGGAACCCTCTGTCCGTCACCCACTCATGATCCCCTAGGCCAGTGATGGTGAAGCTTCAAGGGGTAATCAAGGGGTTAACAGCTGCAAACTATGCTAGCTCCGACCTCGGGTGTTAGAGATGGGTGTTTGCTGCGATATTCTGCAAACCTAATGTGTGTATAAAGAGGACTCACCCAATTCAAGCAATGTGGTGTACTTGTAGAAATGCCCCGGTGGTAAAATATATGTAGGGGAGACCACTCGCCCTGTGAAATTAAGGCTGAACGAGCATCGCTCAGCGATTTAAGTCTTTTGAGGCTAAAATGAATAAAGACAAGGAAAGAGACACAGAAGACCACTAAAAAAACCATTATGGTGAGACAACAGTGGCTAAACATTCTCATGAATTGAAACATAAAGTGTGATTTAAGAAGTTGAGATAAACAGCACTGACTGCATTAGGCGCTGCCTGCTACAGCAAGAAATATTTTGGATACATTCCACTCTAGATGGGTTAAATGAGTGTTGCAACTTTTCTGTGTTTTTGTCATTGAATTTTGATAATGATTGTTTTTTGTTTGTATTTTTGTAATTCTGTTCTATTTTTAGTATCGGTACATGTTTGCATTGTCATATAAAACAATATCTGTGAGCATTGTGCTTGTTTGCGATGGTTCCTAGCAGGAAGAGAGTACATTATACCTTCTTGATGTGTTGGTTATTCTTTTATGGGTACTTCCCCTTTAAGACCTGGAGTTAGGTGTGAATTTAAAGGGATAAATATATTGATATTGACCTAATAAACCACTACTAATATGTTGTCATGCACCTGAACACCTTTCAGATAATGTTTTTTTTCATGGTCCTGTTTGGTGGCATCATCGAGAAAATCAGCTTAGAAGTGAGATGTGAATTAGTTGTATCAAGGAGGAGGAGAATTTAGCACTGAAGTCAAGCTCTCCCTGCATAAAACACCCGCTTTACTATTTGTGCCAGCGACAGAATAGACACTGGCGCCTCCATAATGCCTGATGGTAACTTTAGGCTTAACCTTTACATTCAGACGGATGTTCACATGACAGCAAATAAATCAATCCAAGCCACCAATTGCTGCAATTGTTACCATAAAGGTAATATAGATAATTTATTACCTTGGAAAATTTTAGAACTATTACATATTAAAGTTGTATCTACCCAAAGCATCTCATCATCATAAAGCGATGCGACTGTCCTAACATGTAAAATCTGGATAGAGCAAGCTGAGCTTACACATTGTCTGTTACCCGCAGGGGGTATCCCAGAATGGGGAAGAGACGCTGCGTGTCAACAACAGAGAATAAGCCATCTTCAGGCTGCTGCGGAGTGAAAAAGCCCAAATTGTGCCCCTCTCCCGCTGGCAGTGTTCAGCCTCCAGTCCCACATAACTGCCAACCGCACGAAGACAAAACGGTGGGGCCAGGTGCTCTCACCCCACTCTCCCGCCCTAATGGGATCACAAGCGGAAGGGAGCAGTTGGTGGTGACAGCTGAAATGGGCTGCTACTGTTTTGATGTTCTTTACTGTCACCTGCATGGCTTCCCACAGCCACGTCTGCCACGTTTCACCAATGACCCCTAGTAAGTGTCCAGCTTATAGACCTATCACACACTGCCGCATACAATGCTTATAAAGGTTTACCCTTCAACTACAATTCACACTGGGACAAACAACATTCTGGCTGTAATAAAATCCACATATATTAAAGGAAAAAAACAAAAATGAAAGAAGCACTGGCCAATTTTGCACAACATTGCTTCTTTCACATAGGGCACTTGGTGACTCCCTTCCGGCGGTCAGGCCTCAGCAATCCACTCTTAAAAGGAACCAGTCACCTACTTTCCCCCCCCTAGGCCGCGGTCACACAGTCCGCTAGGCGTCCGTGATAACGCGAGCTAGATCGCACAGGGGGCGGTCCTCGGCCACACGGACAGAGTTACAGGGAAACGATGCGATCGGCTTATCAATCGCATGCGTTTCCTTGTTAACGCATGTGCGGTCGGGGAGGGGACCGCCCCCCCCCCCCCTGTGCGCGTAGCGGCGCGTTATGAACGGACGCCTAGCGGATCGTGTGACCCGCGGCCTAAACTAGCAGCCTCCTTAAGTAGAGGATGAATCGTACTTTTAGAATTGTCTCTTTTTATGTGAGATTTCACCTTTAAAAAAATCTCATCCAAACTCCTGTGTAAATGAGTCAGGCTCGGAGGCTGGAGAGGGAACATTAATTCAGATACCAATATCCTGGGCTCTACAAAAGCTAAAACCAAGTTTTTTTGGTATTTTATTAAAGAAGACAATAAAATTTTTTACAAACCAGGTTTGTGGTTCTGGGATATACAGAACTGGAGATATGGCAGGTAAAACATAGTTGGGAATGCAGGCTTCAGATAAAGATTCAGTTCCAACCTTATGTTGGGTGCGGTTTGAAAGTCCAAGGGGTAGGATCTATCAGGGCTTGTAGGCAGTTTTCTGGTTGCAAGTCCTGAAATAGGCTTACGGCCAGGAATTGGGCCTGCTTACCCCTTTACGCCACCCAAGTGGGCATGAAGGCTGACGTGGACCTGGCATAGAACTGCCTGCGGCACAACCCCTGCCAGATTTATCAGGAGGCCAGAACCTTTGGATAGATCCAGTAGGAGGAACATAATACACTGGTGCACCATGTACTGGTGTATGATAAATCCTCCCCAAATATTCTCTTCTTTGTCATAGTTCTAGCTGCTATAAAACCCAAGATATAGGAATCTAAAGTAACGCTCCCTCCCCAGCCTCTGAGCCGGACTCATCCCTGACTAAAGATGACCATTTTCTACTCATTTTCCCTTGACTTTGGAGATTTTACATAAAGAAGTGATAGGACATTTCATACCCTACATGAGGGGGCTACTAGTTTACTGGGATAAAAGTAGATGAAAAGTTCCCTTTAAGTTTATATAGTGGGAAATCCCCTTCAAATGGAGGTTCTTATAAGGACCTTCTTCTACAAAGGAAGCTCACATGAGAAAAAGATGATTTATCCCCATGTCCTCCATTAAATCATAGACGTTCGTCAAAGAAGATATAATAATAATAATAAGGCTTCCATGAACATTTATTTTTTTAGAGGGAAGTATAAATATGTTGGCCGGTGTTAGCTTCGTATGTGTGTGTGTCCATTCGCCTGGTGTCAGGTTTTTCTTTTATACAGTTCTCCCCGGTGTATTATATTTTATCCTGTGCTTTATCATACTGTATCTATTTCCTCACCTGTAGCCCTCTATTTGTCACATGGAAGGCTGGGCGTGACAAGCGTCTTCGTGGCTGTATTGGCACTTTTTCCGCCATGAACTTACACTCAGGACTCAGGGAATACACCTTAACCAGGTACTTTATGCAACATTAACTTTTACTGAGCACAATGACTGCATATATAGATAATCCTATTGAAAAGCTTCTGTCAATTACAAAACTGTCTGACTTGACATGAACAGTGGATTCTGGTGACCAGGGGTGTAACGTGTCTATTATCTTGATTGCTGAGAGAGCGAGTGGCATGGCATTTGTGATGTGTTTTTACATGCGTTTTGGCTGGATTAAAAGTATTATTTTTTTATTGTTGGAAGTGTAAGCAGCCGTGTTAGCATTTGCACACCTGCTTACACTTCCAGCAATGAATAAAAATGAAAAATTTCAATCCAGCTAAATGCATGATGAAATGTAAAAATGCATCACAGACTCCACATGTGACCGCACCCTGCAGGGTCATCACCCTGATCAGCAAATCTCCTGACATGTTTTAAGAAATAGATGAACAATACCTCAGAAGAAAAGTGGGCACTCCACCGTCTTTGCAAAATCGACATCCAGCTTTATTTGTCACATATACAGTAGAGCAATAAAAGTAGTGCATAGCAGTCCTTAGGACCTTGACGGTCAGAAACGTGTCAGATTGCTTGCTATGCACTACTTTTAATGCTGTATATTGTCGTGGGACGCAGAGAGGACTGTCCCTTTGGTACGTGCCCCCTGTTGTGAGCTGATATCTTCTGGTGTGTGAATTGGGTCTTATGTTTTAAGAGATGTCAAACGTAGTATAGTACTGCCAAGTCTCCACAGCTCAGAAAAGATTGTGCTTCAACCTAATACCCTAACAGAAAAAAAGACTGTAAAATAAGGTACAAACACAATGGCCCACATTTTATCAGTGCAAACTGATAAAACAGTGTGCGGCAAAATGTGGCGCTCGTCATACAGAATTGTGGTGCATGGTCCGACTAACCACCTAACAGCCCTTTAGGCTGCGGTCACACACGTTGCGTTTTGTTTGCGTTTAACGCATGCGTTTTCAAACAGCTGAAGAGGAGATTTGCCTAATTACATTGTTGTCAACATTGTGTTTACAAAACATGTGTGTTAACACATTGTTAACACATGCATTATCGCGATGTTGACATATGTAAATGTCAACGCTTTATTAACGTGCATGTTAACATTGCGTTAACACTTGTGCTTTGTAAAGGCAATGTTGAAAACAATGTAATTGGGCAAATCTCCTCTGCAGCTGTTTGAAAATACATGCGTTAAACGCAAACAAAACGCCATGTGTGCCGGCCTCAGGTGCACATTTTTTCTGTCTTGTCAAACACAGTTCAGATGCAACACAAACCTGGCGCAAACACTTTAAAATTACATGCACAAGCAGTTTGCACGGTCTTTCCTAGGTTTGCGTTATTCATCTGACCTTTACTATATGTTGTATTTTAACTGCTTCTTGTAGCTAAATAGCAACATTTTTGGGCCACAATCGCCATTCACCACCTATCTAAAGGACGGTTAGATATTGTCAGTAGACCCCTAGGCTCGCCAGAATGGGGACTCAGAGCCTTTCTTAAAATCGGTGCAAATGGAAACCTATCCTTGGGCATAGAGGGACAGTGGGCTTCAACTTGCTCACTCCAGGCTATAGCAGCATCCTACACCGGAGCCTCTTATATATGGGTGCACCGATGGGGGAGTATCACAACTGGTGCACAATAACCCCCCAATTTACTCCTTTCAAACAATTATGTAGGTTAGCTGCTGTTATATCTCTGATGGGTAACCAACAATGATTTACAGTACCAGCATTATGGATGGGTTTTATACAAAGTCCATCCACTTGATGCAAAAAACAAAATGTAAAATGATGGAGGATATCTGCACAAGTTGCAGATAAAAAAAATAGACCACAATCATGAGGTTTTTTTTATGGGCGTTGTCTGCGCATGAAAAACTGATTGAAAATGCTTTAAAAGCACAAAAAGTGTGTGAAAAATGACGCCCCTGGGCATCGGCAGGAATATAATATATTGACAAATGAAAATCTGCCGGGCTAAATAGTTTCTGCTGCAGATTATTTCTGTAATATGTGTATGAGCAGGAGCACAACTTGAGGGGATGCAGAGGTTGCGGTCGCACACGGGCCAAAGAGGTTTAGGGGGCCTTTATGGTGTCACTTTCCCATATGATAAGACTAGTACTATAAACCATACATTATAGTCGGGGACCTGGCACAGTTTTTGCACTGGGGCCCATCGGCTTCTAGTTACACCACTGTGTATGAGATTGCTATAAATCTCATACACAACAAAGCCACTGTATTAGACTGTGGATTTTCCGTAATATGTGCAGTTTTCTCTAAGATTCCACTCCAATTGTATCTCTTTCATTGGACAGTTTAGCATTCTTCTCCTTCCAGGGGTATTTCCTATGACTATTGTGTGGACAGTGGATATACTGGATTGATATACACTGGATGATCTACGAAATGAAACCTGCCGCGTTGAATATGCAGTCTATTTCAGTATGTTATAGAGCAGGGCATGCTTATGGATCACTGTAGCAGTATAGCTTGTAATGTATTAATCTAAATCTCAATTTTGGTTTTCAGGAGTGAAGTGGCCCTATTATCTCTGCATGCACAATGTAGGCTGTAAATCTTTCAGTATCACCACCCCATGGACTCCTAAGCATAAAAAGGGATTTCAATAAATAAATGACAAGTTATACTGAATCTATAACATGACACAACTATATTCAACATGACAGGTTCACGATAAAAAGTCAATGGTGACGTGTGTTATACACATTTTGCCTTCCATAACTGTAGTCTTTGTATTATTTACAATAAAAACCTATATTCCTGTCAACCTGCAGTGCCCTTAAGGACAGCCGCTTCCCTCCTCTAACCCGTGAGGAGCTGCCCAAGCTGTCCTGCTCCGTGTCTCTGCTCACCAACTTTGAGGATGTAGGCGATTTCCTGGACTGGGAGGTAAAACGTTCCACGTGACTTAAATGAATACTGCAAGGGCTGTTCAGTTTTTCGCATAGTCGCGTCATCACTGCTAAAAATGAACATCCTCTCACTACTCATTTTCTTCTGCAGTTTTACAGAGGCGCCAGAAACCAATCGGAAAACCAAATCAATCAGAACCCTAGGGTGTAACATGAAGGAAATGATCTTATTGGTTTATAAAATATCTGGAAGATGGTGTCCTCATAACACAGTCTAAAAGATATTGGGGGAGATTTATCATAAGTCACTTAGAGCAGAACTGTTCTAGTTGCCCATGGCCACCAATCAGAGCACATCTTTCATTTTCCCACAGCGGTTTATAAAATTAAAGCTGAGTCCTGATTGATTTAAATGGGCAACTAGAACAGTTTTACCTCAGAAACCTGATGATAAATCTCCCCCATTGTGTGTGTGTTTTAACATTATAATGGAGATGCTGTAAGAATAAAATATTTACAGGCGCTAAGGAGCAGTGTTAGAGTCCTGGGTGGGGCATTTACACACATTTTACTTCCCAGACAACCCCTAATTCTGCGGTGTGAGAATGCAAAGCACAGGAGTAAATGGAATAGGGTGACTATATGTATGCTACTATGTCCACACCATTGTTGCCAGACCTATATCCAGTATGCTCTACTCTGTTATGGGTTCATAATAAATGTGTAATCTGTGGATGTTTTGCTTTGTGTCCCAAACTGTTTAAAATAGAATCTGAAACGAAATGTCAAATTGGGCAAATATAAACTGATGTACAATGAACCCTTTGCCCCCCTATGCCACTTTTACTCCAAGTGGGTGTGGATTGTGCCTTGTGGGGCTGCATTTACTATTTACTATAGCCTGCACCAATTCCTGGCATGGGATCTAGCGCAATTCTATACCAGGCTGTGCTGCACCTGATATAATGCAGGGATAACATCACATGATGTTCTGGTGCTCAATAGATGCCCCCTCCAGTGGACAAACGCCACATTCCGGCAAAATATAGGAAATGTGAGACGCTGTGTGCTCGCTGCACCGTGAGCAGGTGCCATTGACCTCTATGGAAGACGTGATAAAGCTGCAAATTGTGAGACCATATCACAGCCCCCAATACGGTCGTGCATAAGGTCCAAGCCTATCTGCACCCGAAAGTGTCCTTTTCATAGGCCACAAACATCTCACTCATAGTCCATTGTTTGTGGCCCGTGTGTCATCTGCATACAAGGTGCTCACATGCCAATAACAGTAGAAAAGACTCCTGGAGCTGCAAACACCAGCAAGAATAGGACCTGCGCTATAATTTGTAGTCCAAACGCAGCCAAAATACCTGTTTCTGTACATGTAGTCTAACACTGTTATGTGGGTTATAGCACATAGACATAACCATGCTTTAATGATAAATACTTTTTAACTGTATTCTTAAAGTAGTAGGATTATTTGTTAATTACTATTAGAATATATAGTGACATTATGTATCACGTATAATATGTAGAGAGATCCATATGACCGATTTGAGCAATGAACAGTTTATGTACCCGCAGTTCCTATAAATGTCAGGATATAACCTACACATTAATTATATCATATGGTCATGTGTGATATCTACATCTGTATAAGTACCAGCCCATACAGATACATAACTATACAGTAAATGTAATGTTGTAACAGACTTGTCTTGAAGAATAGTATTAATTTATATATTTTTTGTTTTAGGTAGGAATCCATGGGATCCGGATTGAGTTTGTGAATGAAAAGGGGGTAAAACGCACAGCCACCTACCTACCAGAAGTAGCCAAGGAACAAGGTACTTGTATAACCTAAAACTGTTATGGTGGCTTGTGATGGGTGCCGGGGAGGTGGAACTGGGTCGCCCTGTCAAAGCCATGGGTTTGGGGTTCCACAGATAAACTCCCTTCCTCTCTATCATGGTGAAAAGCTTGATAATTCTCTTTTCCTTATTAAACTTTACCCCTGAAATTTCTTCCCTTTATATGTAAGCCCTTGACATCTGTGTTCAGAGTAGTTTATTTCACGGGTTTTATTTAAATGTGTCCTTATATGTGAACACCGCCTAACATGTAAGCCCTATGGAAATCTGATTAGCCTTACATCTTAAAACATGCCCTTGTCTAACAATCACATATCTAATTGTGATGAAACTCTAATGTACCGTATATACCCAAGGTACCTAATTTTATCACCAAAAACTGGGAGAACCTATTGACTCGAGTATAAGGCGAGGGTGGGAAATGCATTGGTCACAGCCAGCCAGCCCCCTGGGGTATACAGCCAGCCAGCCTCTTTGTATTTAGGCAGCCTCGTGTAGTATACAGCTAGCCAGTGCTCAGTTTGCCCAGCACAAAAAAAATAAACTGAGTACTCACATTTCCGACGCCCAGGGCAGGTCCTCTACTTGCTTCAGCTCCAGGTCAGGGCCGGGTCCGTACACATGGCAGGCCGGCGCACACAATGTCAGTGGCGGCTGAAGTCATAGCTGCACGGACCTGCTGATGGAAGAAGAGAAGACCTGCCCTGTGCGCTGGAAAGATGACTTTTGACTTTATTTTTTTTTTTCTTGACTCGAGTATAAACATTTTTTGTACTGAAAAACATGGCTTATACTGGAGTATATACGGTAGGTACCTTGGAAGGCTCCTGATGTCTGTATTTCTCTGTATGCATCTTTTCTCAGATTGGGATCACATTCAGACAATAGATTCTCTGCTCAGGAAAGGTGGCTTCAAAGCTCCCATTACTAACGAATTTAGGAAAAGCATCAAACTCACAAGGTGAGCAGCGTCATATGTATTTCCTAGGAAGGGTTTCATCTAGAAAACCCTCTTTTATAGTGAGGCAAGTTCTGCATGCTGAAGGGTGACTTTCTTATACCCCATCACTCCTTACCCTATATCTGGGAATAGAAAGGATAGCTGTCACTTATACTTATAGGGCCCACAGCTGTCTTGCTGCAAACTGACTGCTGTGGTGAAGGCTTATCACCTTGATAGAGAAAAAAAGATCCTTATTAACTTATATATACATTTAAAGTGAACCTGTCACTAGCAATGTCATTTAACCTGCCGACAGGTTCCAATAGCTTATACTATGCTGATTTAAAAAATGCCTTTGTCAGAAGTCTGAATCAGTACAGTAGTTTATAAAACTTTATTTCACATTACCCGACTCCCTGCCAGGAGCGTGTGATGAGTCCCAGGGCAGCTGCAGCTTGTGTGAACCTGTATCAGTCTCCTCTCCTCCACACTCATCCAACATTGTGTGGAGTAGTGATGGGAATTACGGCTTTTCTTACGGCTCATTAGGCTCCGCTTAGAAGAGACGGCTCTGCTGGCTCCCTATTAAATATATGATAGGGAGCCTCAGGCCAGTCAGTCACCCTACGCCACACCACTTTTAACCCAATTGTATTGGTTTAAAGGGGGCGTGGTGAGACGGTTAGGGGCGGGGTTAAGTGAGCCATCTCTTGTCGTTCATGAATGACACGTCAGTGGTGCGGAGCAGAGGAAGAATGCATGAGGAGACACAGGCTTCTGCAGGATAATAATGTAGATGAATTCTCAGCCACTATATGTCCCTCCAGTTTAGTGATAGCAGTAGGTTACTCTTTGCATATGTTCTCCCTTTGTGTCATAGTGTAACACTGTGTTCTCTTATGCAGGTACCGCAGTGAGAAGGTGACAATCAGCTACACAGAATATATGGCCTCCCGCCAGAATGCACAGCAAAATGGCACTGTGCATGCACTGCCTCATTATACGCATTACTCCTGACACAGCGCTGCCAACACCGCAGCCCTGCCCCCCGCTCGCCGGCAATGCCTGTGACCTCCTGACATCTGACTCCTCCTCAGCCCCCTCCTCCTGGTCCAGTTACCTATACTACTGCACCATCTTATGAGTTTTACCATAGGAGGGCGCAGTGCCCAGAGACTTGCAGACACAAGCAGCCTTACCTCACCCCACTCACTCCAGGGACCTAGAGTGGGAGGGAGAGATCAATGGGAAATTACAGTCTCCTTCAACCCCTACAGTGTTTGGGGTAACTCACCCCGGAAAAAAGCACTTTTAGGTTTTTACATTCTATATTGATTTTTTTAATTATATATTTGCATATATTAATATATCTTTTTTTTAACCTGAAGAATAAGGCCTACTTTGTGACATCTGCTCCCTTAGTTCCAGAATGGTCTTTGTGCATTATTGTGAGCCAAAACCAAGTGTGGCCAAACAGACAGGGAAGGTGCAAATCTTTCCAGCTTATTTTACTGCTGTGAAGTCTCCACAACTTCTTTTGGCTAAGAACTAATGCAAAAACCAGATGAAACACCAGGAGATGTGAACTGATCCTTAACAACAGATCAAAACTAGTCTTGAGCTGTAAGCGTGACCCACTGAAAGCAATTTCCAGAAGCAGATATTATTTTGCCAGTATATGAAATTCCTCTACGTAGGGGCCTTAGCTTCCATGTATTAAATGTTACACCATGAAAATGCACTGTAATCTGCAGAAAGAGTTGAGCAGATTGTACGTAGTGCCCTATCTGCAGGCAGCATGTTATAGAGCTGAGCAGATGTAATAACTACAGGCAGCATGTTATAGAGCAGTAGAAGCTGAGCAGATTGTACATGGTGTCCTAACCACAGGCAGTATCTAATGGAGCAGGAGGAGTTGGTCATATTGTACACTGTGTCCTATATGCAGGCAGGATGTTATAGAGCAGTAGAAGCTGAGCAGATTCTACATTGTGTCCTACCTGCATGCAGCATGTTATAGAGCAGGAAGTGCTGACCTATGTGACCATTAATGATGGTATAAATAGAAAGAGGTCATTCAGTAATAGAACGGTCCCCATGACTTTGGAGCAAAGAATAAAGTAGAGTTTTTACTGGATCTTTCTGACAAAACTATAGTATGATAAGCTACTCAGCTCTATCAGATCCTCATAGCAGATAAGGCTGCAATTCATGTTAACAATTCTTGAAGTTTTGCCCTGTTCTGCATTATAAATCCCCCAAATTGCATAAAACAATTTCTATGCAAATCTAAATAATTTCTGTTCATAAGTACGCTCTATCCATGCAGCAATGTGTAGGGCTCGAAGCTTTCCAGATATATATAGTTCCTGTTTAGTAATGATCATTTTAGAGACATTTCGGTTTTTATATTCATACAGATGAGCTTCTCGGTGCTCCAGTAGTCATTGCCGGCCCCCTGATACTGTCCAGTGCCGCTCTGGGCCGTTCCTTTACAGAATGATTGACAACCCCATAGAAAGAAGTAAATGTACTTCAGCAGGTACAGACACAGTTCTGGGCTACAAAGAAGCTCATTAACTGCAAAAACATTTTTTTTCCTCTAAAACACTAAGACACTTGTCTTACTATTTTTTTAATTTAGGAGATGGCAGTCTGGATTTAAAGGACACCAGATTAAGGATTGTAGACCAAACACACTGCCACACTGGTGTGTGCCCCCTCCGAAAGAATCTGCTCTTTTTTTAGCTTCTTATGCCCTTATTTTAAAATTATGCAAATTAGTCAGAGGGGCTCCATTAACACCTATGGAACCCTCATTTGTATAATTTTAAAAACCTTTTTTTTTGTAGAAACCAGGGCATAAGCTAAAAGAAGAGGAGATCCTGCCAGAGGGCGCGCACACCCGTATGTCAGTGCTTGGTGTACAATCTTTCATCCTGGTAGATTTTCTTTAAAGAAAAATTTTAGAATTTATAAATTTTGAACAGCTTACGGCCAGTTCCCATCTGCGTCCAGGTTTCCATTTCGGAGTTCCCGTTTAAAAAAAGATGAATGACGGTTATGACTTTTTTTCCTCATTGATTTCCGTAGACTTACAGTGAGGTCCATTAGTGTCTGTTTTTTACATCTTCCGTTATTTGAGCGTATAATTGGAAAATAAATGGACGGTTACAAAATCCATTAAAGTTATCCATTAAAAAGAATGATACTTTGCTATTAATATATCCTTCCGGACATTAACTCCTTCACGACTGCCCATTGTAAATCTACGTCGGGGAGTTTGGAGAGGGCTCACTTACAGAGCCCTCTCCATATGCGACTAGTGTGGGCTGCATTACACAGTTGACACCTGCCAGGAACTGTCATGGTCGGTGCTGGCACTGATCACGGCAGTTAACCTGTCGAAGGCAGTCGAACCCAACCTTGGCGCCTAAGAGGCATCCTGCAGGGCGCTGCCATCTTTCAATGCCTTTTGACACCGACCAGTGCAGTGACAGCTGGGAGACTATTAAAGGCTGTCATAGCTGCCTGAGACAGGCTAATATAAAAGCAGTAAATCTACAATATACTGCAATGCAGTTGTAATTATAAAAAACAATTACTCCCAGCGATAAACCCTGCAATGGAAAATAGCATCCAAATGTCTGAATCGACACTTTTTTGCCATTTTGCCTTCAATAAAAATTTTAATAAAGTGATAAATGTAGTACAGTTTTCAAAATAGTATCAATGAAAATGTCATCCCATACTGCAAACAATGACACCTCCCACGGCTCCGGGCACCAAAGTATGAAAAACTTACGTGTGTCAGAATGTGGGCATACAAGGCATTCTTTTATTATTCCAAGGTCTGAATTTTTTTTAAAGGTATTGAGATAGAACTAAAGTCTCTATAAATTTTGTATCTCTGTGATCGTATTATCCAAAGAATAAGAAAGTGGTATCATCTCAACCGCATATTGAAAGCCGTAAAACTAAAGCCCATCAGAATATGGCGCAACAATGGGATTTTTTTTTTGCCAATTCCACTACCTTTGGAAATTCTTTCTAGCTCCCCAGTACATGTCACAGAATATTAAATGGATAAGTAAATTAATATTGCATATTACAAACCAGCATAAAATGACAGTAAATTAAAGTTGTTAAATTACAATCTGTTGTTTTTGTTTTTTTTAAAGGTAACCAAAACACAGTTGGGAACTGGCTTTTAGCAGCTTAATTTTTTTTGTGTAGCTGCTCTAGGAAACTGATGAGGACAGGAACTCAAAAACTTTATTAGTCTGAGGTTATAGTTCCACAAATATGCCGATTCTCAGCCCTGTTTTTCACGGTCAAGAATCAGCTAGAATGTGATCCGTGAAAAAAATTGATGCAGTTAGAAAACTTTGAACCAGATGCAGTGATAAAATACATAATTCTCCGGATTACTCTGGGTCCCGGAGGTTGTGCCCTCAACAATCAGAGATTCAAATCTTCGATAAAATAGTTTATAATATTCATATTGATATCCTTGGTAATGGCTATCAATACCGGGATGGTGGGAGAAAAACACCCAGGACCTGAAACTGTTCCAGTTGAGATGTCTCTCTCCAGTGTGGGGTGGTCACGCCGCTGGTTTGGCCACTATACATATTCAATTCGGATTTATACATATTTCTAGAAATAGTCACTGCAACCAGCACAATAATAATCCAGAGAACTATCTATTTCTAAAGCTCTATTTATAAATCAGTATAGAACCCCTTTAAATCCCCTGCACTGCAGACTATGGCTGAGTTCGCACCTGTGTCAGGGGTTTCCGTTACCCTCTCCATACAGAAACTGACTGACTTTCATATATGGAAGGTCACCTTCATTTACAGTAGTGTAAAAAAGACACTGGCTGCTGTGCCATTTTTTTCCACTATTTTATAACAGGAGGGGGAACGGAACCTGACAAATACAGGTGGAAACTGATCCTCAGGAATAAAATACCATGTAGATTGCAGTCTAGCACTAGGTATTGGCAGCCATCTTCCCCTCCCTGACAGCTATGTCGACACATGTATTTTTTTGTACACTGAGCTAGAAATCTGAGAGCCTAAAATAATTGTTTACTTGTTGTTTTTGGATCAAAAACTCTGTATAGATGCATTTCTTGATATATCTTTTCTTCACATGCATAGAGTTACATTTTTCTGTGGCCAACACTAAAGGGAGTTTACTGTGTAGTTTTAAGCTGTCTTAATAGTATGCGGAAGATAGCTCCCTCTAGTGGTGGCTACAGGCGGCCAAAACATGTCCTTTAGGAAAATCTGTGCAAAATTAACAGTTCCATATTCAGGCACAGAAAATATCTAAACTTACTTGTAGTTTTTACCATATTCTTAATGTTCTTGATTTTAGCAGAATATTCATTTTATAATGTAATCAACGTAGAAACAGAGAATCTCCCACCCTTCCTATCCAGATTGAGAATCAAAACCCACTGATCTTATAAGCAAATAGTTAACCCCTTAACCATTTAAACCTCATTTTAAGTCATGAATTCTGTCTTCGGTTACAACTTTCATGACAATGTCTTATGTCTGCTGGCAAACTGGAGTGGCAGCTCAGGGGAAGATTGTAAACTCGCGTGGCAGAGACAGGGAGAGAGGATAATGTTGCACATGAAATGTCAAGACTTTCTTGATGTCAAACTCTGTTTTCGTGTTTCCCTACATGGAAAGCCAGCGCCAACTGGTTCCTCTGGCAGCAGATTGACAAGTATCCTGCCAGTCGCAACCCCACTACCCCCCTTTGATCAATCATGGGAGATTGTTTTTCCTTTCATGCTGCTGAGAATAAATTGAACTGATTGGATCAGGCTATGATTACGTAGTGATGTTGTCATTGCTTCTTTAATACATTAAAACACCTACATGAAGAGAACTCTCCGATAAAACAATAATTTAATCGTCATTTAACAGGGAGCCTGTCACCAGAGGGCTATATTTAAGTGTGGATAGATTCCCATAGACCAGTGGGGCAAACCTTTTAGACACCAAGTGCCCAAACTACAACCAAAATTCACGTATTTTTCGCAAAGTTCCGATGCGACAATATAGGCAGTAACTTATTAGTCCCTGCTCTGTCACAGGTTTAAATTGTAAAGGCACCTGAGGACACCAATACAGTAAAAAGAACCTTCTAGGGTTCTGGGCTACCTGGGACTGTAAGACGCCTTGAGCCCTGTTTGGTGAACTCTGCGCTGAGGTGAAGGCAAGGCTGCCCATATAGAGGGCTATGAGTGCCACCTCTGGCACCAGTGCCATTGGTACACCGCCACTGTCATAGACACTCTAGATTCCCATAGTGGACATGCTTGTATCATACCTCAGTGTTCTTTAGTTCTTGTAATATTCCATTATAAAGTTTACCTGACTGTGCCAGCATGTTCTTCTAAACTCCCAAAGGAATGGCCCATTTCAAAAACTAACATGCGCTTCCTAATTCATATTGCCTTCCCTCGGCCCCGCTCGTCAGTGTTCAACCCTCCACCTCATGACGTTGGTGCACTGCACAAGCAAACCTTGTGCCTGCATGATAAGCCTTTTACCCCAGTTATGTGCAGTGAGGTACGGGACGCATGCACAGTGACCTGCGCCTCACCGCACCGCTGCCTGCACATGACGGGGTAGAAAACTCACTGCGCAGTCGTGAGGTTTGCTTGTGGACAGATAGAGATTACATGACACTCTGTCTGTGGCCATTTTATGGTCAGGAATGTCTGGCTGAGGTAAAAAACAGGAGGATCCACTTTACATATCAAGAAAGCGAAACAGAACTATTAATATATGTATATTGGTAAATTACATAATATCCTGCCTCCCCCATACATTACAAAAAACATGAGGTTAAGTGTCCAAGCCCTTTAAGTGGCTTTTGCATCAGATTTTAGGAGGACTCAGAAGGAGGAGGCTCCTCATAAGGATTATACTCATACAATGGGGTCACTATGAATACAGCTGCCTAACACACGTTCAGACGCGAATAAGCCACTAATGCACCATACAAGTAGATAATTTTGTTGCATATTTTTCCTCCAGAAAATCATTTACAAACAAATTTTGTGCAAACTCGTCCCTCATAAGTGACGGCGCCATTACTGCTGTGTGTAACCTGATGTCACAGGGACCAGATGCAGTCACGTGATCACAGACATAGCCCGCCGCTCTGTGTGTACAGCAGCAGCTCCTACGGATCCATCATAGAGAGGAGAGCAACGGCCAGAGCGGCCGCCCACACTCACTACACTTCTATGATACTTCCGTTTCCGGTAGCTGTATTGGAGAAAAGCAAGAATGGCGGCAGGTGGTGGTGATGCTCGTGCCGGGGATCCGGAGGAGGATGCCTCGCAGTTACTCTTTCCTAAAGGTGAGGCTGTAGTCCTGCGGGTGCGGTACTGGAGACTGTGTGTATGAGGTCGTAGATGAGATGTGGCGGCAGAGGGAGGCGTACCGTGTACACAGCACATCCTCTACAATGGCCGCTACCTGCTAGACTGTGCTGTGCTCCTGCTGAGGGGCTGTCGGTATATCTTGGCCTCAGTGTATGGGAGCTACGTGGTATCACACAGAGGGGTTGCCTAGTATTAAAGGGAACCTACCACCACGATTCTACCTATAAAGGTAGATCGGGTGGTAGGTGGATGAATGGGACATGAGGATAGCCCTTTTTTGGGCTAATCCTCACGTCCTGCTATCTTTAAGAAAACTATAATCGGGGGATACGTAACTTTTTTTTTTTTAAGCGGCTACTGGGGCGTGGGGTAGCCGGACATGAGGCTACACGTCGCGGCTACTCCATGCCCCAGTAGCCTCTTTTCTCCGCCTACCATTGCATCTTCGCTGCGCAGATCTTTGTAGCTGCGCTTCCTGGTCCAAATACCCGGCGTTCTGCGAATTCTCAGAACGCAGGCGTGCGGCCACAGCTAGGAGGCCGAAGCTACTGAGCAGATGCTGGGTACTTGGACGAGGGCTGCGCGCCAAAGATGATATGGTAGCCCCGACGTGTAGCCTCTTGTCCGACCATTCCACGCCCCAGTGGCCGCTTAAAAAAAATGTACATATCTTTCTTAAAGATAGCCGGGACGTGAGGATTAGCCCAAAAAAGGGCTATCCTCACGTCCCATTCATCCACCTACCACCCGATCTACCTTTATACTGTAGTTAGAATCGTGGTGGTAGGTGCCCTTTAATCATGATGGGCACTACAGTGGGCTTGTATGCTGGGTATACCAGGCAGGCTTTGTATTGGCTGCCAGTCACATGGTTTGCATTGACATTTATTTATTATTTAACCCTATTGGAAATTATATATCCTAGTTAATAGAACACCAACCAGCGTCTATCCTCACATGTTCACCCAGTTGTTTATCATGAGGTGCAGCATCTTCCAGTGTGCACAAACGTTTTCCTCTTTATTTCATCTTCGATGGAAATAACCTCTGAACTTTAGGCCTAAAGCTCATGAGCTTGTTTTAATCCAAGTTGAAGTAAAGGCTTTTATACACACTGGAAGGTTTTAGACATTTTTCTTTTCTTTGGTTTATTTTGGAAGCTACCGTGTTGGTGTAAATGAATGGCACACATGACATAGGAGCTATATCTATAGAGATCTTCCATATCTGCGAGCCCTCTACCAATCATGAGAATGGTTTCAGTTCTCCCTAATGGGTGGAGAGAAACTGATCATGGGTCCTGCCACTTCATTCAATTTTGAGGGAGTGACCTATTGTGACCTCTTAGTGAAAACCTCTGGGTCACGGAGGTTCCCTCACAACAGTTGGACCCTCAATGATTACCATCTTGTGGATGGATAGGTGATGGCGTAATAAGTTGGGATAACCCCCTTTAAATACACCACTGTCTGTCTACACTGCACAGTGGTTAGTTGTTCGCTGCCGAGGTTCTGACCCCTGGCAATCATGAGAACAAGGGCACTCTAGTCACTTCTTTAGAACCTGCTAAGACAGCTCTCAGAACAACCCAATAGATGTAAAAGAATCCGTTTGTGATAATTTATTAAATTGTTGATCTTGTGTGCTGCTTCATCAGATCTGTGAAGTAATGGATGTTGAAGGCCCAGACCCCTCATTCCTATCCTATTTTATTGGGGATAGGTGATCAGTATCGGATCATGGGGTTCCTACACTTCTCTCTCCCATGATCTGCTGATCATGGCTGCTTCCAGTGCTGGGATCTACAGTGGATGGGGCAGCAGACAGACTGTTCTGTCCTCAATATTGGGCTCATCAATATCGTTAGCTTATCCAGAAAGTGAACTTTACAAAGGGTTTAGAGTAGAAATCAATAAGGTTATACTCGCCCATCCCCCACCAGTTCTATGGTAACTGTTTGGGTTCCCCACCAGTTGTTGCTCCCTCTGCACATACTGGCAATAGGTTCCCCGCTGCTCTGAGCATCTGATAACAACAGAATCTCCTGCGAGTCGAAAGGGAGCAGAAAGTAAAGACTGGGGGGGAACCCTGGACAGCATTGGATCTGGAGACTGGCCGATCCATAACTCATTTATTTTCTCTGAGTATTTTGTTAAACAACTACAGCATATTTAAAAAAAAAAAAAAATATTAAAAAATCTTTTTTTGCACAGAGTTTGAGAGTGCAGAGACGCTGCTGAATTCTGAGGTGCACATGTTGCTGGAGCACAGAAAACAGCAAAATGAAAGCGCAGAAGAGGAACAGGAGTTATCTGAAGTCTTCATGAAAACGCTTAACTACACAGCCAGGTTCAGCCGCTTTAAAAACAGAGAGACCATTGCCAGTGTCAGAAGGTAACCCCATAACTAGAACTGTGATGAATATGTATCTTTGTCTACACGGATACCTTTTGATGTCTACAAGTAACCATGAAAATGGTTGCATTATCAGACCTGCTCCTGTCTCATAGGATGGCCTTGGAGTTGGGAACCCCACTGAATAATATTTTATTTATAGAGCACCATTAATTCCATGGTGCGGTACAATCAGATACGGTACACATATTACATTACGACAAGAACCAATTCAATTACAAATATAAAACTCCAATTATCAGAAAACAAGTGGAAGGAGGACTCTACCTGTGAGGACTCACAATCTATATGGGAGGGAAGATGGTGAAACGAGGCGAGGGACAAGAACAGTGCAGTTATCGCATATTGTAGGCAATCCTAAATGGCATTGCCTACAATATAGATGAATGTGTGATGCAATGACCATTCAAATGTTTATACAGTAAAATGTTATCTAAGGGGCAGCATACAACACATAAAGAACACATTCTGGAGTAGTCTTTGGTAGATGTTTCTTTAGCTGCATCGTCTTACTCAGGTGTAAAAAATCTGAACATTGAAATATGCAAATGGAATAGAGACACATATATATATATATATATATATCGTATTAGAGTTTTTCGATTCCATTTATGCTCCTGTTGTATAATGACACTTTTCTTCTTTTACAGCCTGCTACTGCAGAAGAAGCTTCACAGGTTTGAGTTGGCGTGTTTAGCCAACCTGTGTCCAGAAACAGCGGATGAGGCAAAAGCTTTAATTCCAAGGTATGTAGATTGTGTGTGATCAGACTCTTCTCAGTTTCGGGGGCCAAGTTTACGAGGTATCTCTTATGATGTGGATATGTAATTATTTGCTGCTCAGTGGGGGCCAAATACCTTTTAATTACTACATTTTGTAGCTGTTTTGGGATGAGCTCATGTCTATTATACAGATTGCTGCCAGATACTTGGCTACAATCTATGTAGACATTAGCTGTTTAGTTGCTGTGGTATGAGAATCGAAAAACATTGACTAAGTTCAGGCTTCTCACCTCCATCTACCTTACAGCAGTTAAGATATCCATTATGCAACCATGCCCTGGCCTCCATGTAGGGGAATGCAACAGGTGGTTTTATTGTATATACCATTTTCCACCTTTACCATTGCACATAGCTGTTTTTACCATGGAAGGCCAGTTGATTTTTATCTACCCTGGATTCAGACCGGTAAATCTGGACAAAGCATTAACCAAGTTTGTCAGAAAACATCCCTGCGTACCAGGCCTTGTACATATTCACTTGCAGGGAGTCTGAATACCACTTATTTTTTTTAATGAATTTTCTTTCTTCTTTGTTACTTCCAGCCTTGAAGGACGTTTTGAAGAAGAGGAGCTTCAGCAAATATTAGATGACATTCAGACCAAGAGAAGCTTTCAGTACTGAAGAACTATCTTCATCCTCCGCCATGATGACGTCCTCCACTACGCCGTTCTTTCTCTCTTTCAAGCAAAGACTCTTTACTCGTTGTGTATGTTATTTTATAGTGTCCATCCTTTAATATATATATTTTTTAAACATAACGCTCAATTCCTTACCGGTCCCTGCAAACACTGCAGTCCTGTTAATGAACCTTGGAGTTTTCTTCTGATTTTACATTTTGCGTAACTTCTTGTGTTTTAGACAAGAAGGGAAGCTGGAGAAAAAGATTCTGTACATAATTATGATTTGTCTGTTGTAAAGATTGCAAGAGCGAAATAAAAAATGTTAATTGTATAAGATGACGTGGTGTCAAGAACACCTGTAGCAATACAGGGCGGGGTGGCTGATGATCCCTAGGTAGAAAGAATTAGGAAAAAAATTTATACAGTGATCATGTAATAAAATTGCCAAAAAATAGCTTCTGGAGTGGGAGGCAGGACTCTGTTTAAGGCCGGCTGCACACGTATACAGGCAGTCCCCTATTTAAGAACACCCGACTTGGAGGTCCAAGTGGACCTCTGGATATTGGTAATTTATTGTACTTTAGCCTTAGGCTACAATATTCAGCTATAACAGTTATCAAAGGTGTCTACAATTAAGCTTTATTGTTAATCCTAGTTCGTATGACAACACATTTTTAAAATCCAATTGCCACAGAGATAAGAATTTTTTCTCCAGGGTTCCAATTATAAAATATACAGTTCAGACTTGCATACAAATTTAACAATCCTGCAGAACCTTGTACATAACCTGGGGACTGCCTGTATAATCTTTTTCGTGGAAATGGATCTGTGTGTTGGTCAGATCCCACATAATGAACACTATGCAGTGGACGGGAGTCCTTGCATCATAAAGAAATCTAATGCAAGGACTCCCTGTCTGTCAGCAAAACTGCCAGCACTTTCAAAATGGCCATTTTGATACCACTAGCATGAACTACATAAGGAACCACCAGGCAGTCCTCTCATCAGAATTTTGGACGCATAGAAATATGTGACTAAATCTTCTTACCATACACATCAAGTGAACAATTTAAATCTGGGTACAGTGAGAGCAACATGGCAGAAGGTTAAAATTACTAAATTTAGGATCTGTGGCACAAAATACAATACACAATACATTATGGTTCAGGGAAGAACTCTTCCATTAATGGAAATACTTCTATATGACCTCATCTTGCTGGTGCCTTTAACTTTTAACTATGATTTCAGAAATGATGTATCATCATCCACTAATGTTTGGTATCCATCATCCACTTTTATGTTTGGTACTATGATGTTTAGCTTCTTTGTGACTCCCTTGACGGACTCCCTTTAATGACTGTGGAGTGCCAAAGCAAAGTGTAGCCCTTGTGGACTATGAACAAGCAGCTATTTCACATCGTTTGCGTCATGAATCCCCCCCCCCCTGCTCTGGATTAGCTGTGTGGCTTCTTCCATCCTGCGTCATTTCTTCTTGACGTCAAATCAGCATCTGTAGACAAGCAGCCGCCATTGATCAAAATAACCAATAACTGGAACAAAGAGAACTGATCCTTTATGATTACAGTCGGCATTCATAGACAAGCCAATACAGATGAAACGACTACCATAACACTTGCGCCAGTCCTGAATGAAAAAGGAGGATGAAAAGCTGCAGTAGAGGAAAATAGTATTTGTTCCCAGACTGATTTTGCAAGTTTTCCCACCTACAAAGAACGGAGAGGTCTGTAATTTTTATTGTAGGTACAATCCAACTGTGACTGAATCTAAAAAAAAAAACACATATGATTTCTCAATAATTAGCATCTTATTGCTTGCAATAAGTATTTGATCCCCTAACAACTAGCAGGAATTCTGTCTCTGTGCCATAAGAAGCTCCTCCTACTCTGCACTTATTACAAGTATTAATTGCACAAATTTGTACTTATTTGCTGTTTAAGACCTCATACACACGGCCCTTGGGGGTCATATATACGTCCCCATAGGCCAACAATGGGTGCACAGCGCCGTATGGAGCGGTATGGTGCCATGTCCTATCTTTCCCCGGAATACAGCGCTACTCGCCATGTTTATTGAGAGGAGCGGGGGTGAGTGTCGCTGACGAGTGCCCGCTGTGCTATGGTACGGCGGACACACGTTAGTGTGAGTTTAGCCTAAAAGACATCCACACACTCAATCACACTCCAACCTCTCCACCATGGGCAAGACCTAAGAGCTCTCTAGGGACACCTGGGACATAATGGTAGACCTGCACAAGGCTTGGATGGGCTAAAGGACAATAGGCAGCAGCTTGGTGAGAAGATGACAGCTGTTGGCACAATTATTAGATAATGGAAGAAACACTAGGTGACCTTCAATCTTCCTTGATCTGGGGCACTATGAAAGATCTCACCTTGTTGGGTAAGGACGGTTCTGAGAAAGTTCAGGAATCCGCACAGAACTACACAGATTTAAATCATGCAGGGCTTGCATGGTCCTCCTGCGCATGCCAGCACATGTCTAGGCCCATTTGAAGTTCCCCACTGACCATCCGGATTCTGAGAAGGCATGGGAGAATGCCCTGCAAAATAGAAATTTTTAGTGTCAACTCCACTTGCTGACTTTGGAGAAAGAAGGTTGAGTACAACCCTAAGATCATCGTCCCAAATGTGAAGCATAGTGCTGGACACATCACACTTTGGAGGTGGATTTCTGAAAAGGGGACAGGACGACTGCACCGTGTTAAAGTGAGGATGGATGAAGCCCATGTAATGCAAGAATTGGGACAAAAACCTCCTTGCCTCAGCATTGAAGATGGGTCGTGGTTGGGTCTTTCAGTATGACAATAATCCAAAACACACTGCCAGGACAACTGAGAGGCCCCGTAAGCATTTAAAGGTCCTGGAGTGGAGTAGCCAGTCTCCAGAGCTGAACCAAATCAAAAGTCTTTGAAGGGAGCTGAAACTCCGGGCACATTCACACGATGCGTTGTGTCGAGTTTTTTAACACATTCCAAAGGCTTCAGCCTTGATCACATGCTGAGGTTACATTGTGTTTCCACTGCATCTGCTAAAACGCAATATAACTTTATGTAACCTTACTATGTGATCAGGGCTGAAACCTTTGGAATGCGTCAAAAACGCATCAAAAAACACAACGCATCATGTGAAAGCGCCCTCAGTGACAGCCTTGAAACCCGAAAATTCTGGAGAAGATCTGTATGGAGGACGAAGCCAAAATCACTGCTACAGTGTGTGCAAACCTGGTAAAGAAATGCAGTAAACTTCTGATCTTTTTATCCTGTTTCAGTACGAAATATTTTGTTCAGTTTTTCTGTGAGATCAAATACTTATTTAATGCAATAAAATGCTAATTACATTTTTTTAAATCATGTAATGTGATTTTCTAGATTTGTCTTTAGATTCAGTCTCTCACAGTTGGATTGTACCTACAATATAAATTACAAACGTCTCCATTCTTTTTAGGTGGGAAAACTGGCCTGGGATCAAATACTTATTTCCCCCACTGTATATGGGTCAAGAGTCAAGATATGTAAAAGAGACTTTATTTATCTAACATGTTTTTTAAAAAAAATCTTTTAAATCTATATAGATGGATTTTAAATATAATAACCCTAATGTCGTCCGTTTTATTAAATTATATTTTATAAATTATATTTAATTTATTTCCACATATATCACATGTACAGAGCAGAATAAAAATAATAGAAATCACACATAAATAATGACACATAGAAATAGACAAGGATAAAACTTGTTTGGGATGTTTTTTAAATGAATCATGTGGTAGGCACATACCGTAATATGAATAAATGAAATGTGTAAACACAGGTTCACGGGTGTAACTACAGTCGCTATGGGGCCCGCAGTATCAGGGGTCCCGGCCCCCCAAACTGACACAAATGTAAATATTTGGGGATGAGATGTGCAGCAGTGTCTATCCTGCACGGCACATAATTTTTATATCTATATGGTTGTATTACGTACCATTTACATGTATATGCTTGTATAATGTATAATGTGCGTATATGAGTGTTATATGTAGTGTATGCGTGTAATGTACTGTATGCATGTATATGAGTGTATAATGTACTTTATCTATATGGGTTAACAATATACTGTATGCATAGGTGTGGGTGTACAATGTACTGTTTGTGTGGGTATGGATTTATAATCATTCACACAGCAGCATTCAGTCATTGCCCGGGTTTCAAAGACCGACCATAGGACAGACGTCGGGATATATTTGGTATGGAGTCCCTGCCTTCCCAATTGATCACAGTTTGGTGTTGCTTTTCTGCGTGGATCTCTTGCATCATATCGTCACTATGATGCAAGGAGTCCCATCCTCTGTGATGCTGCACTGTGCTATATGTAAAATCCTTATGACATATGTAAGTGGAATGGGGGCCTCATTCACAAGTTTGCTATGGGGCCCAGTCTCTCCTGATTACGCCCCTGCACAGATTTGTAAAAAATCATGTGACCTTGTTTGGCGCCAATCTATGTGTATTTAAATGTGACAGTGACACAGATATGTTATTTAGCCTGAGGAAGAAGCAGTCTTGTTACCTTGAAATGTGTTTCTTAGAGATAACTTGGAAATATATTTTAAACCTAATAAATATTTGAGAATCACGTAAAATGTGTTGGAAACAACCAATACCTTTGGTGAGGATTTACATTGCAGCAACCAATGACTCTGACATTCCAGATGCACTTTTCTTTCAGTTTGGACTGGTATAGTGACACATCTATGAATATTAGATGACGCCTCCATCATTCATAACCATATGTAATTTTTACCTGAAATTGTGCAGAATCTTGCAGGTATCTAGAGATCAGATTCAGGGTTCAGGTGCGCCTCTTGCGACCCAGACATATTGTCAGATTGGCTTCCAAACAGCTACTCTGGCTAATTAACGCCCCGAGCTACTAGTCATGGCTATGATTGGCCAAGGGGACACCCCTCCTGATCCTGAAATAACAGTTTGCAGTATATTAAGCTCAAGCTCTAAAAGTTTTGGGGATCTCATTTTCAGTCTCTTTTTTGTTTCAATGGTAGAATAGCCAGAGAAAAACACATTGGGGGTCATCTACTAAGGGGCCGATTCGCGTTTTCCCGACGTGTTACCGGAATATTTCGGATTTGCGTCGATTTTTCCTGAATTGCCCCGGGATTTTGGCGCACGCTATCGGATTGTGGCGCATCGGCGCCGGCATGCACGCAACGGAAATCGGGGGATGTGGCTGGACACGCGCTTACCTTCACCCAGCAATGGATCGTGGACTCCGGCGGACTTCAGCACAGCAGCGACACCTGGTGGATGTCGGAGGAACTGCCTTAGTGAATCGCCGGAAGACCCGAATCCACCGCAGAGAACACGCCGCTGGATCGCGAATGGACCGGGTAAGTAAATCTGCCCCATTGTGTTCAGCCTGTGGAAATGGATCCATAGGCAGGTGTTTGATCCCACAGACTAGAAACATTGCACAGGACATACAAAAATATGATACAAGGACTCCCTATTTGCTAGTTGAAATGCAGTGCTGGTACTGTAAGAACGTGTACAGTGGCACTGACCAGCGAGGCGGCAGCGCAGGACCCTGGGAGCAATGGAGGAGGTGAGTACAGCTTTCATTTTTTAAAACCTACCTCCCTAGCCCCCCTGCCTGATCTTAGCCATAGTTGGACAACCACTTTAAACACATAGATAATCAGTGAAAACAATTTACCCAAGTGTAATGTATGTATGTGACCAGTAGGGGCCAGGAGCATACCTATAATGCAGCCTCTTATTGTTGAGAGAAGGGCTCTATCTTCTAAATGACATTAGGCTTGAGGTTCCTTGATCTACAGAACCGGGCACATGGGCAGGTAAATTTATAGTTTACAGGGAATGCAAGCTACAGATAAAGCTCCAAGTTCTGCCTTTTTGTTTAACTCCCTGTAGATCGCAAAACCACAGCCTCAAAGCAGTTTGAAAATTGAGATTCTCATCTTTAATCTGATACCAGAACCTTAATTATAAGGACCTAAGATAAGATTTTCATCTTCACTATCGGGCCTATGTTGCATGTGCTACAGAACTCAAGATACAGAGTTAAAAGCATATTAATTAATTGGATCTTTTTCAAGTAGCTGGCCCTGACAAGGAGTGTTCATTTAAAGGAGTTTTCTCAACAAACGGGTTACGCCATAACTTGGGGGTCTCAGTGATGAAACCCCAACAGATCACAAGAATGGGGGTCCAATGGGGTCCGAGGGACCTCTTTTGGTCGCCTTGTCACTCCCTGAGATGAATAGAGCAGATGGGCGCACATGTTCGTTCTGCTCCATTCATTTCTATGGAGATTGTGGAGCTTGGCACTCAGCAATCTCCATCAGCTCAATAAAGATTAATGGAGCAGAACGGACATGCACGGCCGTCTGCTCTATTCATCTCGGGGAGCGACAAGGCGTCCAACAAAAGTACCTCGGAACACCGTTCCCAATCCTGTGGATCCAGTGATTCTAAAAGAAATGGAGTCAAACATAATTTAACATGAAATTCAGGATCAGATGTGACACAATCCCCTTCTAAATACCTGTCCCAGCTGTGCGAAACGCGAAAACGTCAGGAAGTTCGACAGAAGTGTGAAATATGTTCCTGGTATAATTTGATAATGAAATTCATGAAACATTGGGCAATGATTAATAGAGAGCTCTAAGAGATAACCTGTTGCCTACAACAGCCAATCACAGAGCAGTTTTATTAATATTTTAGACCATTCCACAAACCCCTCGTTCTGTTTTTCAAGGACTTGAGCCTATAGTTTACACAAAACTGTTAGAGATTGTAGGGCTAAAGTGCTGTCCACTTTAAGAACATGCCAGCAAATTATTAATATTGTTTGTGTAACGATGTAACAATTTTACAATATACTTTCAGTATCAATTCTTCATGGTTTTCTAGATCTCTGCTTGCTGTCATGTAACAGGAACCTTCATTGTTCACTTCTTGTAGATAAACAGCGGTCCATGGTCATGTGATGTCAAACAGGTGCACCGCTCATTAGCATCACGCCGCTTTGATTACACTGTGTGTTATAACGAGACGTGCATCTGTGTGATATCACATGACCATGGACCGGTGTTTATCTACAAGAAGTAAACAATAAAGCTTTCTGTTGCATAACAGCAAGCAGAGATCTAGAAAACCATGAAGAATTGATACAAAAAGTATATTTGAAAATTTTAGAATTCTTCTTTACACAAACAATATCAATTATTTGCTGTGTGTAATGCAGACAACCCATGCCACTTAAAGGAAATCAACCATAAAAATCCAGCATGATAAAACACTTACTTAACCCCTTAAGGACGCAGCCATTTTACAGCTTAAGGCTCAGCCCCATTTTTTGGATTCTGACTTGCGTCACTTTATATGGTTAGAACTTTTGAACACTGTTACTTATCAAAGCGATTCTGAGATTGGTTTTTCCCCGCATGTTGTCCAGATTTACAAGGGAAATGTGAAATCATAATCTCAGGATATGACCACAGTTCCTTATAAGGTAAGTAGGATTATGACTGTGTAAATATTAGTGGAGCTACTCTCTGTAACGCTCTATGCCCAATGTTAGCAAATGCCTGTCTGTAAATCACCTGTAACATGAACTATGGATTTAGTTTTCAGAAAACTTCATGTAGGAATCTATAGAGGTAAATCCTAATGGATAGTGTACAGTTATAAACAGTGAAGAAATCTTTGGATGTGCACCATATTTATGTGCTATAGAAAGACTATATATGGGGGCAAGGCAAAAAATACAGTCACATTTTAGCTCATAAGATTGGAGACACACAGGGAGGGACATTTTTCATATGCCGACACAATGAAGACCCCACCACTCCAGTGCTGCCGGAAACATGAGAAGGCGCTGAACACCTGATGTATCCGTCAGGCGGTTTGCAGGATATAGAGAATGCCCTGGGTCGGCCCTGCAGCCGCTGGCCACGCACCCCTTCGCGCCCTTCCATACTCACTTGGTGTGGAGCTGGCATAAAGGTGGAAAGGATTACAATTACTGGTGGCTCTCTAGTACTGTGATTATTTCAGGGCTTTCTTGCTAGAAAACTGCCATACAAGCCCCGATTAATCATCTCCATGGTCCGGGTTCACTGCAGAATTTCACAGCAGACCTAGCTGCTCTAAAATCTAGCCTACAATGGCTAGTAAAAAAGAATTTCATGCATGTTCTGATGTGCATTTTACACCAAAGACTGGAGTAAACACAATGGGGCAAATTTACTTACCCGGCTGCGGAGTTCCCCCGAAAGTGCATTGTCCTACCGGAATACACTGTACGGCGATTCACTAAGAACATGCGCCCGATATCCTGCATGTGATGCTTCCCCGATCAGGTCTGCCGGAGTTCACCTTCTTCTTCCTGGTGCATGTAAGTGCATTGTCTTGCGACACAATCTGAATCTTATATCCTGAGCTCAGTCTGAATCAATCGGATCGTCCGACGGCATGCCTCCCCCATTTCTGTTGCATGGAAGCCAGCGCAGCTGCGCCACAAATACCTGTCACAGCGGCACAAATCCCGAAAAGGTCAGAAAATCTGACGAAAGTGCATCAGTGGACCCATAAATAAGCCCCATTGGGGGGTATTTATCTTTTTTGGCGGTAGGTGTTTTTGGAGTCCAATTTTCGTGATGATTTGCACTGTGATGTTATATTGTGGCACCTTATTGGGGGGCATTCATCAGGTGTGGTGCAGATTTTTGCATTGAGACAAACATCTACTATCTTCCCTTTAAGAACTTTAAATTATGGTTGTATACTTACATAATCCGTATGTTTATGACATGCACTTTATCTATTCAGAATATTTGTTGGGGTTGAAAACAGATTGCTAATTATAGCTGAGCAAATATGAGCTACGCTTTCCTCATGGGGTTGTATTGTATAAGGAGGAAATTCAGATCCGGCTGTTTTCTCCTGCTTGTTTCCATCCTGTCTCAATGTTCTGAGTGAAGGATGCCATAAAATATCTGGAATCTGAAACTTGTGATGTCAATGTTATGTAGAACAGTTGATCCCTCAGCAGAGCAGAGCTTAAAACACTGGGGTAGATTTATTGAAAATGTCTAAATTAAAGGGAGAGTAAACTTAGAACAGGCAGTATCTGTGCCAAATCTATCATCGTGGCACATGTTGTGTGTGTATTTATACAGTCTTTCGGCTGGTTTACTTCATTTCAAAAGTTTGTGCCAAAATTGTAGCATACATCAAGACACTTTTGAAAAATATTAAGCAGAAACTAAAGTAGCAAGTAAACCAGTAATAAATCTATCCGCTTGTAATGGATGCCAGTTTCTTGGCACTATCCGTGGCAGAATTTGGAAGCATTCGCTGTTGTTAATCTTTCCCACTGATCTTAGACAATTTTGCACATTTACCACCTATTAAAACTTAACTTTTATTAAGTTATACTAAAAAGTGGAAGTTTTGGTAACAATATGTACATTGCCTGGATAAAAACTCAGCACTGTGTATGATACGGATACTTCCTATCAAATAGGGACCTGCCACAAGATACCAATCAGCACCTTTTTGCACGCCCAGCCTGGATAGTGCAATCGACCACCTCAGTCAACTTATACCAACTTGTTGCTGCTTTCTTCCAAAAAAAACAGCACATTACAGCACCATAGTTTGTGCCGGTATTATAGCTCAGCTGCATATAAATGAATGGAGCAATGAAGGTTCAATACCCAAGTGAGGAGTTTTTTTTACAACTTTTTCCAACTTTTTAGAGGTTAAAACACCAACATAACTTTATTTTTGTTAATAACCAGCTGGTTCGTTATCTGTATGTTAATTAAGCTGAAGGGCACTGGGAAAGGCCCTGCCTCCTCTCCCCCAACCCACTCCATCAACAGCAGATTGACCTCATAGGGAGGGGTGCAAGAGGAGGTATAACTACCCTGCCAAAGCAGTGTGTTACGAAATTAAACTCCTGTTAGATGTAATGTGTCCCATAGAGACTGATCACCTCTGTGAGCCATCTAGTGTTTAAAAACGGTAATGCAGCTGGTTAATATCGTCCAGGGGAAGGATGCTATTTATTGTTGACCAATGGAATGTCTTGTTTGTAACATCTGTAAAAACGATTCTGGTTGGATGAAAAGATTTATAAAACCCCTTGTGGCTGGGAAGTCCCAGAGAGTTCTGAGATTGATTCCTGATGATATGATGTGTCAGAGGCCAGCACACTTCACATCAGGCCTCTGCAAGTTTCTACTTAAACCCTGATGCTGAAGCAGCCATTCATCTCCGGCCTGAAGCTACCTGTACCAGGCTGTGAGCAACCTCTCCCGAACACAATCCAACCAGCCACCTTTAACCAGTTGAATCATTATCTGCTGTTGTCTTCTGCTGTTGCTGGAATAAAGGGACTGTAAATTTATGGTTGACATCTCTTGTCTCTGAGTGATCCCTGCCACAAGCTCCTAACATCAAGGCACCCCATTTACCATCTACCTGGGGATCCCTACACCTGCATCGGGGTTGCCCCAGGGAGAACTATCATCCATCTGCAGTATCGCCCTGTTTTCTTGCAAATCTACAAATCTGCCAGACGTGGACAAGGCCTGTTCCTCCAGGACCCAGAAACCTTGACCCCATTGAGCTCAGCCAGCTGCTCGGGTACCAAAGGAAATCCAGCTGGCATCAAGCCCAGAAAGGTGAGCCCCTGCTGAGTGATGTTGCAGAGCCAGTGGTAACGCCCCCATGGAGCACTACACTCTCATTTACATACAGATTAAAGTCGTTTTCAAAAGGTACCAGCCAGCAGGGGTAATAAAGGTATGCTGGGGTTAAGCTTTATAATCTCTACAAAGGACTGGTGGTGCTTTGTAGAGTTTAATCAGGTGGTAGAATTCCATCAAGGCTGTGTTCACAGGGTGGCTTTTACTTAGCATTTTGAAACCCTATACAACAGAGGAGAGGAGATTTGCCTGATTACATTGCTGTTAACATTTGCATTGACAAAATGCAATGTTCACACTATGGGGGTCATTTACTAAGGGCCCGAATCACGTTTTTACAGCGATTTACCCGAATATTTCCGTTTTGCACCGATTTTCCATGAATTGCCCCGGGATTTTGGTGCACGCGATCGGATTGTGGCGCATCGGCATGCACGCAACGGAAACCAGGGGCCGTATGAAAACCCGACGGATTTGGAAAAAACGCCGCATTTAAAAAGAAAAAAAGTGTCGCTGGACACACGCTTACCTGCACTCGGCCCGGCTTGGTGAAGTTCAGTGCAGTCCGAGGAACTTCAGCGCAGCAGCGACACCTGGTGGACCTTGGAGGAACTACCTTAGTGAATTACCAGTAGACCCGAATCCTCCACACAGAACGCGCCCCTGGATCGTGAATGGACCGGGTAAGTAAATGTGCCCCTATATGTCACCAACATGTTAACACTTTTTGTTAAAGGAAATCAACCAATTAAAAAAAACCCACAAAAATACCTAGAAATACTCACCTCCCCCAGGATCACCTTGAAAAATAATGCAATAAGGAAATATGAAGTACACTTCAAACTGTGATTTAAAAATTTTTTTTTGGCATATTATACTAATATTGCTATTAGAAGATCTAATAATTACAATATCAAGAAGTCACCTGTCATAGTGGTCGCTGCGGAAATCCGGCCACTACATGGTCCAGGATTCAAAGACTGACCACAGTTGTGGAAGCCTTATCTAGAGAACTGGTGTCTTGATTCTCTCTCATATGGAATAGTTCCCTATGAGGCTCAATTTATCTCTGTGGAATTATCCAAAAGAATCCATGTCCACTGCAAAACTATTGCTGACAGTCCCATCAAACTGCATGTGTCGCCTACACATGGAGGGACTCCCGTTCTCATTTTTGATGGTGTCCCAGCAGCTGGATCACCATTGCCTGAGAAAATATCTATTATACACTGGAATACTGATAACATAACTGAAATGATAAAGTCCACATTACTGTATATACCTGTAATGTCCCAGCGGACGGGCCCTACTAAATTATGCACCTAGTTAGCCTCCTGTGATTGGTTGGAGAGACTTTGGCAAGCTCTCTTATGCCACCTTCAAGCTCATTGCTTCTTTAGGGGTGAGTTATCCCTTTAAGAGCCATTATCCCCATCAATGACCTTCTCGGCTATTCTATGTTAATACTTTGCTGCCATCTGAAATTATTAAAATATTGTAATATTCCTGACGTATAACAGGCTGTGACTGATTGGCAGCCCAGAGTGTCTAAACAGTAAAAGTCTATAAAGATTGGTTTTGTCTAGGGCACAGCTGGCCAATCTACAGCTCTGCTAGCCCTTTGAAGGACAGCGCTCATAGCCATCCTGTTACCTGCTGCTGTGCAGTTCGTCTCCCAATAAAGGAACCGTTAGTTGATTCAAGAACTCTGCTTGCTGTCTGTGTGTGTTTCTGGCCTGCTGCTTCCATCTCACACTTGCCTCTTCCCATCTACTGGGGACAACTCACCTACACTAGAAGTGCCCCAGGATGAAACCTACATAGCTACACCGCACCACCTCTTCTTGCCAGTCCAGAGGTATGCGGATGAAGCCTAATCTAGGACCAAGGCTCCCGTGACACCTGCAGCCTAGCCGCCATCAAGCCAGCCACTGCAATCATAGGCTACTAGCCTGTCTTTGCATATGGGTGGTGCCCGGTGGGGATTTTAGTACTAGATACAAGTGAAAATTCTCTGTAATTCTATTTATCTAGAAGTATTTCATCATGTTGAATGATAAAGCAGTTTTTCAGCGCATATTCATTTCTTACTCATAGGAGAGATTATTCTAATATTACAGCTATTGTACAAATAATCTGGCTTCACACAATTCTTCTTTTACAAATTGCATTTATTTTGTAAGTAACACAGTATAGAAAGCTGAAGGCTGTACTAAAACAGTAATCTATACCTGTAGTAAGCTGATCTCTCAGGACCGCCACCCAGCATCACCAGAACTTTCACTAGGGGGCACCATAAGGAAATTTTAATCTCTGACATAATCACTGGAGGATTATGATCATGTTACCGCTTCATCTGACTTCACATGGCGAGGACGGAAATAGAAGGATGTTACACTTTTGTTCCAATCAACATTCTCTTCCTAGAACATGATTATTAATAGACGTAGGCCCCTGAAAAGGGCAGCCTGAGCTTAATACCAACCAACCAAGTGTGGATAAATATACTGTGAAAAAAGACTGGAATGCATTAAAAACCTATATAAATACAGCATTGTGCAGAGCTAGCTGCCTATGAATGCCCATCTTACACAGTAGCGGCTCCCATACGACCCCAATAACAATTCACTCTTTACCTCATTTACAATCTAACCCAGGAGAAAAGCCATAGTGGCCACTGGCGAGTACCATAGTCTTTTCAGAGGAGGCTGCAGGCTATTGTGCTTCGGACAAGGGCGTCTTGTTGTGGTCGCTGCTTTCAGAATCCAGATTGAGGATGTGTTCTTTGGATTGCTCATCCCCAGTTTCCTCTTTCCCTTTATTAGCGTAACCATTGTCATGTGCCGGGCCCTGCTGGCTGGGACTAGGAGAAAATGGGAAGTGAAGTCTAAAATAGTCAATTCCTTGGAAGTCGCCTGAAACAGAAGTAAAAAACAAAATACAAATTATACACTTCACAACCATTTAATATCATCTGCACTGTAGTTTAGTGGTTGTCACTGCTTTATTTCCATCCTGGAGCTAGGGGTGGAGATCTTCATAGTTTTGGATGAGCTCCAGTGTCTGGGTTGGTTTCTTATCATAGTTCAAAATTTGTATTTATGGTACTTCACTGGCTATATACATTCCCTGTGGGTTTCCTGATTCCTAAAACAGTAAGTTCTAAACCTCCGATTAAAATATGGAAACCACATTATGCAGATACCAGTTACTGAATTGATAAGTTTAGATGAATACATGATCTGCCCCACCGAAATTTCTATGAATATTAAGAAAAATTTTAAGAAATTTGATAAAAATTCACAACAATAAATTCAGAAATGAATCTTTCAATTCCATCTAGTAATCACTATAGTTATAGCAAAACATATAATTATATATCCTAGTATTATATAAGATTTAAAGGAAATATCATCAAATATCAATATCTGAAATGTCTGTTTTAATAAACACTGGTATTCCCAATTAAAATAAAAAGCTATTCTGGAGCATCTTGTATTTTTCCTCTAAGGCCTCTTGCCCAAGAACTGTGTTGAAAATCGCACGACTTTGCTCATGCGATTTTGATCAAATTTTGCTCAGAGTGTGTTCAGAGTTTTTCATGGTTCAGTCCGAGTGCGATGCGACAATGCGTTTTTTGTAGCACAAAATCTTCTTTCTCCTGTGTCAGATTCTCTCTGCACTCAGCTACTTGCTGGAAACTCGGCCAGGAAAAACTGACCGCAATAGGATGATCCTAGTGCGGTCAATTTTTTTGTCGTGCACGTATAGACTTAAATATGCATTTTTTCCCCCTGACTCGCATCAAAGTACAGGCAGTCCCCGAGTTAGGTTTAGGTTTGTTCTTAAGTTGAATTTGTATGTAAGTCGGAACTGTATATTTTAGAATTGTAGCTCCAGAAAAAATAAATTAAGTCCCAGTGACAATTGTATTTTCAAAATTTTTTGCTGTAATGGGAACAAGGATTATCAATAAAGCTTCATTACAGACACCTTACAGCTGATCATTGCAGCCTGGGACTATAGTAAAGCATCCAGAGAGCTTCACCAGAGGTCACAGGGGGCAGAGAGGTCTGTCTGTAAATAGGGGTCATCTGTAAGTCGGGTGTTCTTAAGTAGGGGACTGTCTGTAGTACATTCCCTACTTCTGACACATTGCAAAGCAGACGGACAGTGAGAAAAAAATGTTTGATGTTTGCAAAGATCTAAATAACAGCTATGTTTCAGAGTTTTGTGTGAACCACATTGGACTCTAAAAAATTGACATCTTGTTGTTACTAGTAGGGGGTTGTATCCTGCATGGTCAGATAATGTCCAGTCAATGCTTCCAGTGCAAAACTCTCCAGAGACATCTCCCTCACTTTATCCATTAAAACCAATCATGGTCATGCTCACACTCTTAAGGTCAAGAGTAGGCGGACCATTTAGTCAGGTACTGAGTAATATCTGTCACCTTACCAGGTCCTACAGGTAAGGGCAACCCGCAGGACTATTATACTCATTTCGATATAATATGCAAGTCCAATAAACTGCAGATTCCATAATTCATTCTATAGTGATCAGCGTAGAAATGTTGCAACCTCTGAAAATGAAAGGAAATCTACCACCAGAATCAAGGCTTGTAAACCAAGCAAACTTACAGCCCCCTTCTGGTACCCCCTCTTCTTTTAGCTTCTTATGTCCTTATTTTTTTTTTTAAAAAAGGCTTTAAAATTATGCAAGGCTGGATTAACAGCTATGGAGCCGGAGCTCCTTGGACTCATTTGCATAATTTTTAAAGCATTTTTAAGTTAAAACAAGGGCATAAGAAGCTAAAAGAAGAGGGACATAGGGGACACATATCAGTATGTCAGTGGGCTTGGTTTACAATCCTTCATCCTGGTGGTAGATTTCCTTTAAGTCCTGGAGAGATGACAAGTGCCTCTCATGCTGCATAATTCCATCATCTTGCATATATAAAATACCTGCCCTGTAATCTCATTACAAGAATATGGACATTATACATCCACATAGTGGAAGCGGTAGTCAGAAGTATATAAAATATATATGTATACACAGAAGAATATATCAGGACGATACAGTGTACTTAGCAGTTAGTGTCACAACAGGGCCACAAAATGAACATTGTGAAATGGAAGATTCAAAAGTATGCAGAAACGTATTCCCTTTAATGGATATCGACTATCAGTTTCCTAATAAGAAGTTCCTTCTTTTATTATAACTCTACCGCAGAAATACAGACTTATAAAACTTATGCAAATTACCCTGGGTAATACGCTGGCTACATTACCCAAGCGCCTCGAGAAGCCTCATATTTTAATTTATGCTGTTGGGGGGCAGGACCCCAGCTTTTTACTAACAAAAGAAGTCCTAAGGAGCGATGTTAGTTGTCCTTTAACCCCTTACCGACGTGTGACGTATCAAAATATAAAAACAAGTTTTTCCCGGCGTTTAACCCCATAATGGAAAATAGCGCCCAAAGTCAAAAAGGCCGCTTTTTTGCCATTTTAAAATAAAAATTCTATAAAAAGTGATCGAAATGCCGTACAGTTCTTAATATGTTAGCATTAAAATGTCATCAAAAATTGCAAAAATTTACACCATCCACAGCTCCGTACACCGAAGTATGAAAAAGTTATTTTTGCCATAAAATGTCAAAATGAATATCTTTTTTTTTTTATACAGGAGGTTTTAAGTTTTGTAAGTGTATGAAAACATTGGGGCTTATTTACTAAGGTCCTGCGGCCACATTTCCGTTGGATTTCCAGCGTTTTCAGGGAACGCCCCTGGGATTGTGTCACACGCGATCGGATTTTGGCGCATTGGCGCCGGCTTTTATGCGACAACGTGCCAGATTTAACATTTCAAATTGTGTCGCAAGACATGCATTTACATGCACCGGAAAGAAGAAGGTAAACTCCGGCGGACCTGATCGGGCGCAAGATCTTAGTTAATCGGGCCGGACTTCAGCCTCGTCGGACAACGCACCTGGGGACAGGACCGGGTAAGTAAATGTGCCCCATTAGGTTGTGTCTGATATTGCAGCTCTGTTCCGTTCAGTGATGAACACTTTTCTGCAGTTCCATAGTTCTCTTCTTATCGGATTGCTCCATCACCTCTAATGTTAGATATAAGATAATGTAGGATAAAAATGAGTTCCTGATGTGGCGTAACCAGGTCATGACTGGTGGCCGTAGGTAGATAGTTCATGTCTGTAAGTAAAGTTTGCAGCAAATGCTTTGTTAGCTAGGAAGCTTTCATCATCATCTTATGAACTTCAGTGAATATCATTATTTTTATGGGTTGGGCGCATGAGATGTGGCAGGTGGAGGAAGTGCTGTACTTGTGGAGCAAAGACATCTGTGCTCATAGTGTGCTCAAGGTGTGTCTGTAGTACTGTCCTCCTCATGATCATCACATTTACCCCGTCATCTATGTTGCATAATAACTGTACAGTGAATTCCTTTTTTTAAAAAATACCTCACTTTTGGATATCGGATGAACCCTTGCTCCACTTCATAATAACCCAAACTACACATTTCCTCTGGAATAAAGGCACAACACACTTCATATTTTTGTGTTAAAATGGGCAAAGCTTCATTTTAATCACAAGACTAAAATAATCTCAGTTAAGATCTCCAGCTGTCTGAGATACAGCAACTAGATGAACAGCAAGATGTGGCCGGCCATTCTAGCAGAGCCATTATACTTCAACCGCACTAAGGAAGATCTTTGCTCTGGTCCTTCACCATCATGGTCACCAATGCATGACACTACTATGTAGACCTCCTTCAGGCTGACCACTCACACCTCAGCCATTTCACCACCATGAGATTTTACATTCAAAGGGGGCCCAGGGCAACCCAAACCACCAACCAAATTTATATTGAGAAGGACCTTCATCCACATGTTCGTGCACTTAATACACATGTACACAAGAGCCATTTCAGGACATTTAAAGGTCCTCTCAAAGGTCCTGAAACCAAATATTGAAAGCAGGCAGAAGGGACGCATCCTCCATTCCTCAAGAATCTTGATTCTGGTCCCACATATAGAAAGAGAATTCCAGATTTGTGGGGGATTTAAATTCATGCAGCCAAGGGCCCATGGCAGTCTTAATCCGCCCCTGTGTATTAGTTAAAACAAATCCTTCAATAACATCCCTGCCACTTTCACCTGATTCTCCCACCCAAAGCCATGACCCCCTTTGCATGTTGCTCCTTGAAGTGTTGTGGGAAACTGATAGTAGATATCCTTTAAAGGGAATGCATTATTTTCTGCATATTTTTGCATCTTCCATTTCACAATGTTCATGTAATAAAGTCCAGCTGCAATACCAGCCGCAATCTGTGGACAAGAGTGGCCCTATTTTTTAGAAAAAGCAGCAATGTTTTTCTAACCATGGACAATCCCTTCTAATTTTTATTCTTTGCAATATAATGAACTTTACTGTAGACAAAATCCCTGGCTGTTACATGGTATGGTATAGTATATACACCCACAACTGCTATTATGAAGGATGATGCTGTGTATAATACTGACCGGGAGTAACCATTGGGCTCAGAGGGTCTTCTGACGGCAGAAATGTATCACTGGGCTCCAGTTCACTAATGTCCAGTGGTTCAGACAATTCCACTGAATCAATATTCACCTCCATTGATGATACACTGTCCAGTGGAGCTGCAAAAGAGAATACAGCTTTATACATTCAGAAAATATGATATATATATACATATATATAAATAATAAATCCAGGGCAATCTTTGTAGAAGTTTATACATTTCTAATCGGATGCTTCCTCAAGGATCTAGCTCAACTCTTGTCACATCAGTGTCTCGGGACAGTTGAATACAGAGACACTCTGTTCCTCTGCTATTGCTGTGTGTAGCAGGGCCGACAGGCGCAATGTGATGATGTCATCTCACTGTCACCTTCAGAGCTACACACAGCAGGAGAGGAGAGAGTAGGAGAGCAGCTGCTGGGGAATGGGGAGAGCTGAGTATCTGTGTTTCTTGTTCATTAAGCAGCAACAAGGAAGAATGGTGGTGAGGAGCCACAATATCAGAGGGAGCAACCTGGGGGATAGCATATGAGGTGAAGCTACTGGAGGGGGGGGGGGGGGGGCAATAAGATGGAGCTTTAATATGCGGGGGAGATGGCGGACACTATATCAGGGGAGTGGCAGGGGGGATATAATGTGAGGGCCAACTAGGGCGGTGTCATAATAAGAAAGCTTTAATATGAGGGAGAGCCAGGGGAAAAAATATTAGGGAGTCTACAACGTGAGGAGGAGGAGGGGCCCCAATGTGAGGGGAAGAAAGAGGGCACTAAGGGGGAAACTATACTGTGTGGAGGTGGAGTAAAGTGTGGAGCAAAAGGCACCACTTAGGGGAAAAAATGTGGACCTCTTTTGTCCCTCTTACTGCTACAAAAGATTTATCCCCCACATTCTAGAACGTGTTTGTCAGTACCTGTCCAGCAACCGCGCAACCACAACCAGGCTTGGCGCTAGCTGTCAGACTTGGGCGCATGAGATGTGGCAGGTGGAGGAAGTGCTGAACTTGTGGAGCAAAGACATCTGTGCTCATAGTGTGCTCAAGGTGTGTCTGTAGTACTGTACTCCTCATGATCATCACATTTACCCCGTCATCTATGTTGCATAATAACTGTACAGTGAATTCCTTGTTTTAAAAAAATACCTCACTTTTGGATATGAGATGGACCCTTGCTCCACTTCATAATGACCCAAACTAAGCATTTCCTCTGGAATAAATGCACAACACGCTTTATATTTTTGTGTTAAAATGGGCAAAGCTTCATTTTAATCACAAGACTGGCGAACTCATCCTGTGACTTCCCTGCGGGCTAAGGCCCTGCCTACAGCAGATAAACCACCCTGGCAGCTGCTGGATGGTGGAGCGGACAGGTAACCGGAATACAGATATAGGTCGGTGTTCACACTGGGGCAAAGAAACTGACACAAGACAGACAGGAAAGTGGGGTCACACTAGGGGTTAAAGGATACTGAGGGACAAACATCAGATACAGACAGACAAGCGGAGTCAAAGAAACGGGTCCAAATCAAGATGGCGGCAAACCAAGATGGCGGCAAAGATGTCTAATAGAAAATAGAATGGTCAGTAGGCAAAGCCGAAGTCAATACACAGAAAGGCAAGAAACGTAATGGCAAGAGCACTAGATACACAGATCAGACTGAATAACCAGCAAGGTCTGATGGGAGTAGGCAGGTATATAAGGCAGTTCCTGGACACGCCTCCAGCAGCACACTGGAGGAACTGTCAATCAGGCTAGTACCCCTTGCTGGGCAGGGCTGGAATGCAAGGACCATTTAATCCAAGCCACAGTTCACACACAAATTAACGCCACCTATTCTGCCAACTGCAGATAGAAGGACGTTTTAGCACGGAAGTTACTGTATTACTGCAAAAACATCAGACTGTTCCCATGCTTCAAACTCTTAAAGTTTGCAAAAACGCGTCCAGACTTCACCACCATGTGAGAAAATTCTACATCCAACTTATTTTTCCCACTTCAGTTTATAAAATGAAAGCTGAGCTCTGATTGGTTGGCATAAGCAACTAAAACAGTTTTGCTCTCAAACAGTTTTGAGGTTCACAACCCTGTTTATGTGAAATTATACGTAACATATTCATTTTAGTGGAGTAAAAATAAAATATAAATTAAATTGAATCGTAAAACATCCTAAAATGAAATATGAAAAAAGTAAAGGTTTTTCTCATGTTTATTTGCAAGTGGCACAGGATCTGAGTGAGTCACAGTTTTCATATTCCTCAGGTCAAAGGGGTTTTCCCATTCTAAAAAAGTTAACTTTTATTCTGCACAAAATGCTAAATTTGCATTAGAAGGAGTAGTGAACTTGAAAGTTTCAGTTCGCTTATTTGTGTTCACTGTTTAGTTATCATCATACATCATCAGGGTCTGAACAACGGCCAACTCACTTTAATACTGAACTTATTTACTGTAGAGCGACAAGTACTAGGAGAGCAACAAAAGCAATGACAATTTATTCAGGGCTATAATTCATAGTCTACGTGGTGAGGTTATGGTAAAAAGTTGACTTTCTTCCAATCTTAGATGACTCCCTGACCACCTGTACTATATGTCTCCATCCAAACAGAGGTCTCCAAAAAAATACAACCTCAAGAAAGTGAGCAATATTCCTTTGACTTGAATACCAGTAAATTCAATTATGGATCTTCAGACAATATCCATAGCATGTTCCATAAATACTTTTTATGTACAGAATCACTGCATGTAAAACCCATGAATTTTCAGATATCCCTGGTGGGGCGTCTACAGGAACTTAGATGTGATATCTGCCTTACATACAGCTGATCTTATGTGTATTCATGAACCTCTGCAGAATAACATAGTGTATAAGTATTTCTATATTAACCTCAGGCAAATACTGTATATTTACTGTTTTTAGCACAAGTTGAGATGCAGCACATTCCTTACATAATACATAACATTCTTCTGTATTTTTGCCTCTTTGTACTGGGCTAGTGGCAATATGAGGACTGGTACATCTTGTATCTAAATACCTGGTGTGACGTACAGGAATTTTCCATGACATGTACAGTTTATGACTACATGCACACTTCCGTTGCCCTCCGCACCGTAGCACAGCGGGCACACCACAGCGCGCGGGGAGAAGAGGAGGAGGTGAGCGCTGCTCACCCCGCCCCTCTCCATAGGAACACATGTCCTATCTTTCCCGGGCTATGGAGCGGCACGTGTGCGGCACCGTACTGCTCCCGTACCATGCTGTGAGCCCATAGAAGTGTATGGGTGACCTATATCGGCCGTACATACGTCGGCCATATATACGTCCCCCATGCAGCCTAAGTCAGTAAAAATTAAGGTTAAGTTCAGAGGTCAACACTTCCAGGAGCAACATGGTCATGGGTTTGGGAGGGAGAATCAGGTGAAAGTGGCAGGAATGTTATTGAAGGACTCTTTTTAACTTTTTATAGTCCACTACTCCTAATGCAGAATGTAAAATCTCATGGTGGTGAAATGGCTGAGGTGTGAGTGGTCAGCCTGAAGGAGGTCTAAATAGTAGTGTCATGCGTTGGTGACCATGATGGTGAAGGACCAGAGCAAAGATCTTAAACTATATGCGGTTGAAGTATAATGGCTCTGCTAGAATGGCCGGCCACCCCTTGCTGTTCATCTAGTTGCTGTATCTCAGACAGCTGGAGATCTTAACTGAGATTATTTTAGTCTTATGATTTAAATCAAGCTTTGCCCATTTTAAAACGAAAATATAAAGTGTGTTTATTTGTGTGCATTTATTCCAGAGGAAATGCTTAGTTTGGGTTATTATGAAGTGGAGCAAAGGGCCATCTCATATCCAAAAGTGAGGTATTTTTTAAAAAAGGGAATTCACTGTACAGTTATTATGCAACATAGATGACGGGGTAAATGTGATGACCATGAGGAGTACAGTACGACACACCTTGAGCACACTATGAGCACAGATGTCAGTGCACTTAAGCACAGTACAGCACTTCCTCCACCCGCTACATCTCATGCGCCCAACCCATAAAAATAATGATATTCACTGAAATTCATAAGATGATGATAAAAATTTCCTAGCTAACAAAGCATTTGCTGCAAACTTTACTTACTGACAGTCTCACCACATGAACTATCCACCTACGGCCACCAGTCATGACCTGGTTATGTTACAGCAGGAACTTATTTTTATCCTACATTATCTTATATCTAACATTAGAGGTGATGGAGCAATCATATAAGAAGAGAACGGTGGAAGCCACTGTAGAAAAGTGTTCATCACTGAATCTTATTAAGATAAAGGGTCTAATAAAATGAATTGCTTGGCCGTATCTGTCTCTTCCATGGACACACGCTTATAGAAACATCTCTCCATTGAGTTGCCACCTGGATAGAGTTTTACGAGACCTTAATTTTCCTTGTGATCTCTGGTTAAGTAATGTATAGATTCCTTAATCCAATGGGAGTTCCTTTCCATGATATGTTGTTATAGATCCACCAAACATTAACCTGCACAGAACAAACTTTCCACATCTGAGTGCATCTTATTGAGAATTCAGGCTTGTTCTTGCCTGCATTTCTTCAGCCTCCAGTAAAAATTTCTGTACATATCATCCTATTACTTGCGTTCACAGAACACTTTAAAAATTCCAGATCCCATTCCTGATCGCTGTTTATTTATTCAGTGCTACATGGGAGGTGTTCGGGAGATGCATTCTCTCCATTTTTCTTACAATAAGCAGCATTGGAAAGGAGGTTCTGAATAGGTTATGTGTGCAAATGTGGAAAAACCTATAAAAAATGTATCTATCCCATCAAGCTTTCTGTTGCTTGATAGAAAGATAGATAAATAGATAGATAGTTGGTTAGATAGATGAGATTGATGAGATAGATAGATAGATAGATAGATAGATATGAGATAGATAGAAAGATAGATGGATAGATAGGTAAATAGATAGGCAGATAGATGAGTCAGACAGACAAATGGATAGCAAAAGGATAGGCAGATAGATCGATTGATAGATAGATAGTTGGACAGTTGGATATGAGATATCTTGATATCTAGATACGTTCTAAAAAAAATTTCTAGTTGAATGTGACAGTTTAAGAACAAGATGTGTAACCCTACAAGGCTACATGAGAGGAGTTTGCTAATCCTTTCCGGGTAATATATCCCAGCCGCAGCCCAGGACCCTGCACTTACGTCTCCACCGCTCGTTCACCATGTGAATATGGGGGTAATACATGTCTACATCATGCGCCAGGACATCCTCAAAGAATCGCTGTCGATCTCTCAAGTGCTGCGAGCTGGAGCTCTGGCTCTGAAAGACAGGATGTCCCTGAAAACAGGGGAGAGATAGGGTCACAACAGGGTCACATTTTAAAGAAAGTTCTAGACGGTCTTAAACGTCAACCATGATCCAAGTATCTATGACAAATAATACTTTCCATCATAGAAATAGAAATGCTTACAAATGTCTTTAGATTTCTTAGTCAATGCTGCCCTTATCCTGATGATTTTCCTTTTAGGGCAATAAAAGACTATAGTATATGTTCTCATCTGGGAAAAATTGTTCTTTCCATAGCAAAACGATCAGAACTATCTTTTATGTCCAACTTTTCATGAACATCTCACAGTCTTTTAAATGTCTAAGTCATACAGGAAATGTGACATATACAATAGCAAATGACAGCGGAAAATAAGATGAGTGGAAGCTCTGGGAACACAGCTACTGCCTCTGTGTCCTGCCTGTGATCCACTAGGGTGCATGCAGCACCCTAATTCGTCTTATTGAAGAGCATGCAGCTGTATCATCCATATACCGGCGGTTATACAAGGATCATGTGTAATAAGAATACTGACCTGGGATCTGGCTGTCATGTCAGCGGCGGTGTGCAATGTGGGAGCTCCCTCCTCGTACACAAGTTGTCAGGAGTTCTCAGCACAATGTGAGCACAGAGCTGGGAGGGAACATTCACGTCTCATTACTCATCCTCAGAGAATGAAGTGCCACAGACACCGCTAACTATATATACAGATGTAACACAGCTACAAATGTCTCATTTAACTCTATGAACTCTATATTCCTGACATAAAATAATAGGGTAGGCGCATATAAAGTTCTAAGTAAAACCCCTCCATGTGATACCATGATAATACCTGCCATATAGTGAATTTTCTCTTGCTACATCTCCGTTCTTAATGATTCAGTACATAGTAAAATTATGTTACCATTTTATCTTATAAAAATATTGTTATATGACTTTACTCGCCAATCAGCGCCAAGTGTCCTACATTTACACAATACAATATACCGGGCGCTGATTGCCAATCGCATGTTTTTGCATAAAAACACATATGTTATCTTAATTCAATCTGCTCAAAAACACATGCGTTTTTTACCATTTACCATGCGTTTGGCTGCTTTGAACCTCTTTATCTATTGAGATAAAAAGGTGTAAAAAAGAAGCCAACGGTAAATGGTAAAAAACGGATGCGTTTTAAAAACGCATGCTTAAAAACGGACCAAAAATGCCAGACGTGGCATCATCCTGGGTGCATTTTCAAGTAAAATTTTTCAGCTGCAGTTTTCAAAACCAAAAGTAGGTGTCGATCATAATGGGTGAGAACATATCATTGACAGGTGCAACTCCTCCAGTTTTTTTACTCCACTCCTGGTTTGGACGTCAAAAACTGTATCTGAAAAGCTGAAAGGGTGGATTCACACTGCTGTTGTCAGTCCTTGAACCACAGACTGTAAAAAGTCCTGAGACACGGACCAACATCACTACTGGGGACTGAAGCCCGTAAACAATATTGATATAGGGATCAGTCCATAAAACGGCACTTTTAACAATCCGATATCAGGGACTAATCATGGACAATATAATTCCAGCCTAACACTGTTTGTTTTGCTACTTGGCTTTTAGTATTCTTTCAACATGAAACAATGAAAAGGGAATTAAAAGGGTTCATAAGGCTGTCAAAGAAAAACTGTTGAAACAGGGCGCAGCCCACCTCTTTTTTTTCTGGCCAATGATGTTGCATTCTTTGGTCACATTGCTATACTGCAGCTTATTCATTGTGTCAACCTGTCAATGGCAACCAATCAGAAATTCATAAACATATGTGGGAGGGTGAAAACTGAGCTCTGATTGGTTGCCATGTGCAACTAGAACTGTTCTGTTCTCGGGCACTTCTGATAAATAGGTTCTAGTAAATTTGGCTGTCCAGAAAGTCCACACCCTGGCCCGCCATGTTCAATGCCCTTTTCATCAAAAAAGTGGGTCCAGAAAATTGTAAATTTCATGTCTCTCATCAAATATTTTAACTTTATCATACTTTGTTTGCCAGATACCTGGCGCACAAGTCATATTCAATTGGCCTCAATGATTTAGTCACACAGGTCTCAATGCTATAGGCAGGGATCCCACCTGACATTAAAATTGCTGTGGAGAACTTATCTAAAAATCATGTACAGCCAACATTTCTAAAGACACATTGGAACACAAGATTAGTTGCATTTACTATAAGACGTGAAATGATGGGAATTACCATCACAATAATCCAGGTTTTTATCTGTGATGACCCTCCCTATGGCCTATGTCTGCCATATCCCTGCCCGGCTTAGCATAATTGGACTCTTCCTAAATACAGGGAGGGACCTTTTAATCTTAGTAAACTGAGAGGGGGGAAGCTTAAAGTGAGACGACCTATGTCACACTGCCAAAACTGTAATTAAATAATTAAATTGTTAATTGCTTCTACCTGGTCCTCTGAGAAACCTATTGGACAACAGTTGTAGCATAACTATGTCCAAATGACAATATTGAAGCCAAGAGACAAACATTGTAAAGTTTACAAGTTATAAAATTGGGTCTAGGACAAAGGTTTTAATCTTAACGCAGTGGTGATTTTGGTCACGTTTCCCACCAGAACTTTGGTGGCAGAAAACAATGCCATGAGTTAAAGGGGTTTTCCACTTTCAGCAAATAGTTGATATTGTTTGTGGACGGAAAAGCTATACAATTTTACAATTTTCTGTATCAGTTCATCATCAGATCTCTGCTTGCTGTCATTCAATAGGAAGCTTCTATGTTTACTTCCAGTGGACAGAAATCTGACCATGTGATGGGCTTGTTATATCACAGAGAGTAATCATAGCCGAATGATAATAACAGCTTGTGCACTTGCATGCACTCACTCACTCTACTGCTTTTTATTCTATCTACATGTTTGATTATGAAGACTGTACTTTACTTGGTGTCTGGGCTTGCCACTTACACTTGGCCTTCATTGCCATCCCTAACCCAAACTGGTGGAGAGCAGTTTTATTCTGTATCCAAGTCCTCGAATATCCCCTTTAAAAGACTTGTCCAATTTAATTTAAAGAAGCAGTAATCAAATTCATATCTGCCTTGTCCAGTTTCATCTACAGCTATCCAGTCCTGGCTGGTCCATTCCTGCCAATAATTTGTCACCTACAAGTGGAGTAACTTGAGGAGTGCAGAGGGTGCTGTCACAACTGGGTCCAAGAGGCTTAGGGGTCCATAAGGTGTCACTTTCCCATATGAGAAGAGTGTACTATAAACTATACATTATAGTCTGGAGTCAGGCACAGACTTTGCACTGGGGCCCATCAGCTTCTAGTTCCATCACTGTCACTTCCTACACTTCTCTTAGTCACAGAGCAGACATAGGGAGAGAGTTAACATATGGTGGCACGTTGGATACATCATTAGTCTTAGACCTAATGATGTATCTGCCGGCTGTGCTGCGCTGGTGGACAAAGCTGCGCCAGTTCCGATCTGGCATTGTTTTTCAGAAAATGAACATTCCACAGAGAATATTCACAGGTTCTTAGAAAGTGCGCAGGCATCAGCAGGAAAGCCCCACACCAGCCCACTCTGCCAGCTACTGTGTCCCTTCATGCCCCCTCCATACCCACATGGCAAAGTGGTTTCATTTCAGTGGTTTTACCCAAGAAAACCGGCGTAGAAACACTGGTAAATGTCTTTCCGCAACTTTTTATGACATAAACATGACATAATTAAGGACCGTACAAGTGGCGCAATTTTCCTTATAACCTTTGCTATTTATTTACTGTTATGTTTCAGTATTTTTATTAATGTATCTGTCATTGTCTTCAGTCCTACAGTATTCTAATATTTGTATAATGATGTTCTTACTTCTGGTTACCATAGTTTTAATTTTTAACAGTTTACTCATTTTAGGATATTCTGCAATTTTCTGTCTCATTAATGTGCCTAATAATAAGCAGTTTGAAGAAGAAAGTGTGTGGGTTGTATCAGGACGCTACAATGTCCTTTATAGTGTTGTCACGAATAGCGCAGATTACGGGGAACTTGTCATCAGTTTTTGACTTATCAACCTAAGTACATCACTGGAAGGAAGGGAGAGAGGAATAAAATGCTACAAAGAGAGAAGAGGATAACTATGCATCATGAACCGCCACTATGAGCGTCTTTTAACCCCTTGCCTCTGAAGCCAGTTTTTGCCTTAAAGACCAGACCTTTTTTCAATTTGTACATGTTTAAGTGGTTATAACTTTGGAATGTTTTGAAGGAAGCCTACCATTTGATTTAATGCATTATGAACCAAACATACCTTGTGAATGCTGTAGCTACACTGATGCAGAATCATATCTTTGTTAATCCCTATGCTGAGTGGTTTTGCTGAAAAAACAATTCTAAAATCATTATAATGAAGCTCTCTCGCTTCTATGCCTGGGTTCTGTGTTCTTTCTTTCACATTAGTTATGCACTGCACCAGAGGATGATGCAATCACTGTTCTCCCTGCCAGGCAGAATAATAAATTGCTGCACCATCCACCAGCTCCTGTGTATGAGTGATCCAGCTCAGGTTGATTAGTGTTGTCTTGGTTGTTCAGAAGGTCCTGAAGTTTATAATTGTTTTTTCAGCAAAACCACTGAGCTCAGGAATGAAACAAGATATGCTTCTGCATCAGTGCAGCTACAGCATTCTCAAGGTATGTTTGGTTCATAATGCATATCAAATCAAATGGTAGATTTCCTTTAACATATTAAGGTGATTTTGATTTTCTCGTTGTGCTTTCGACCAGCTGAAAAATTTGGATGATATCTTAGTATTCATTTTTAGTCTTAGCTCATTTTGTGTGCAGCTGTGGTTTGAGTGATTGAGTGAGTGCTAGTGTCTATTATTCCCCATATATCCTTCCCAGTTCCATCAGATGGTGCCGGTTATTTTCAGTCTTCTTTTACCTATGCTTGTGCTATTGTTATCTTTGCTATTCTGTGTATCTGACCTCAGCTACATTTGTTTGACCATTCTCCCGCTACAGGTTTCTGTGCCTTGGTGCCATCTAAGTTTTTATTCAATTTGTCTGACTTCGCTATTATCTGTTCTTTGTCCCTCTGTGTCTTGTCTCTCTTGCTGTGACCCCGCTTTCCCTGTCTCAGACTTGTGTTTGTTATTGGCTTGACACTTTTCTGTGTACTAGTGTGAACACTGGTCTGTCTCTGATCTCCTGTTACCTGTTCGCTCCACCATCCAGAAGCTCCTAGATAAAGTAAGTTTTCATTGCAACCTTTTAGGGGCTCTCAGAGTCCGTTAGTAAGGTTCCTGATAGCGAGTTCGGGATGGTTGTATATGCTGTAGACAGGACCATAGTCTCGCTAGATTATTTCGCCACTGCTTACCAGTCTGACAGCTTGGACAGGCTTGTGACAGATGGGGCATTAGGGGATTTTTAAATAAAATGTTTTTAATCACCATTGCCTTGTCGTCTGTAGGGTTAAACAGCAGGGAGTATCGTGATGTCAGCTGTTAGCCATACTCCTGCAACATGTGAAAAATGTTGTCGAGTCACAGTAATAAATGTGACGCATGGTCCAAATCGGCACTGGAACGCCCTTTTAGGTGCAGAATTTTGGGGTGTGATGGACAATGTGCAGTCACGACACAAAACTAGTGCAAACTGTTTATAAATACATGTACAAGCAGTTTGCACTTTCTTTTCAGTGCAAAGTCAGGCAGAAAACTGGCGCAAAAACACTTGGGCTCCTGTGATCTGACATTGATGTCAAATCTACTTAACCACACATCATTCATGTTCTTTTATTTTTAACCAAGATTTGCTGATTTATGATAAGGCCTCAATAGAGAGTTATATGGTAGCCTGCCCTTCCCATGGAGTCAATGTAGTCTGTTACAAGCAGTACAATCTTTTATGTATTATATATTGCATATGATGAGGGGGGATTCAACACATTCTTTTCTCTTTTTTGCATTTCTCTTTACAACTATTATTGGGCACATTGGTGGAATTGTACCTCCACTCCCCTGCTGCCTTGGTAAATAATTTAGAAGGTGCCCTAAAAAATGTGCAAAAAATCAACAGACTTGGATTCCAGTTTTTATACTCTCTAAGTTAATCCCAATCCCCCCCAAAAAAGACAGGTACAAATTTTCAGACTAATGATAAAAGACCCCCATGGTCTGCACTCAAGGAATATACTGTATACTGTGCATATACTTAGGGCGCTTTCTACCTGAAGGAGGCCAAAAGAATGTCCTTATGGCCTCTGTGCGAGATAGTATTATTTTTTTCAATGGAAGCCAACGACAATGTTTTCCACTTTATGTTGAGTGCATGGAATACATGTTGCTTTATAATAAAAATAATGAAGATTATTATTATTCCAATAATAAAAATATGTCTGTATGCAGCTTTCTGTTGGAAGTATACATTACTATATATCATGTTTTTGCAGCATGTTTATCATATGTTGCTGAATGCATGAAGTGAATGGGATCTGCCCCCTTACACTTTCTTCATATATAATGAAGATCCAATTGAATTAACAAGAAGAAACCCATTCTCTAAGTGCATTTTCACAATAGATGATCATGCTTTTTAACTAAGCCTATGGGAGAAGCAGAACAATGATTCCAACCAATAATTACTGTAATGTGCAAGTTTCCAGCTGCTTACAGCAATACAGAAAATCCATCAGTCTGCTGTATCCATCATCACCCTCCTTCCTGTCTCTGAGATGGGACTGAATGTTTTATTCTTGACATCACCACATGACTTGCTTAGAATTGTTGGAAGCTCCCTGGAAGACTCCAGAGATTTCTGAACGGGTTCATGGGTCATGACCCATGACATACTTTCCATCATCTCTATCTTAAGCATTGCCAATGATGTGCCCAAGCTTGTAGCCAGAGGGGAAACTAGGGAGATTCAGTCTGTCTTTTTCTTAAACCATGTGGAAAAATGATGATTGACTTTGTGCTAGCTTTTTGGCCACCTTGTTTCTTTTCTGACACTCAATCCCAAAACTTCTCCTTCACTTCCAGTTTCCGGACACTTTTTTGCCGCAAAATTGGACCAACAAAAAGCAAGTCTACCAACTTTTAAACCCCTTCTTGAATGCGGCTTGACATTTCTGATGCTTATTTGTTCTTCATGCACTGTGCCAAATGATTTATGGTTGTGCACCACAATATATAATCACAGTGCAAATCAGCACTAAAAACAGGCACAAAAAAAGGTCCAAAAATAATAAATGTCTCCCACTGTCACGCTTAAGGGTTACTGAGCCCCCTGGACCATTGCGGACGATGACACAAACCGACACCTGGGATCGGAATCTAAGTGGGACCCAGTCTTCCCCAGAGCCCGCTGCAAAGCAGGTTGGTCTTGCTGGTTGGTGCCACCAGGTCGTTCTACAGGCGCAACTTGTCTGTGGTGGCAGCCAAGGTCGAGGTACAGGAACGTTAGGCAGTGTCCAAGTCGGGCACAGGCAGATGGTCAGGACAGGCGGCAATGATGCAGAAATGGGAACAGAGCAGAAGGTCAGGGCTGGCAGCGAAGGAGCGAAGTCAGGGTCCGGGGTCAGGAAACAAGAATCACACAGGAGAAGCTTTTTCAAAGGCATAGAGCTCTAAGATCCGGCGGGGATTGCTGGGAGCAGCCGGCTATTAAAGAATTCCGGAAGTGACCAGCACCAATCAGCGGTGCGCTGGCCCTTTAAATCTGCGAGGGTCAGTGCATGCGCACCTTAGGGCTCTAGAAAATTTATGAATAGATTGACATCTAGCAGTGACCAGTGGCATTTCACTTCATACTGTTAGACTGCATTTGCACATTAAAATATTTTTAAAACTTGTTTTGAATCTTAAACCAAGAGTAGATTGGAAAAAATAGAAGTAGAAATAAATCTATTTTCAGATAAAAGAAGACCGAGGGTGGCATATTAGGGTCCGTATCACACAGGGGAGTCAGTGGACATGAAAGCCAAATTCTAGGGGTCAGTTAGAGGATAATAAATGACAATCCAGGGTCAGGGCAGGCAGCAGTCAGGGAGAATACTGATAATAAAACTCTATGTAGTGCCATCTTATTCGGTAGTGGTTTACATATCACAAATCGGCCAACAATCCACCATCATTACAGGAGTGACAGCAAGTCATGTGATGACAGGCGAGGTAAGTTTTAAGACCACTATGTTAATTTTGGATTTTATATGTATTATTGTGGAAAGGCTGGAGTGAACATTCCTGGGTGTGCATGTATCTATATCTCCCCCACAGTTATCTATTGCAGGGGAGTAAGTAGCAGGTCAGATTGCATCATTCACATGGTATGTACTGAGCTTAGATTCAGGCTGAAACATAAAGGGTTTCTTTTCCACTCCCAGATGGGCCTGGATGATGTCATTGTGGGTCGGGCAGTGATAAATAAACATTTCAGGGAAAGCAAGTTTAAAGGCAAACAGCAGCCCCCGTATGATAGAATGATTTACACTCACTCATGCTAGATAGACTGTACTCCTCTATATAGAGATGGAGAGCCATGTAGAAGTAGCAGAAGGATTGCAAAAAATAGATTTGTATTTGAAAATTGTAACTTTTTCACAGTCCTCACACTGCTGTGCTCTTAGATCTCTACACTGTGTTACTGTACGTCCCCTCCTTCCTGCTATATTTAACCAATGTAGTATTCAAACAGAAGTATACTGCTGTACATCTTTTCCTCAGGACAGAGAGTAAAGAGCACAACAGTGTGAGGATATGCAATGGGAGAAACTATAATGTTGTAATATCAGTCACACTAAGGTACGTTATACAGTTCTCTGGGGCTACGTCCTAACACTGGTGGTAGTGTTTAGAGTGTTCTGTCATTTTATATGCTCCCTAATTTACAAAAAATAATATACCACTTTTTTTTTACTTTATTCATTTTCTATGTGACTAAGGAAGACAGTGAACCTCCAGCAGTCCCACAGAACTGAATAGGGTAGACTCAAATTCGCATTTAGCCACTCCATTTATTTGGGGCACAGGAGAGCGTTCTTGTGAACTTTAGAGGTCCCTCCCATCAGATGTCCACAAGACAGCAAGTTGTTGTTAAAAACCCTTTAATGGTTACTGCTTATTACAACCTCTGTAAGATCTAACAATTGTAGGGGTATAATCAGGGTCATCCATGCACATTAGAATATTGACAGATCTGAATGAAATCATCAAACTGCTCCAGTCAATCAGAGATGATGTCACTATGTATCTATGATGTCACTGTGGTGAGTGATGGCTTATAATGGTTACATTCCCATCCCTCTATATTTTGGTTATACACTTAACATCAAAGAAAGTATGACCTATACCTGGAATTGTGCTATAATACCACACAGTAGTGGTTTATAATATAGCCTGGGGTCCAAGACTTCTAGGGGGCCCCTGGCCACCCAAACCACCTATTAAATTTTATACTAAAAGGGCCTTCAGCCATGGAATCCTCATTCATATGTTCCTGCTCTCAATACACATGAGATACTCAAGAGACATTTCAGGACCTTTGAAGGTCCTCCAAAGGTCCTGAAACCACACATTGAAAGCAGTCAGAAAAGACGTATCCACCAATCTCCAAAAAGCTTGATTCTGAAACCATATATAGGAAGTGAATTCCAGGGGCAATAATATTCTAATTCAGCCCAGGGCCCACGGCAGTCTTAATCCGCCCCTGATACCACAAGAGGTCCATAAGCATGTGCAACACCCTCGCCGATGCAATGGCGAGGTAGTGCTTGCGAATAAGCCCCATAACATGTCACCACATCATACAGGGGACATTGCAGTGGTTAATCCTGCCTGGCAAGGCAAAAGTTAAATCTGTATATGATGTAAAAGTCCAGTATCCAATGATATGTGTTACATCCTGTCTTTGTGAACTGAGAGGTAATTGGAGGAGCAGCCACCACCTGACCAAAGGGAGGTAATAAAACCTCTGGCCAGGAATGTTCTAGAGAACACTTCGAGAGAAGTCTCTCTTAGGAGAGTTAGGAGAGCAGTCTCTCCCAGAAGGGAGAAGAGACCGGTCCTAGTCAGACCCTCTGGGTCTGCAGGACGCATGCAGAGAGTAGTTAGCTGAGCAGCAGCTCAAAGTCTCTAGCACACCGGACCAGTGCAGGAAGAGCCTAGCCCCTGCCTGAAGTGGAGAATAAGACTAGAGTTAGTGTAGTGAGGAAAGGGGTATCATCCTACCTTCAAGGGTGATACCTGAAGAGATCCAGGACCGAGCTGAAGCCTCCTCTAAGGACACAGCTGCCTCCCAGCCTGCCCTTACATCCAGGCTGGTGACCTACATCCTGTGGCTTCCTCCAAATACCTCTCCAGTACTCCATCTACCTGTTAAAGGCACGTTTGCTGAAGTTCCTGCGGTTCCAATAAAGAACTGTAAGTTGTTTTCTTCAACTACTGTCTCCGTCTGGTCCCTGCTAATACGGCTGCCTTCATCACCGGCACCCTGTCCATCACCCAGAGACTCACACTCGGGACATTAAGGGGTTGCCCCAGGGAGATCCGCTATAGCAGCCTCTCCCTCATCATTTCTTGCCAACACCACCCTGCTGGAGACCTGCCAGGCTGTAGGACAGCCCTCCGGTTCCCCCGTACCAAGCACCGTGACAACAGCGTGCTTAGGCCGCCACCGCCAGCCACTCAGGTACTGCGGGCCCCGGCTGCCTCCAGGCCCGAGAAAAGGCTAGGCCCCGGTGGGGGATGTTGCACATGAATTGTGATTGTCATTCGATTGCATACCACCTTCTTTAAGGGCATGATGTAATGGGTGAGAGTTTGCCGGTGAGTGAGTGAATCTTTTTCTAGGGAAGGAAGTAGTTTTTCAGATATAATCAGATACTATCTATGGGGCACATGAAAAAAATGTATCTGAACGACATGTTTAGGTTAGTCTGTAAATCCTTTACTGTACTTCTACTTGTTGCCCCCTGCTGTACAATGTGTAATTGTGATTTGCTTTATCCGGCTGGTTCATCCATTGCACATTAGAAATGTTGACAGATCCGAATGAATCATCAAACTGCTCCAGGCAGTCAGTGATGATGTCATTTATGTATCTGTGATGTCACTGTGGTGAGTGATTGCTTATAATGGTTACATTCCGGTCCCTCTATATCCTTGTTATACACTTGGACATCAAAGAAAATATGACCTACAACCGAATTTTTTTTTGTGTCAGCTGAAACGCATGTGCATGGCATAATCAGCCGAGATATTTCGGAAAAAGTGACACTTTAGACCAAGAAAACGAGTCACATCTGCTGCCCTCTGCGGTTTTCATGCATCAGCCTGCACCATGTGCACCTAATTTATTATGTGTCCGCCTCCTTAATTAGATTCTTTTCCGGCACTTTTTTGTTACTCATTTGGGCGCATCTTGTGAATCCCGACACTTTCCTCCTTTTTTTTTTTCGGACACTTTTTTTGGTGCAGTTTTTTGGTGAAAAATAAGACCTTCAAAAGCAAGTCTACCAAGTTCTCATTTCACCTTTATGAATGTGGACTCATTTGTGTTTCTGTTTTTTTGCTTCCCCCAATCCAAAAGCAACCAACTTTTTTTTTATTTTTACGTTACTGGATTTTGTGATGGCTTGTTATCTCTCGGGACAAGTTTACTTTTTTAGTGGTGCCATTTAATATTTCATGCAATGTACTGGAAGTTGAAAAAACTTGGTGTGGTGTGGTGAAATTGACAAAAAACACATTTGCGGAGTATTCTTTACGGAATTTATTCTGCGCTCCCAGTACCTTCCCTGCCTTTCCCTTTATTCTTTGGTCTGTACGATCACAGGAACCAAATTCATATAGGTTTTTATTAGTTTCAATAGATTTTAAAAAATTTTGTACATAAAAAATATTTGCCAATTTCTTTTGAGGCCAATATTTTCTCCTTTTTTCTGAGGCCAATACTGTTATTTTTGTAATATTTTGGTAATATTGTTTTTAAATTTTTTTTAACTGATTTCTAACCTTATTTCAGACCTCCCTGTACTTTAACCCCTGTCGGATCTAAATGCTAATACAATATACTGCTACTAAGTTAGGTGCACCTAGCTGTTTAACTGCCGCAATTGGTGCCTGCACTGACACAGCATGAGATGTGGGTTTTGCTGTGTTATACAGCTGATACCCCTGTGTAATATAGGAGCGTCAGCCCGTGAGCTCTCTCCATACACCCCCGCAGACCCAGGACCTTTTAGTACATCCTGATTCACATAGGGTTAAAGGTTTGCCCACAAACAGTTAGTGGGCCTGTGGATAGAGCCTTACTTGCTGAACGGTGGTGGTCCTGTGATGAGACCCTCCACAGATCACGATATGTGGGGTCCGATGTCCCTCCATCGGACCCCTCATGGCTCCCCAAGATGAGAGAGCAGCTGGCCGCTTATGTCCGTGCTGCCCATTCATCTCTAAGGAGCTGACGGCATCGTCGAGCCCCACACCAGACAGAAACATAGGTTAGTCAATGTGCAGGACCTCTGGTAACTGAGTGAGCCTCCGCCCTATTACTGTCTGGAAGAGCCGGGCTCGCTGCCAACACAACAAGCTGCGGTTTACTCAGATTGTGCTACTTCCATTTACACAGTGATGAAAAACTTAGCCTTAAAGGGTCTGAGTTAGAAAAGGGTTAGATGAGAGAAGATACCTGGGATATTAAAAACGAAATTATTTAATCAGTAGAAGAAGTCACATCCGTTAATTATTATATAAAATGTGAATTGTTATTTGTCATGAGGCAGATTTATAACACTCCTTGGTTCTCATACTCTTGGTTTTTGAAGAACACTATAAAAATGAAAATTGCATTACTAGTTTTTTGTCTATGGGCAACATGAGATCTAGCTGGATGGCTCTCTGTGCTGTTGCACCTCCCCCGCATGGTAGTAAAATTGGTCTGCATACAGTAGGTACACACTATCTACTTACACTTAATAACTAAGTACCTTCATGGGGTGGTGCAACAGCAGGCTGAAACCATCCAGTGGTTGTGGTCTGAACTAGTACTGGGCATGGGGAGGTTTATTGGGATGGAGGTTAGTGTCTACTGGACAGGGGGTAGCTGTACGCTAGGTATATAGGGGTATTACTAAGGGGTAGATTATTACTGTGGGAGGCAGCTGTATATAGATTGTAATCCTGGGGTGTTTGGCGGTTGTATATAGATGTATTACTGGGGTGTTGGCAATCGTATTTAGATTTATTACAGGGGGTGAGGTGGCTGTATTTAGATATATATTACTGAGGGTGTGTGGCGGCTGTATAAAATGTATTACAGTGGTGTTGGTGGTTGTATTTTAGACGTATTACTGGGGGATGTGGCATGTTACACTCACGGCCACTTTATTAGGTACACCTGTCCAACTGCTCGTTAACACTTATTTCTAATCAGCCATCACATGGCGGCAACTCAGTGCATTAGGCATGTAGACATGGTCAAGACATCTCCTGCAGTTCAAACCGAGCATCAGTATGGGGGAAAGAAGGTGATTTGAGTGCCTTTGAACGTGGCATGGTTGTTGGGTGCCAGAAGGGCTGGTCTGAGTATTTTCAGAAACTGCTGATCTACTGGGATTTTCACGACACAACCACTCTAGGGTTTACAGAATGGTCCGAAAAGAAAACATCCAGTGAGCAGGGCAGAGGTCAAGGAGAATGGCAGACTGGTTCGAGCTGATAGAAAGGCAACATGACTCAAATCACCACCCGTTACAACCAGGTGGCAGAAAGAGCATCTCTGAACGCACAGTACGTCGACTTTGAGGCAATGGGCTACAGCAGCAGAAGACCACCCGGGTGCCCCTCCTTTCAGCTAAGAACAGGAAACTGAGGCTACAATTTGCACAAGCTCATCGAAAATTACAGTAGAAGATTGGAAAACGTTGCCTGGTCTTATTGAGTCTCGATTTCGCTGCGATATTCGGATGGTAGGGTCAGAATTTGGCGTCAACAACATGAAGCATGGATCCATCCTGTCTTGTATCAACGTTCAGGCTGGTGGTGGTGGTGTCATGGTGTGGGGAATATTTCTTGGCACTCTTTGGGCCCCTTGGTACCAGTTGAGCATCGTTGCAACGCCACAGCCTACCTGAGTATTGTTTCTAACCATGTCCATCCCCTTTATGACCACAATGTACCCAACTCTGATGGCTACTTTCAGCAGGATAATGTGCCATGTCATAAAGCTGGAATCATCTCAGACTGGTTTCTTTGAACATGACAATGAGTCCTGTACTCAAATGGCCTCCACAGCCACCAGATCTCAATCCAATAGAGCATCTTTGGGATGTGGTGGAACGGGAGATTCACTCATGGATTGCAGCCGACAAATCTGCGGCAACTGTGTGATGCCATCATGTCATATGGACCAAAATCTCTGAGGAATGCTTCCAGCACCTTGTTGAATCTATGCCACAAGAATTGAGCAGTTCTGAAGGCAAAAGAGGGTCCAACCCGTTACTAGCATGGTGTACATATAAAGTGGAACGGTGAGTGTATATAGATGTATCGCTGGTGGGGGGTGTTGACAGCTTTATATAGATGTATTACTGGGAGTGTTGGGGGTTGTATTTAGATTTATTACTGTGGGGTAGTGGCAGCTGTATATGGATGCTTTACTAGGGGAATAGTAGTTAGTGAGTATGTATGCTACACTCAGTGGGGGTCTCCACCAGATTTTGCACCCAGGGGCCCCCACAAACCATAATGTGGTATTGGATTACCCGGTCCTGTCGCAATCCCCGATTCGGACGGTCCGACGAAGATGAAGTCCGGTGTGATTCACGTAGCTCGTGCTCCAGGAGTTCCTGTATCCGTCGCTTCCCCGCCGAGGTTCGCTGGAGTTCACCTTCTTCTTCTGTAAGTGTGTGTCTTGCGACACAATTTGAAATGTTAAATCCCGCGTGTAGTCCGAATCCGTCGGGTTGTCTAACGGTTCACCCCCAATTTGTGCCGTGTGCAAGCCGGCGCCGATGAGCCAAAATCCAATTGCGTGCGGCAAAATACCCTGTTAAATACGGCGCAAAATGGAAATCACCAGGAAACCCGAAGAAAATGCGCTCCGCGAACCCTTAGTAAATGAGCCCTATTGACCTAGTACAAATCTGCAGTTTGCCTGTAGAGGGTACAGTGTGTGACAGATTCATGAATTGCGTTGCAGGGTCTTCATGAATCTGGCACCCCCTGTACTGCTGCGGCTGAATTTTTTTTTTTTTGGTGCACTTTGTTCATGCTGCAGAATTGTGTCACATAGTCCAACTTAGCAGTAACAGCCCCTTTTGGTGCACACTTTTTATGTCTTGTCGGACACAATGCAGCCCCAACACAAAACTGGTGCAAACAGCTGGAGCAGCTCTGGTCGAACACGTACAGTACTAGTGAGTGCATGCACTTTTTCAGCTCTAACATCCACACTTTAGAGAACAGATAGACACTAACTTACCCAATGACTCATTCTCCTGTGAATAGATGTAGTGGTGTTCTTATTGTTCCATAGGAAGAAAATAATTACTGACTGCACAGAGCTGACCACAGTTGAGTGTAATTTTCCCCATGAGAGGAAATGATTAAATATTTTTTTTCCCCTGCCTACTGCAATAAGTGTGTCTCTTAAGGATTAAGTCATTAACATAGCCGACATGATATGCCCATGTTTTTTAGGTTAAACATAGTTTTTTGGAATTGATGACATTATTATGCCTTGCAATTCTCATAATCGCCATTAGGCTTCATAAGGCTGTATTCACATTATCCGTGAATGTGAGAAGCGCTGTGCCATGGACTAATCACTATTCTGGGAACCAAACTGCGCTGAAATTCCCCAGAACGCACTGGAATACACCGAGCCGGGCTGAGTGAAGGTAAGTGCAAGCTCCGCGACACATTTTTTGTTTTAAATGCGGCGGTATTTCCGAATCCGTCGGCTTTCCGTTCGGCCACGCCCCCCAATTTCATGCATGCCAGCGCCGATGTGCCACAATCCGATCGCGTGCGCCAAAATCCCGGGGCAATTCAGGGGAAATCGGCGCAAATCGGAAATATTCGGGTAACATGTCGGGAAAACGTGAATCGGCCCCTTAGTAAATGACCTTGTATTTTTACTGATCTGTTGTCCGTGGAAAAAATTAGGAAACATGACCTATTTTTTTAACTGACACGGATCACAGAAGGCAATAGAAGTCTATGGGTCTGCAAAAAAAAAACTGACGCAACTTCAGTTTTTTTTTTCACTGATCAGGCTAAAAAAAACAGGTGTGATGTTTTCAAAGCAATTTTACACCTTCAGTTTTTTTGTGGACACAGAGACAAAACGGAAGAAAAACGGAACGGACTTGTTTTTTTTCACACACACATATGCTTTGCGTTTAAATAGAAATATAACAAACATTGGAAGATTAACACAGTCACGGTGCCTGGATCCATGCTTCATCATGATGGATTTTGATGGTAGATTTTCTTATATGTGTGACCATGCTATAAAGCATATCACTTGAAGCTGGTGATAGAGCTCAGACAAGATGTCAGGACTAGAGATGAGCGAGTATACTCGTCCGAGCTTGATGCTCGTTCGAGTATTAAGGTACTCGAAACGGCTCGTTGCTCGGACGAGTATTTCCCCTGCTCGAGATCGAGCATTTAATTAAACAAACACAGTGAAGAACAATGAAGAATAGAATAAAAACAGTGAACACAGTGAACACAGGATCATTTAAGTGAAGAACACAGTGAAGAATAGATTACAGATGTTCTGCACATCTGCTTACTTGTCGGAAGATACACGCGGAACGGCAGCAGGGAGACATCGCACAGCAGGGAGACATCTGGCGCAGCAGAGACACATCTGGCGCAGCAGAGACACATCTGGCGCAGCAGAGACACATCGGGCGCAGCAGAGACACATCGGGCGCAGCAGGAAGACATCGGGCACCAGGGAGACATCGGGCACCAGGGAGACATCGGGCAGCAGGCAGACATCGGGCACCAGGGAGACATCGGGCAGCAGGGAGACATCGGGGAGACTTCAGTGGAAGAAGAGGAGCGGATCCCGGGACAGCATATCTCCCGACAAGTAAGCAGATGTGCCGAACATCTGTAATCTATTCTTCACTGTGTTTTTCACTTAAATGATCCTGTGTTCACTGTTTTTATTCTATTCTTCACTGTTCTTCACATCTGATAACTTGTCGGGAGATAATATACGCGCGGAACAGTGAAGAATAGATTGCAGATGTTTGCATACATCTGATCACTTATCAGAAGACATTCTTTTTCAATTAAATAACACATTTTATTCCCGAACCATGGTCCCTTTGAAAAATGCTCGAGTCTCCCATTGACTTCAATGGGGTTCGTTATTCGAGACGAGCACTCGAGCATCTGGAAAAGTTCGTCTCGAATTACGAGCACCCGAGCATTTTAGTGCTCGCTCATCTCTAGTCAGGACTCATAATTACCAACTAAAACTAGAAGTAAGGCTATATTCACACTGACGTATCACACTGACCTGTCCTATCTTTATCCGTAGTACGGCGCCGTGCGCCATTAATTCCTATGGAGAGGGACGGGGGTGAGCTGCGCTCACCTCCTCCTCCTCTCCCCGTACACTGCCGTTGCCCGCTACGGTACGGTACGGGCAACGGCAGTGTGAATATAGCTTAAAAGAAAATGAAAACATGAAAATAAAATGATGCAAAACTAATGTTTCTGACACATTCCCTTTAAAAGGATGGAAGGAAGGCTGTTGCTCTGCAGTTCAGTCCATCACTGTGTGGAGTCCTGACAGCCAGCAATGTGTAAATACAGAGTAAACACCACAAGGCTCGCCCATTGTTTACCTCCTTCTATTGTTTCTCTTGGCAACAAACCAGAGAGAGGATTGTGCTCCAGAGAGAAGTGTTATGTCATATACACCAGAGTACAACAGAGTCCAAAAGTTGAATCTAAAAACTCATTTGATTTTATTTACCGTATTTTTCGGACTTCAAGGCGCACATGATTTTAAGGCGCACCATCAATAAATGCCTGCTAAAACGTCTAGGGCATATATAAGGGGCACCGGATTATAAGGATGAGTGACCATCCCTCCCCCAGTGCCTATATACAGCTACTCCCACACCCCCAGTATCTATATACACAGGCCCGGCGCCAGCACCCGGCCAAGTGCCGGGGCCCCGGAGGGGCCCACGGATCAATTGTACCAGTGACGCTATGAGACACTGGTACAATTGATCACCATCCGGATCGATCACATTTATGCCTCTATGCTGCGCTGGTGGGGAGCGCAGCAGAGGCAGAATCTAAAACTCACCTGTCCCGATTCCCACGATGCAGCGCTCCGCAGGGTATGCGACGGCTTTGGAGCCGGCGCACAGGGGGGGGGGGGGGGGATCACTGTGTCCCCGGGGTCAGTGTGTCCGCAGGGGGAGGGGGCGCAGTGTGGCCACTGGAGGGCGGCCCACTAAGGCTCTGTCGCCCAGGGGCCCACTAAAACCTGGAGCCGGCCCTGTATATACCGTTGTTCCCCTAACCCCAGTGTCTATATACAGCTCCCCTCAGTTTATATTCAACCACCAACGATTAACATTAGCATCCCCTCCCATTAGATAATGCCCCCCATGTTCCCAAGCCGCCCTCATGCTTCCTCCAGCTTTCCTGCGGGTGGGATGTGGTAACGTCATCACACGCTGCATAGTTCTTCCGTAGTGTACCGTGGGGGTCACACAGACAGGTCTTGTCCACCCGCTGTGCACATCAATGGCACCTGTGTACACTCAGCAGCCCGATGGGTGACCCTAGGGAGGATGATGGGGGTTGTGGTCATTATTAATGCTGTCAGCACTGGTCACACTGATGTGTACTGATCCATATGTGGCCATGACTGTGACTTTAGTGAAAGGCAGGCATGAAAAATCGGAACTGTATGCACAATGAGTATGGAGGAGCAGAACGAATATTTTTACCGATACAGAAACCTTCACAAATTAGAAATACATTTACCATTTACAAGTTTCAATGACATGTTTTAAGGCAATTTAACATAAATCTGAAATGTCCGCAAGAAAAAACCGTAGCGTGTGCACGGGGATATGGCAGCATAGCCTCCTCACTGGTCATACTTCAGTGATTACAATCCCGGGGAGGCGCCTCTACACCAGACATTACGGTGACTCTCAGTGACGGCGCGCGGCTATGTCATCTATTACAGCTCCGGTCCTGCTCAGGTCACATGACTCGAGATGGCGGCTGAGATCCACTCCCGGTCTCCCCGCGGCCCTGTGCTCCTCACCAAGATTCCCGGGCACCGGGAGCACGTGACCTCGGCCTGCCTCATCCCGCGAGAGGACGGCGTCATTACCGCCAGCGAGGACCGGTCAGTATACACGGAGCCGGGGGGTGGAGCAAGAAGATGAGACCGGCTGTAACAGCCATTGTCCTGCAGCACGTATCTCCGTGTACAGCTCTAGGGCTCCGGGGGAGGCTTTAAAAAACAAGTGCACGGGAGGGGTGGAGCTTACCCTAGCTACCAATCACGGCTCTGCTTTCTTTTTCAAAAAGGAGTGGGACAAATGAGAGCTGAAATCTGATTGGTTGCCTGTTACAACCTTCATTTGATGACATCTTTATGCAGGATGGGGTTAAAAAGCAAAACTATCTGTGAAATTTTTTTTTACATTTTTTTTATTACAAAAAAACCTCCAAACGTGACTAATCACAAACGTAATACACTTGGGTCATATATCACACATGAATATTCTGTGATATTCATGTTGTGTGACATACCCCTTTAACGCCCACCCCTTTAAGAGAACTGCAAGGCATAACTGTTCCCTAGACTTACTATAGTGTAGCCATGTATTGTATCTGCCCTTCCTTATATATATTCGCACTTGTTGCTGTGGGTTTTTTTTTGTGGCTTTTGCAGCGGTTTTAACCATCTTGTTATATTTTTTACACTTTGTAGCCACAGAGAGACTTCACATTGTACGCGTCACATTGTACGCCAAACCCACAAATTCTTACATAATTTTCTAAATCAGCGGCGTCCACTGCCCTATAGAGTTCACTTATTTTGCATTGATTTAACCCTTTGAAATATTTAGGGTAAAATATGAGGAAATTATAAAATAAATTTCTCAAATGATTAAAAAATATTCCCCGGAGCAGATTAGACGCTATCTGGCAATAAAATCCACCAGGAAGCAAAATACAGATACTATAGATTGGTGAATATGGACGTCATCCTTTATCATAATGCAGATAGAGCCTCCATTGCTTTCCTGCATGAATTGTGAGGCGTCAGTATCTATGGTCGTACACAGCTCCTTTATGGCGTTTCTATGGGCACTTTTTTTTTTGGCCATAGGAGGCTGATCACAATGTCTTCAGTGTCCTTTATGCCCCTGGTAAACCCTATTGATGAGATGTAGATGTATGAGAATAAAGAGGGTGTTGTGCTTCTTCCTGCAGAACAAGGAATTCTTGTATAACTCATAACATGTGAAATGAGGAGTCACACTTAACCCTTCACCCCCTTTCATGTGATTTTTCTATATAGTCTGGATTCTCTTAGGCTCATATAGTACCCTGCTTCTCTGTTGTCCTGGAAAGAACCACGCTGTTTCTGATAGATGGAGGGGTGCAGATTTGAAAATGAGTTGTTTATATAGGGGTTTTTTAATGTTAAATATGTAAATTTCATACAAAACAGTATTTATCCCCACAATAGTCAATTCTGAAAAATACAGAAAATCGATATTCGATTTGTAAGCCGCGCAACATCAAAATAAATTATCCAGACATTTCAGAAATTATGAAAATGTAAAGTAGACATATATGAAATGTTATTCCGCAACATTTACCACTAAAATGAAGTACAACATGTGAGAAAAAAACTGTCTCAGAATCACTTTGATAAGTATTAATATTCAAAAGTTATAACCATATAAAGCGACTCAAGTCAGAATCCAAAAAATGGGGCCTACAAAATGGCTGCGTTAAGAAATGCGGCACAAAAGTTTTATTTTGTTCAATAGTTTTTTTTAATAGTTTAAACAAGAAAAAGGCAGGAGAATAAGGAGAAATATATCTAGAAAAGGAGAAAATATTATTTTTACTTAGTCTACTTCTACATGAACATTTTTGTGGACAGACGGCCCAGCAACTGATGACATTTGGACCACAAAATGTACCACAAATCCATTGTTCATAGTGCAAGATCAGCAGATGTTTGTCCAGTCGGCTCGGTACAGGACTCTGTAGCAGGGTTCAAAACTGGTCACATCAGCGCTCTTTTTATTCCGTTTTTGTATACGTCTCATCCGGTGTGCCATTGACATGTTTTTATTGGATTTTTTTCAAATAAAAGTTGAAATTTTAAACAAGGACGCCTGAAGCATTTTCCATCTTTCCTTACACATTTGGGCTTTGCTTTATTAGGACCCTTCCTCACAGATTCTGTCTTCAGGCAGAACTCTTTTTGTATGGCAACATGATGGACATGGGAATGAAAGTCCATCGGCTTTGTTGGTCATTTAAAACTTGTATCTCTCCATGATCTCCATTGCTTTCCTCTTATGACTGAGCAGAACAATGTCATGATGGAGCCCAGATATAAATATAGCCTCAGGTTGAGCCTTAAGTGGAATCATTTTGGGTTGACAAAACCAGTTTTATGATCCACATCTGCTTTTGGTTACAAAGACGGCCTCAGAAGACCTGAAAATGTAAACCTAGTCTGAATGGGAAACCTATCAGCAGGTTTCTTGCAAACCTACCGCAGTCTTGTTTCTGCAGACCCAAATCTGGTGATATGAAAGCTGCGATCTGTAGTAAATGAATGTACCCATGGGTCTTCTCTAGTGCATGTTTATTGGGCCACATAATTCTGTATACATAATAATGTATTAAAGTGAACTCCAGAACTTATCTGCTATATTAACATAAGACTAACTGATGGGTTTTGCACTCCTAGGACACTGCGAGTATGGCTGAAGAGAGACAGTGGGCAGTATTGGCCGAGCATCTATCACACCATGTCATGTAAGTTATCTCATAATATGCAATGTAGAGATACTTCAACCTGGACTGATGTGCGGGAATATTTCTTATCCAGTTTGCACTCGCCTTGATCACCTACTTGCTTATGAAGCTAATGAACCAAGACAGACGGGGAACCTCTTTAGAATGTTGCCAACACAAAGGAGGTCAAGGAAGCCCAGTGTATTTTTTTTTTTTTGGACCAAATGTAGGATTGAAGGTTCCTGTGCTTTGGTGGCTGGCACCTGGAAATGGGTTAAAATAATATTAAAAAAGAGAAATTCATTACCTCCCCTATATTGGTCCTTGTTCTCTTTGTGCATGCATATGGCATGGGAAATAGTTGGCAAAGCCCTTACGTTCCAAATTACTGCAAAGTACTAATAATGTGCGTTCACTGATTGGTTGTCCCAGTCTTCTGGGGAACAGAATGGTGAAAGTTCATAGACATTTTATTTTAGGCTATTTCCTGGGTTTATGTATAAACTGGACAACACATATAACTTGTAAAACCCCAAACCCTATTAGGTGAGTAGTTGGTGATGCGCGGAGTGGGGTTTGCTGTTGCTTCCAGCTGTATAAATACGGCAGATGCATCTGTGTGCGGCTGATAACATTTCCAGATCCTGGAGACGCTCTCTACTCGGTGTCGCTAACAACAGAGCGGGAGCCGGATTGTTTCCCGCGGCATTATGTCCGATTGTTTCCAGAGGAAAATGCTATTATGGGATCAGGAAATGTCTGTTACAAAATATTCAAATAAGGGAACACATGCACATCTTTAACCCCTAAGGACATGTATTTTACATTTTTGCCTCTCCACTTTTTAGGAGTCATAATATTTTCATTGATGTTGAAGGTTGAGACCTTTTTTGTGCAATTTTATTGCCATATATATATTTGTACATTTTTTTTCCCATCATGTTAAAGGAAATCTACCATCAAAATCAAGCATGGTACACCAGGGGCAATTCCTCATAGATCCAGGAATCGTGACTGTGTTGATCCCATTATTTGTTATTCACAGCCTACTTCTAAAATTATGCTAATCAAGCTGGAGGGTTCTGGGCGCTGTTACCAAAGCCGATCCGTGCTGCAGCTTCACAGGCTGCTACGTCCCCCTCCCACTGCGTGCTGAAACTTCCTGCGCTCAAGGGAGATTACAAAAGGCACGGGGGGGTGGGGGAGCGGAGGGGTGGGCAGTGTAACAGCCTTTGAAGCTGCTACATGGAGGTGCTCTGGGTCATTATTGTAATGACCCAGACCCTTTTTGGCTCATTACAATAATTATAGAAGTTGATTTCAGAAGGCAGGAGGCCATGGGTAACAAATATGAGCTTACTGCAGTCATAGTGCCTGGATCTATGAGTCTGTGTCCCTGGTTTATCATTATGGATTTTGATGGTATGATTCCTTTTAAGGGATTGCAGGTTGACTTGCATATTATAATTGTTAAGAATGTCAGAGTTCTGTATGCGAATATATAATAATTCTTAGAATACAGGTGTACTGCAGGTTATTAATATGGGATTAACATACAACAAAAAAAACCTTTTTTGTTCATCTTCTAGAGGAGTTTTATTTTTCTGTATTATTTCCTTTATGTTTTCTTGCAGCTCCTTGCTCCGCTCTTAGATACCACCATGAGAGCAGAAAGATTTTTGTGGGACAGGATAGTGGCGCTGTAGTGGTAAGTGTCCACATATTTTACATACAGAAATATACATGGTAAAAGAGAAATAAACCCTGGAGAAGCCTACAAAATACATTGAGGGAAACATCTGCATACAGCGTACAGGTTACTGATAATGATGCTGCTTAGATCTTCTGCCCTCAGATTTGCTCAGTGTATTTCGTAAAGAGGTTCTTGTGCTAGCCTAATAAATGGATGGCTTTACTTTACTCCACGGATTCTTGTCTTATTGTTTCTTATTAATGTTTTACAACAAATCTGCCATCAAAATCAAGCTTGATAAACACTTTGGTCTTTTGCCCACAAGTGAGTGCAGTCAGTGAAAATTGCTGACGTTGAAAGGGTCTCTACCTGAATCTCTGATCACTGGAATAAACTGAGTTCTTTCCAGTGATCAGAGCTTTGGGTTGGGAGAACCCCTCAGTGCACGGAGCGATCTTCACTGACTGCACTTGCTTGTGGGCAAGAGACAAAGAGAGGCCAAGACTGTGGTAAACTTCTTATATTTATCCATGGCCTCCTTCCTACTAAAAAATCAACTTATTATGCAAATGATCCTGAAGAGCCACCCTAGCCCCTCTGTGATCTGGCTTTAAAAGGGAACCTGTCACCAGGAGACCCATTTTTAGCACTCCACCAGTCCCCACAAAGCATAGTACATTCGCTGCCAAATACATACACTCAGAGCCGGATTAAGGGTGGTGGGGGCCCCTGGGCGCAAACTGGTAGGGGCCCTTCCAACAATGTTTTTACTGCCAGCCCCCTGTAGTATATAGCCTGCCAGCCCCTGTAGTATGTAGCCCGCCAGTCCCCTGTAGAAAATGGCGATCTCGGCAATCTCCCCCAGCGAAGGCAGCTGTGTCTCACTGACACAGCTGACATCCTAGAGCCCTATTTGTGTTGCGAGCGGCCACGGGCCACTACGCATAGCACACAGAGCTGGGTCACTGACTGTCTGAAAGTGGTGGGGGCCCCTTAAAGAGTGAAAGTGGTGGGGGCCCCGGGGCTCGAGCCCCAGGAGCCCCTCCTTTAATCCAGCCCTGCATACACTGTTTTTGTATAAAAAATAGGTTTTTACAGGAAAAGGGATATGTTATATAGAACCTTTCAATACCATGTGCTGTGTGACTAGGCACCTGGGCGTGGCTATAGAGGAGCAGTCTCTTCCCCCTCCCCCACCCTTGGGGAAACTGCTCCTCCATGTATTCTTTTCAAATATATGAAAACACCCATCACCCGTATTAGCGACGCCCCCTGATTTTCTATAGCCACTCCCATGGGACATGTGCATATTCACAGAGCACATGGCATTGAAAGGTAATATATAACATATCTTTTTTTCCTGCAAAACCTATTTTTCATACAAAAACTCTTTGGCAGTGTATGTACTATGCCCTGTGGGCAAAAAAGTGCTAAAAATGTGTCTCCCTTCAAAGGCTGTTACACTGTCTCAACCTCCTTTTTACTTCCTCAGCACTAGTGTAGTAAGCACTTCCTGCTGCGGTAGCATGGGGGAGGAGGAGACCATGTAACAGCCTGTAAAGCCAGATCAGAGGTACTATGGTAGCCCCTTAGTCATTAGCATAATTTGGAAAGTAATTTTTAAAGGAAGGAGGCCATGGATAACAAATATGAGTACTGACGTCATGGTACCTGTATCTATGAGGAAGTGTCCCTGGTTTATCACAATGGACTTTGAGGATTGATTTCCTTTAATGTCTTATCTATGATTTTCCTATGTAAAACAGTCATTTTCACTAAAATCTTTTATTTTTTATATTCATCTCTCATTTGGTAGGAGTTTTTAATCTCTGATGACTTCAACAAAATTAACTTTGTGAAGACGTACCCAGGTAATGATATTACAAGATGTTCCTAATGAAAGATGCCATTGGGATGTTTGCATTGTTTATTTTAGATGATTTATTTCTGTATTTGTGTTAGTTAATGCCCTGTATAGTTATTTGTACCTCTGTGTCTTATTTCACTACCAGGCACCATGAGTGTGGTAATCTTCATATATTTGTTATCCTTGGCCTCCTTCCATCTAAAAACGACTTTTAAAACTATGCTAATGAGCGATAAGGGCTCCTCTAGGTGTTACCAGAGCCCCTCTATTCTGCAGCCAGCTTAACCTCCATTAGGTCAGTTGTAACTGGTTGTATCCAAGATAGTTACCTGTGATTTCTGCTTTCAGCTCATCAGAACCGTGTGACAGAGATAATTTACTCTCCGGGCCCTGAATGGGTGATCAGCACCGGACAGGATAAGTTTCTCACTTGGATGTGCACTGAGAGTGGATCGCTAGTGGGCCGCCATGCATTCTCTTCCTGGGCATCATGCCTCCAGTATCCTTTGTACAGGTCGTTAGGTTAAAGGTGATGTGTCACCAGAAAATTACCTAGTATTTACCTCTACAGAAAATGTATTCATGCTGCTTTTACTCACAAACAAATGTACTGTAGGTGGAGAGATGAAACAATAGATAAGTGAGGACCTTGCCCTGTAAGAGCTTACTATCTATGGGGACAGGGTAGAGGAACTCTTCTTACCAATCTCTCACCTCTATCCTGACACTGAGTGCATTGTATGTACATACAAGGCAGTGATTTCTATTACAAAAGAAGACTGAAGTAAATTATAAATTTATTTTAAAAAAAAGGCTTAAAATCACCTGCCCTTCATGTTTTATGAATAATGGAAAATGACACTAAGGATATCTTGAGTGTACAACCATCCTAATTCCTCCCATGACTGCTAATTGAGATAGTAGAGCAAATTTACATTTATTGACTAAAAGTTAGTGTCCCCTAGCAACTAGCCATGGCTGGTAGCTAGGAGCATCAATTTTCCACCAATCTGACAATATATCCAAGTCCCAAGTGACAAACCCTAATGGAAACATTGGATACGTTCATCTCTACTTGTCAGTCATATACTGTTCCAGATTTATCACAGTGTTTTGTGCTGCTTGACGAGTCTGTCGTACTATAAAGCCTATTAGAGTTTTCCTTATAACTATTAAGATGAGGTACTATACATTTTGTGTATGTGGTACAACATGGAAACCCTTGCAGACCCATAGTAATAATAATAATAATTCCTTTATTGATATAGCGCACACAGATTACGCAAATTGCAAAGCACGACAAATTGGTTCCTGTCCCCATGGGGCTCACAATCTAAACAACCTAACAGTATGTTTTTTTTGGAGTGTGGGAGGAATCCGGAGGACCCACGCAAACACAGAGAGAACACACAAACTCTTTGCAGATGTTGACCTGGGTGGGAATTGAACCCAGGACCCCCGCACTGCAACCATGTCTCTCCTAGGAGTACAAATCATATAAACCTTGGGTTATCCTGTATGTATAAAGCAGTAGAAATGGCACTACAAGTTTACTATCGAGGTTGGTTTCGCATGGATTGTAAAAACTTTATGGTCATAATTGACTTGCTCATCACATGTTAAAGTTAATCTTTTCTAGGTCTTGAAATACTTCTTTTCTTCCCTGTATTGTTTCCCGTGCACTGGTTATCATTGCTGCCGATATAGGGAGCAGTATTGTGTGTACAGATATAAATCCTCATAATAAAGCCCCAGTTCTCACAACTAGACCACTGTAGGGAAAGATCTGCTGTTGTCATGAATTTGGTGCGATTTGAGAATGTGATGCCTGAAAATAGGAATTGGTGTGTCTCTCTGTCCCTACCTGTCAAGATGCTCCTTTATATATAAAGAGGTCTACATTTTCCAGCAGCGCCTTTAGACTTTCAATCATCAATGTCAAGTAATAAAATGTATCCATCGGATTAGGTTAGGGAGAGGGAAGTTTTCTGCTTTCTTGTAATTTGTGTACACTATATAAAACCTGATGATCCCTAACCACCCCTGTACAGGTATGACGAAGAAACAAAATACGCTTTTGTTGGGGATTTCGCTGGCCAGATTACGTTGCTGAAACTGGAAAAAGATGGCTGCTCGGTCATCTCGAACCTTAAAGGTCATGAAGGTAATTTCTGACAATACTTCCCTTGCCCTCCAAGCAAATTTGGTGTAAGTAAGAGAAGTTATTATTTAGACTTCAATGCAGCACCACTGGCTGCAGGAAGGTGGCGCTACAGGTACTTAGGCTTTCAGATATGTCAACTGAGAGATCAAAAATCAACATAAGTATAAATTAATTTTTGTAGATCTTGTAAACTCATTTATGAATCAATATAGCATAATCCTCATTTGCTTATTAAGCTTCACTATTAGTTTGTATTGACTCCATTATGTACTCATGGCCTCAAACTAAATTTGGTAAAAGCTTATGACATTTTAACCATTCTATGTAAACTATTATGTCACTTTAAACCTTGCTTTTAAACAAAATATAAAGGGTCATTCTTGCAACCAACATTTGTTATCTATCTATAGGAGGTCATGATTATTTGTATAGGAGTCCACCTACAAGAAATATGGCCCCTCAGTAACTGATGCATTAAATTTGTGGTATTGCCTATGTTGCTACTATGGGAGAGACCAAGCGTTCTGCTCAGCCTTCGATGATGCACGCGCACTACCTCTCCATTTACACACGTCACTCGGGCATCCCCATTCCTATCAGGAGTGGGACATTCATCTGACGGGGATCGCTGTGGCTTCATGCAATGAAACGTGTTTTTGGCCCCATGTATTTCAATGGCCTCATATACACTGCAGTGGTTTCTACAACCCCTGTGCATGAGCCGACTGCCAAAGCCACCTGTTTTTGAGTAGGTCTTATTCCTGCAAAGTTTCCAGCTTTGGCAGGATTCATTTGCTGGTGGCCCTATATTGCTGACTTTTTATGTGCAAGTAGCATTCTCATGTGGGCATTGTCCATAATAAATTTATGGGAAAACCTCTTCATTCCTTAGACCTTTATATTTGGTTGAGCAAAGTACCACTTCATTTGAATTACTTTGTTTCCACCATTCCTTCTTTTCTATAAATATAAGTAACTTTTTGCCCCAACCTAGCATACATTGCATATATTTTTGCAAGTAACCTCCACCGCTAAGGTGAACAGAAAGTCTTAAAGGGCACCAGATTTATCAAGTGTCTGCTGCTAGATCATAGATCTGGCGGAGTATAAGACTCATTATGCTAACCTTGCATCATTTATTTGTAGACTCAGTTTTTGCCTGTAAGGGGTCTTACCATATGGGCGTTCACGTTTAACTCATCTGCCATTTAAATAAATACCTTCAATTGGAGTTTTTTTTTTTTATGTTTACCTGCGTAGAAATAGTTTCCCATAAAAGTAGTCTTTGTTCTCCTTGGATACGACCAGCGATGCTAGAGTGATTGCACAAAGAAACACATAGTTTTGGAATATGAAAGGGCCGGGAGTCGCTGCATGTCCCACAGTAGTTCTGCGGTTATGAATGCTGTATTCAGGAGGTCAGGCAGAGCTCAATAGTGCACGTGTGGCCGACTGCTGGATGAGTGCGGGGGTGGTCATATCCAAGGGCAACTGCCTCATTTCCAAGGGACAACATTGTAAATTATGTATACGCAGGTACATAATACCTCTTTAAGAATGCACCAGTTATTACAACTTAGACCATGTCCCTTTGTGGGGGTCTTAAAACTTTTGGTGCAAATAATGACAGATTATTACTGGATGTGGATTGATGTGTCTGTCCCATTGGCTCCATTTCCACATACAGTCCTACTACTGGTTATTCACCTACATTATTGTTCTTTCTTGTCTCCCCTTAGGCAGCATCTCTTGTCTTTACTGGGATCCTGTTCAGCGCTATCTGTTTTCAGGTTCATCCGATCACAGCATCATCCTATGGGACATTGGAGGAAGGCAGGGCCGCACACTAATCCTTCAAGGACACCAGTAAGAATTTCACAGATCACTGCTTTGCCACATTACATTTCCTGAATGTTTTTAAGCCTCCTATTCTGTCTGATATTGGATCAAAGCATATGGACCTAAGCCAAGTTTTCACTTTGATTTAGTCCAGTGGCCACTTTGAAGGTGTGGAATGACGCTCGCTGACTCAGTGATGCAACGTTAGACTGGTTGACTTAAAAGGGCTAAGAACAGGAGTATCTATCCAGCAGACGTCATTGCCTGTCGCATGTGTTATCTGTGTATTTTTTTTTTAAGACTTATCATTTATATATTCCTGGAAGAAGATTTATAGCCTATAATATACAGAGACAGTATTGCATTTCAATTAGTTGATGCTGACAGTGAATACAATTCTGTGAAGGTCATGATGGTCAATGATATTCCTTCTTATTTCACTTCCTATTCCTTTTTATTTTAGCGACAAGGTACAAGGTCTGTGCTATCTGCAGCTCACACGCCAGCTGGTCTCATGTTCAGTTGATGGAGGAATTTGTGTTTGGAATATGGACATTGAAAGAGAAGAGGTAATGGAGCATTTCAGTGATTCCTTTATATATCTATGTTCCCTTTGCATTGTTTTCTACGCAAAGGACAATTATACAACGTAATACAACGGCATAGGAAAGAATACAGTGTTGTATAGAGGCACTTTATGGCAGAACTATATAAATTGCTTGAATCATACACGTACATGTCCTGTTCACATAACTTTGCTGAAACAAGGCCAAAGGGTAGTGGGATCCCATATGCCAATTGGTTGATTTTTTTTTTTTTTTTTTTTCTATAAGGTTTTGTTCATTCAATTTGTTATACTGTATAAATTTGAGTATAAGCCGATCCGAGTTTATGCTGAGGTACCTAATTTTACAAACAAAACCTGGGAAAAAATACTGACTCGAGTATAAGCCTACAGTGGGAAAAGCAGCCGCTACTCTATAATAAAATGTCCAGTAGTCTCCCCTTTATCATTAACAATGTCCACCACATGTGGCCCCGTTAGTGTAATGTCTACTGCAGAGTGGCCCCTAACAGGGAACCTGTAATCAGCAACTGACCTAAAAAACCACCACCAGAATATTGTCAAGCAGTGTAACACCTTCTAGTTAATGTTTCTTTAGTGTCCTATTGTGGTGACATCTAGGAAATCAACTTTAAAGAGAGCTGTAAATTAGTTGGAGGAGGAGAGTTCAACGCTGAAGTCAAGGTGAGGAGCTGTTAAAGCCGCCTCTGTGATTGACATCATGCCTCAGACTTCAGGAGATCTGATTAGTGATGTCTCTGGATGAAGCGCCATCAATCACAGTGAAGGCGGCTTTCTGAGGAAGAGAGAGCTTGACTTCAGTGTTAAAATCTCTGCCTCCTTATCTTCATACAAACAATTTACATTTCAACTTCAAAGTAGATTTTCTGGATGATGCCACCTCACAGGGTCAAAGACATGAGAATACACTGCGAGTGGTTTATTAGGTCCATTTCTGCCGACGGGTTCCCTTTAATGTTATGTCCACAATACAAGTACCCAATAAAAAAATAAGTTGGTACTCACCCTCTTGTGCATCTGCCAGCCCAGCAAGCACATCTATGCAGGCAGAGACACTAAGATGCGTCAGTGTCCCTGTCTGCTGACACCATAGTTCAGTGCTGGCAGATTGCATACAACACCAGAACCCGAACACCTTCTGTAGAGAGGAGAGGACGCAGGGGAACGGCTTTGGAGGGTGAGTTACTAAGGTGAATTTTTTTGTATACTTGAGTATATTTTCAGTGGCGCTTTTTCAGAAAATATACTTCCAGTATTTCCAACTTGTATTTACTAGAGATCTGTTAGCAGAAATTTCTGTCTGTCTCTTTGATTCCTACCATGGATGTGAAATCTGTAGGGCTTTGGGATGTATTATTAAGGGAGACTTATTCCCAGTGTAATTGATTGAGGTTGTTTCCATGGTTAAACGAAGATGCCACAGCTTGTGTATAGCACTTGGGAACCCCAATCACATGCATGGCATACAGAATGACATTGGATTTTTACATGGATTTCGGTATAAATATAACCCTATGAACCGAACTCACCATGTCCCATAATGATGCATAAATTACTTGGTATTTAGCATGTACACACATGACTAATCTATGTTGTTTTCTGTATTTTAAGGCCCCACAATGGTTAGAAAGTGACTCCTGCCAGAAGTGTGCCCAGCCCTTTTTTTGGAACATAAAGCAGATGTGGGACTCAAGGACTCTGGGGCTACGCCAGGTAATGGGAAGGAGCATCCTCTTCCAAGTCCCTGGCCTTGAGTCATTATTTTAGTAGAAATGTCTGTGTCCCCATAAGCTGAAGGGTTTTTGTGCTTCTGTTTGTGTAGCATCACTGCAGGAAATGTGGAAAGGCAGTCTGTGGGAAATGCAGCACCAAGAGATCCAGCTACCCCATTATGGGGTTTGAGTTCCAGGTGCGGGTCTGTGACTCCTGCTATGAGACCATAAAAGACGAGGAGTGAGTATTATGAAAGGCTGTTTGTTTTAGTGCTGTAGTCATTTGTCTTAGGGACACACGTTGTGAAAAGCTGCAGAATGCCTGCAATGGTCATTGCTCATTGATTCCCACTAGTTTCTGCCAGGGCTTTCAACCTGCGAAAGATTTTTACAGACCAACCACCGTGCGCTATAACGATATATGATGTACAGTCCCTACTTGCAGAACAGCAGCTGAACTGTAATCATAGCAACCGTGAGGAAGAAGCGACTCATTGTATCCTAAATGACACAGTCCCATTCCCAGCGCTGTGGATGGTCCGTGAAATCCGGCCAGTGCACTTCAGGACTATTGTGGACTGGTGGCATTTGTAGGGTTGGGGGTTGATAGTTTTTAAATGCACAAATGCTCATATTATTAGTGGTAAAAATGTGTATAAGTCATAAAAAGAACTTGTTTGCCTATATATTTTATTTTCTCAGTCGGACATCATTGGCTACGTTTCATGAGGGTAAACACAACATCTGCTTTATGACTATGGATATTTCCAGGGGGCTAATGGTCACATGTGGCACAGATCGGCTAGTCAAGGTATGTATGTTACATTGCATATACAGCAGCTTGTAGGTCGGTGGTGGTGAGTGTTCAATGCCCCCCATGTGTCCATAAATTATTATATGCTGGCACATGGGGCATCAGTGTAGGATGAAGCCCTGCCTCTCAGTTGTGCCTGTACTAGAATTTTGCTTTAGCCTGCGCCCCTTCAGCCATGAACAGTCGGAGGCTATAGCTAGTGCGGAGGCACGGAGCAAGAGCGCCCTGTACCGGCCCAGACCCCTCCGCACCCACTTAAATTTCTCTCATAAAGTGTAACTTAACATTTTATTGCATCTCTTAATATATTTTCTGTACATCCCATATCGGTACCTCCATTTGGAAAGAGTTTATACATCCGCTGCTGATTTTTGATCTTACACTGTTCACACTGATGTTGCACTTTTAAAAACAGTTCTTTTGTAAACTGCTCAAATGTAAAAGTACTATGCAGTTTTATCATAAGGTCTGATTTCGGACCCCTTTCAAATTGTTGCAGTCATGGCAGGAAAAAATGGCCATATGTCAGACGCCTGAGACTCATCTTAAGAAAACTTGCATCTTAGACGCTTATGATTTCCAGCCTGACTGCACGACCCCCGGTGTCTGGTCACATGACTGTCCATGATAGTTAATGATGTGGAGAGCTGCATTATCATTGGTTCAATTAAGAATAAAGTAGCCCACTGGGCCATGGGGGTAACACCCTGGAGTGCTCCCCCTGAGGGTAAGCAGATTGCGGGCATTTTCTGTTGATACTGTGAGGGACATGATGGGGTTACATTCTTTAATATGATGTACGTGGGGTTAATAGTTTAGTATTTCAATTGGGGGAATTCATGAAATTGCATTTGGGCTGTTTTTGGAGCACTTTTTATATTTCCATTTGATTTATTACTTGTGTGCGGCCAAAATAATATTATTTCTGACTTTTTTTTCTTTAATCATCTAAATGTGGGCGTGGTTTCACAGATTCAGAAATTAAAAAAGGACAACTTCACAAATAATTTTTTTGGCGCATTGTGTGCTACTGCGTAGACTGGGTAAAAGATGGTCTAAATTTCTGACTCCTTTGAAAACCACGCCACAAAAAAAGGAAAATCCACTGACCAAACTTACGACAGAAATGAGTCTGCATATGAACTGTAATTTCACCCTATACTGCACCTCACGTTATTAAAGTAATTATGTCTTTAACAGTATTTATAAGTTTTCCACATGATGAAATTGCGACACTGTGACTGGTAATCTTCTTATATGTGTTATCCATGGACTCCTTCCTTCTAAAATCAACTTTTATTCTGCTAATGAGCCAGAAGGGCTATTGGGGGGAGAAGGAAGGCAAGAAGATTTATTCACTACTAAGGGGGAGACGGTGTGACAGCCTGTAAATCTGCAGCATGTAGGTGCTCTGGTAACGCCCCCAAAGCCCTTCTGGCTCATTAGAATTATTTTAAAAGTTGAAAAGAGGCCATGGAGAACAAAAATAAGATTACCAGAGTCATGGTGCCTTGATCTATGAGTAAGTGTCCTGGTTTATCATTATGCTTTTTTTTTTTTTTTTAATGGTAATTAACATTACTGCTGCCACATGTAGCTAAACTCTGGAGTGAATTTTGTACTCCGGTCACTTAACAGATTTGTAATGTATATTTATTCCTGTATTATATTAATAATTTTTTTTTTTCAGATCTGGGACATGACGCCGACAGTGGGTTGCAGTTTGGCTACTGGTTTCTCTCCCCGTTGAGGCAGTCGACTGTTTTGTCTAGAATTCAGCACCTTATGTACGGCTCTGTACATTCCCATCAGCTCATCCGGGGCCTCGCCCGATACTTCTCTTCTGCTGTATGTACAGAGGCAAAGCAATGCAACAGCTTTCCCAAACCAGGAGGAGGTGCCTTAATCTCCATATACCTGTGCACCATTACCTTTAACTATGCGACAGCCCACACTACTGGAGTCCATACAAGCTGTGTATTATATAAAAACTAGAGGATAGCAGAGTGCCCGCTGTGCCTATAGAATGATATTCATTGTCTAACAAAATGGATTACCTCAAAAGCCGCCCCAAAACACACATGCCCCTTTTGTTTGTTGTACAGATCTGCTCCCACAAATCTTACAGTAGACCTCACATGAATGTTTTTAGGTGAACATGCCGTCCAGTAAGTTTGCACACTGTGGGTGTACGTACAGGTTTCTGTTTGGTGGTTAGATGACCGTGCTTGTGATGTCCATTGTAGTTTATAGTGTGCCCAGTGTACCAGTCGATGAAGTATATTTGTTACCTGAACTGTGAAATTATTACTTTATGGAACTGATCTCTAGAAGAGTTTTTGATGTTTTCGGTTAAAATGTTTTGTCCTTTTTATGAGCAGGTGAGAAGGTGTATACTTCCATTATAAAGTGTTTAGGCCTGGGCAGGATAACACCTACACTGAAGATCAAAATTCGAGAACAGTGTGGTCACTTTATTTTCAGAAACAATGTAATCTACATCGATCAACATGTGATGGACATTTTTTGTAAGGGGTACAACATGCCACCAGAACAGTGTTTTACTAAATGACCAAAGCATCAACATAAAACTTTATTTTTTCAAAAACATAAGCATAATTACAAAACAACAATGACTGTAGCACAGAGTAAGATTATAACTACGTTTTTCTTAAGGTTAGACCATTCAGTAGAAAGGGCAAAGGTCTTTGCTTTGAATAACTTCAGCACATCTGCGGCCACAGGACATCATTAGCCTCTCACACGACTCTGCTGGGATTTTGGTCCACTCTCTCCACAGTTCTGTGACTGTTGTGAGGTTCTTGGCCATAACTTTATCACCAGAGGTTTTCCATTGGGTATGGCCTAGGACTCTGGGCTGGCCATTTCGTTGTTTCAAAGTTTTTTTGTTCAAAGAACTGCTTTACCAGTTTTGCTGTGTGACCAGGAGCATTGTCCTACACTTCCCCAAACACCTTACACTGACTTCTTTACACACCTTGGGTTTAGTCTTTCCCCTGTTTGTCGGCAAACCATAATGTTTTACATCAGATCCAAATAAATTAAACTTGCTTTCCTCACTAAAATGAGCTGTGGCCCACTTCTCTTCTGTCCACACAACACGCTCCTCAGCAAAGGCGATTCTAGACTTTTGATTCTTTCTGCTAATGAAAGGTTTGGTCACTGCTGAGTGTGCAGTGCAAATGCTCTTAAAAATTGTATGATGACAGATCCTTTGAAACGATTACCCATGGAAATTCTCCACATTATCCTGTCCTCTCTTACATTTGTCTTTGGAGGGTGACCAGCCTTCTTCGTGGACTTGAATTAGTTTGGTCTATTGCACAGATGCAATATTCTGGAAATCACATGATTGAAACAACCAACTTCTTTTTCTATGGCTGATAGGGTCATCCATTTGGCCTTCATCTGGACAACCTACTGCTGAAGGGTTTCAGTCAATTTGGAATGGTACAACATTTTTCCAAAGTCTGTGAAAACCAGAAAGTTAGTCTGTTAAATGGGTTTGTCTGATAATAAGGAAATTAGCACCAGGCGACAGATTAACACCAATAATTTGCAGGTACCTGTAAGTGTTCTCTAATTTTGTTCCGTGTTCTTTTACAAAATTCTCATTTACATTTTTATTCTGTGCTTTAGAATATCTATAATTTATAAAATATGCTTAAATACTGAAATTTTAATCATGCAAAGATATATTCACATAGGACGACACAAGGACCTTGACATTTAGGAGGTTGTGTGTTCTCTAATTTTGATCTTCAGTGTATTTCTGCCATTTTTCTGTGATTTCACCTATTTAGATGTGAAATCTTCTGTATCTGCTGTCCATTTTTACACAAATACCCCATCTGTTATTTTCCATATCATCTTCCCTTTAAAGGGAAGCTTAAAGCGTGACTAAACTTGACAAAATTTTAGTGGAGATAATAATAAACAATGTAATTTACTTTTATTAGAGAAATATGTTCCTGTGCCCTTCTTTTTTCTTTTTCTTTCTTCCTTGTTGAAACAGTTTGTTGAAATCGGCTTTCTGTTCTGTATCCACTGACAGCTGAGAGATGAAGGAACCTAATAAAGTGTATAATGACTGCACTCTATCATCCACAGAGAGATGGATCATCAAGGGAAATATTCTCTAGGTGTGAAATTAGTTAATCTTTAGGCTTTTTATCTGTCTTAAATGGATGAAGCTCAAAAGGCTTCCAGACACTGCTGACTACTGGAGAAAGAAGAGGCAGCAAAACGTCACAGAGAAGCTCCTGTACTTAATAAAGTAGATTGCCAAGTTTACTATTCTCAAACTAGATTCAATGGTTTAGTTACTCTTTATGTTTAAATATTATAATAATACATATCACCACTTATTATATTTTCCCACATTACTATCGAGAAGGGTTTGTGCATTTATGTCCGGTACATTATAAGTGCATGACATGCTACATACCTTCCTCACTTTCTGAAGGAAAAGTAAAAGCAACGCAAGTTTGCTAGTCCTTCACCCGTCTCTAGTATTAATGTGCTTTGCATCTTCTATATAATATTTTGACATTTTAATGTCAGGAACAATATATATGATGTTTTTTCCTTCTTTTTTTAAATATTTTACAATCATACCCTCCATTTCTTAAGTGTTTGTCCCCTGAGTGTTAGGCTATATCTCATGTTTTTCATAGGTGAAAAATCAACCATTTTGTGGTCCTTTTTTCATTCATTACCCTAATGATTTCAATGGATTTCACTCTTACGTTTTCCTGTATTATGGACAGCACATGGCTGATGTTCTCAGTCATGTGAATAAGCCTATAGACTGATAACGGCTGCAATAGGCAGTCCTGTCCTGTCTTTTGTCTTGCATTATGTAGAATGTGATGATGAGGATGGGCTGCGGTTTGGCCTTGTTGGTGTCATAGCCTTGAGAGCTTATCCAATGAACAATATACTGTGCACTTCATGCGTTATGTATTGTCGGTGGATGTGCCCTACAACAATAACACAGCGTAATACAGTATCATTGTAGTTTTTGGGGGTTGATGACAACCCCCAACTACACATTGTGGGAATAAAACGGCAGCAGAAACTCTTTTCTACTGTTGATTTTTCAACTGCAGCAAAAATGTGACCTGTCACTAAATGCAATGGATGCTGGTGCACAGCCGGTTGTGGTAGCATTGCGGCACTATACATAAAAGAAATAAGCCGTTGGCTGCGGTATTGCCCCCATTGGCAATTCTGATAACATGTAGTAACGTCAAATGTCTCATTGCTGGGACTCCCTCTATTGGGACCCTACTGATCACTTTAATGGGGGTCCATTGTCCCTATGTTTGGGCATCGTGGCAGGTGCACATGTCTGGTGCTGCTCTATTTAATTATAGAACTGCCAAAGGGAGCTGAGACCTGTACCCTCTGTCATTTACATAGAGTTGAATCAAGCAATACATGAGTCCTATGCTGGTCTGACCTTTATGTTCTATGGATAAGGAGAAAAGTGGTGTTTGTAGGGCAACTCACTTATCAATACCCCAGGTTTAGGCATCGAGCAAAAAGAAAAATATATTTGACACCAATTAGAAAATTTTCATACACAATCACAGCGCACACAGCTCTGCTACATCCATTTACTCACACAACTCTTGCTACATTCATTCGTTCAGGTCTGCTACATACATTCACTCACATGAATGCACTCATAACTGCTACATCCATTTACTCACACACCGCTCTTAATACCTTTTCCCAACGAAAAGGTCTTCTCTGGCCCATCCCCTGCCAGCATGACAGGGTTAATGAACCTTGCATTGATACAGGAAGCAGGAGATACCTTACATGCTTCTGACATCACTCTAGGTCTTTCTAGTTGTCATTATACTTATGTTCGGACAGGCGGCATGAGAGTGAAGAGGCTCTGCTCTCCCTGAGATCATGCAATACAGTGTCTTGCCGCATTCTGTCCGGGCCGGGCGGCTGCTCCGCAGAGGATGGAGAAACCTATTCTTGCCCTGTTTTGAGGCATGGCCCCTCGGCTTCCTACAGAGAGGGGGCTTGCAGCTCATGGCACACGTATGTTGCTACGGCAGTGTGCATGAAACCTTCATGTACACGACCGCATGCTGCACATGGGCCAGAAACTGGGGGAAGTCTGCAGCCGAGTACATATGGGTGGGGAGAGTCACACTAACAACTCTGTAGGGCTGGCCACATATCGTATTATGTATAAGATGCATTAATGGGATTGTACTGTGGCTGAGGCCGCCATATCATGACTGTAGCCTCCAGTTGCCTCCTGAATATTGCCCCATCCTAAGTAGATGACTGCTGATGGAGGATAGGCTGGTAGAATGGCTACTTACCTGTGGCTGGGAAATAGATTCCCTTCTGGTATTCCTTAAAACAAACTAATGTATCTGAAGAAATCTTCTGCTGGTTGATAGCAAAGTAAACTTGTATTAAAAAAATGAGTTGTGACCTGTAAGCAGTTCCCTGTTACTAATAGATGTAATGACATGTAATCTGAGCTCATGTTCTATATTCCTTCCACATTCTCTTTCCTATGTATCTTCGTTCTTAATCTTTACAAAATCTTCAAGATCACCACTCTATATGATGAGTTTCTTATTTTACACACGTGGGCATCCACCTACCAGCTTCTTTCCTATCCCTTATGTGGCAGTGCTGGACATGGGGGCAGCTCTCCCACATCACAGTTGTTGGTTAGTTGTGAATATAATGCTACTTATGTTGTCATATCTATGAGCTAAGAGAAGATCATGGGGGCCAGATTTCGGTAGCATTTGTTTCTTACAGTCTAAGAGCGGGTTGACACAAGAGGTAAAAAGAATATATAATGGTCCAGCCATTCTTCATAAGGGAACAGAACAAAATATAATATAATAAATAGAAGGTCTGTCGCTTCAGTCAGTCATCAGCCGTTATGACATGAACCGGTATGTTCTCCATTATGTGGTTACAATCCAAGCAAAGTAAAAATCTTGGCCTATCCTATAACTTTAGCATTTCTGTCATTTGGTTTACGGTCCCGTTCTCTTATGATAATAGCAATACCTGCACTTGGTAACGATATTGTTTCAGTCTATGGCAAATGTCAGAGATCTATATAAATGCCTTCTCCCTGTATGTGAATTCACTTGGATAATGTATTGTTTAAAGTGACTTCTTTCTTTGTCATGTTTTTCTAATAAAACTATCCTGTATCTTTAAAGTTTTCTAATGATTTTTTTTTTTCACATTCTTATCATTTCTCTGCAATCAGTCGTAGCCCGGATAGCCTGGCACACAGTTTTGATTTAGTAGTAGACACTTTAGCATTTTTCTTAGGGTACCAATGATTTTAGCAGTTTCCCAAGGGTTGGGGAACCACTCCTCTATATTCACACCCAGGGGACAAATGCCTAGTCACAGCATATATGTAACTGTAAGGGACAATATAACATAACTTTTCTCCTGTAAAAGTTATTTTTTGATACAAAAACTTTTTGGCCGTATGTACTATAATCTGTGGGGACTGGGGTGGTGCTAAAATGGGTCTCCTATATTGAGAGGTTCCTTTTATAAACATGAGAGAGGCCTGAAATTGACATCACAGATAGATCTCAAAATGTGGAAGCAAATCCAGAAAATCACATTGTCTTGTTTTTGACCAAATACTTATTTTCCAAAATCAATGTTCATCTCAATACTTTGTCATTGGCAACAAAGGATATATTACAGAGGTCAAATGTTTTCTGTAAGTCTTCACAAGGTTGGCACACACTATTGCTAGTATGTTGGCTCGTTCCTCCATGCAGATCTCCTCTAGAGCAGTGATGTTTTGGGGCAACACATACTTTCAATTCCCTCCTAAGGTTTTCTATGGGGTTGGGATCTGGAGACTGACTAGGCCACTCCAGGACCTTGAAATGCTTATTATGAAGCTGCTCCCTCATTGCCCTGGCTGTGTGTTTGGGATCATTGTCCTGCAGCAAGACCCAGGCACGTTTCATCTTCAATGCTCTTGCTGATGGAAGGAGGTTTGCACTCACTATCAGGGTTGGACTGGCCCAGCGGAGGACCGGAGAATCCTCCGGTGGGCCCCGACATTGTTGGGGCCCCCTCTGGTCACCATCGGAGGGGAAGGGAACTTTTATTTTAAAAAAAAATATATATTGGTAAACGCAGATGTGATTGGGAGAATCTCCTCTGCACTGCGCTGGATTTACCTTCCTAAATGTAATTCAAGTGCAGAGTGTGAACACAGTCAGAGGCCACATTCTGATTCAAATGCTTTGGGCAAAATGCATCAAACACATCTGTGTCCCTAACTTCAGCAACATGAAGATAAGGTATTTATGTGTTCTGCAATTAGTAACATGTGTTTTGTCCTTACCGTCTTAAGGACTCTGAAGGCCCTTTTTCATTTTTGCGTTTGTTTTTTACTGTGAGTGTTTTTTTATCCGTGGGACAAATTGTACTTTTTTAATGGTGCCATTCAATATTCCATGCAATGTCCTGGAAAAAAAATTGTAAGTGCAGTGAAACTGACAAAAAAAACACATTTGTGGTGTTTTATTGTGTGCTTGTTTTTATGGGTTATTCTGCGCTCCAAATGACACTTTCTCTTTATTATTTGGGTCGCTACGACCACAGAGATATCAAATTTATATAGGTTTTAGTAGATTTAAACTGGAATTTTGGGATGCAGTCATAACTATCATGATTATGATTTTTACTGTTTATTTTTATATGTGATCTAGGGAAAATTTCCTTTTTTACAATTTTTTTTTTAAAAATTCATCATTATTTCAGACCCTCCAGGGTACTGATTGCTAATACTATATACTGCAATACTACTGCTGATCTCTAATAGCCTTCCATCTGCTGGCTATTAGAGATCATTACACATGGCAAGCCCACAAGTCTCAATAGATTTGTAGGCGCTGCCATGTGCAAAAACTGATACCGGCACACGAGGAGCAATGGGGTACGGCGGTTACGCCCACTTATACAATATGATGGGTGCCATAGGGGAACGTAGCTTACGGGTCAAAAGTCCGGGTGCCCGTGCCCCGATCTTTTGACCTTGTGCCTCTGATGTCAGCGGTCCAGGGTGATTCTCACCCCTCCATCGTATTACCTAACATCCCTCAGGAACAGAGTAGCGATGATGCACTGTAGTGGGGAAGGAGCCGTCAGTCCATTTCACCACTACAGAGAGTAGAGATCGCGATCACCCGTGCGTCTCCTGCTGCAGAGCTACTCACTACAGCGCGGGTAGCAGGAGACGTCGGTGATGACGTCACCTGCGCCTCAGTCCGCAGTGCGAGAAACTGAAGACAAGACGGTGAGTATGTTTTGTTTTTTAATTCTGTGTGTATGGGGGGGCTGTGTGTGTATTCAGGCTATGAGGACATTGAGAGGGGGAAGGTGGGGGGCTGGGGGGAACATTAAGGAGACTGTGGGGACTACTACAGGGGTTATGAGGACATGGGGGGGGGGGGGGCTGTGAGGCCACGTTACCTGCATCTGTTACGGCACTAATGGGGGCTATGAGACAAATGGGGGCGTGGGCAACATTACAGAGTAGCGGGAGGACACGAAAGGGGGCTATGAGGACACGAAAAGGGGCGCATGAGGACAGTCAGAGGGGGGCCTGCGGAGGTCCTGAAAAGCGGGGCCATGAGGAACATTAAAGGGGCATTTTTGGTGGCATACAGCTGCCATAGGAATGAGTCCACCGCCGTTATGCTGAGCCACTCTTTTTGCGCCCAGTGCTATCGTGCTTGAAAACAATCTTTCTGGAAAGAACAGTGTCGTGCTGCACAGCTTCATCATGGAGAGGGGGGAGTAAGGAACATAAATGTTCTGTTTGGGAACTCCACCAGTGGGTGACCGGGGCTGTTGCTAAGAGAGACACGTCGTGATGCCCGGAGCCTAATGGCCTAATGTACTTGGTACAGTTGTTATCGCAGTACACTATCACAGTGAAGGGGTTATAAGAGATTAACACTTCTGAAATATTTCGGTAATATCATGGGCCCGTTGCCCCTTGAGTCTTTGCGCACCACTAGCCAAACACCCTCGGTGCTCCCATAGAAATCCAGTCTCAGTGCCGCGGTCCGAGTGTTTCCCAACCTGACCACCCTAACAGGTTAGACCTGTAATGTACGAAGGCAGGTTTTGTAGCCCTGAGCTGTTGAATATGCAACTGACAACTCGCAGCTGCACTCGCTGTGTCCTAGGAGTAGCTCAGTCCATAACTCTATCCATACACACCTCCGCAGCACAGGATTTATACCATCACCGCAACTTTAGTGTATACACTGTCACACGCTCGTTTACTACATCTGAACTTTTCTAATCACCCAATCACCAATGGCGGCAACTAGGCTTTTAGCCTTGACATGTGATCTAGACACATCTCCTGCAGTTCAAATCGAGTCAGTCAGTAAATGGGGAAGGCAAAGTGATTTGAGTGACCTCCCTTGGACACTTGTGCATGGTGCTGGTCGTCTGGTCTGCCCAGAAGGGCCTGAGTCTTGAGTTATTTCGAAACTGCTGGATCTATCTGGATTTTCACGCACAACCACTCTCCTAGTGTTACAGAGAATGGTGTTCCCCCAAAAAGATAAAAACATCGCATGTGACGGCAGTTGCTTTCTGTGGCGGAAATGCTGTTGTTCTATGCAGATGTCAGAGGAGAAGGCAGACTCGTTCGTAACGCCTTGATAGAAGGTCAACCGGAACTAAATCGGCCACCCCGTGACACCCAAGGTAGGCAGAACAAGCATCCTGATATGCCACAGTACGTTATCCGAACGTGCCACTCCTTTCACTAAGAACAGGTGAAAATCATGTAGCCAACTTTTGCACAAGTCATCCCGATGTCGTTGGAAGCAGTAGCAGTTGGAAAAAACGTTGCCCTGGTCTGCATGAGTCTCGATTCTGCATGGACATTCGGATGTAAGGTCCAAATTTGTGGCGATAACAAACATGAAAGTCCATGGATCATCCTGCCTTATCTCAACCGTTCAGAGCCCCTCCAGGTGTGGTGGTGGTTCGGTCATGGCGTCCTTTCTCATGTTTTGGGAATAGTGTTCTTCGGCACCCTTTGGGCCTCATTTGTACCACACTGTAGCATCTCCCAGTTCCTGCAACGCCACAGCCTACCGAAGTCATTGTTCTGCCAGTCCAGCCCCTTATTAGACCACCAATGTAACCCTGAACATGCTGTGGATACTTCACAGGATGAATGCGCCATGTCATAGCTTTTGGACATCATTCTCAGACTGGTTTCTTTGACACATGCACCAATGAAGTTCACATGTACTCAAGCCACTCCCCAGTCACCGATCGCACCATCCAATTCTAGAGCAGCTTTTTGGATGTGCGTGTAACGGCGAAGACTTCGGCACCATGGATGTTTTGCACCGACAAGAATCATGCGGCAATGTGTGATGCCATCATGAGTCAATATAGTGACCAAAATCTGCTGAGGTAATGCGTCCAGCCCCGTTGTTGAATCCATGCCACGAAGATTGAGGCCGTTCTGAGCAAAAGGGGTTCAACCGTTACTAGCATGGTGTACCTAATAAAGTGGCCGGTGAGTATAGTACGTCCTGGTGCATGAAGGGATTAACATGACTCATGGCAACCAATCAAAGCTCAGATTTAGTTCACAAGCCGCTGAGTTCTGATTGGTTGCCCTGAGCAACTAGAAAAGTTATGCTCTCAGATTATTCTGGTAAATCTGCCCCAATGTTCTTAATACTGTACAACGTTATTTGCATGTTTTAAACCTCCATTCGTACACTTCCATTGGTGTTCTTTTTAGTAAAAAGATAGGGTGGGCCCCTAAAAGGATTTCCTCTGGTGGGCCCAAGGTACTCCAGTCCGACGCTGCTCACGATGCAGAACAGGAAGGATGTGGGAGGGGAAATAATTACCAGCTGGGGCTGAGACTTATGTTAATGAGGGAGGAAGCGTTACGATTTGAGGCATCACCCAGGACTTTGCCAGGACTTGTTGGCAGGGAGCCAGGTAATGTTATTTAGGGGATATTACACGAACAGAGGGGAGCACAGACGCCATTCTAACTGCTATGTAATGTGCTCTGCAGTGCCTATTAGGACCTGTCACCAGTGAAATTCTGGTTTCTGGTGCCAGGTTCCCTTTAATAATCATTAGTAACCAAGCACTAGCTGAGCTTTCAGGGCGATTCTCCAGGGTCACTGCTCTTACACCTGGGGTCACATGTTAGTCATTTTCTAGAGAGAATCCCGCAGTGTGTAACCAGCCTTCATTAAGTGTTATCTCTTCTGCAGTGTTGCTAGGAAACTACTGTCTAATGGATCCATTCAATCATAACCACCACACCAGGAAGAAAACTAAAGTAACTAACAACAAGATCATATCCATAAACCACAAGGGACAGGGTATACAAATGTTCTGGAGAACACTGTACATGCATCTTACAGTGAATTATATGATCTTTAGATACTATCACATTTGTCTAACTGTAGAAAGTATATTGCAAAAAGCAATAAAATATATGTATGTGTATATATGGCAGTACCATTTGTACCCACTAGGTGTCAGCAAAGAGATCAATACATTTTTAAAGGAAATCTACCATCAAATTCCATCATGACAAACCAGGGACACTTACTCATAGATCCAGGCACTGTGACTGTGGTAATCTTCTTATATTAGTTATCCATGGCTCCTTCCTTCTATAAATCTACTTTTAAAGTTATGCTAATGAGCCTAAAGGGCTACACTGTCTCTACCTTCACTCTGTTCCTTCAGCACTTCCCCCTCCCTCTGCCTGATGTACCTGACACTGTGTGACTGACTACAGGTTCTGAGTCATTATTGGCATCTAGTGCCTTATATATGACAAGCTTTTCCATCAGGGAGAGGACTTTATTCTGGCCAGATACCTTCAGCTCCGTGCAGCACATCACCACCCGGCGTCCCTAAAAATACCGCAGTCACTTTCAGTATAAAGTCTCCTGGATAACAACACAGTGCTCCTAAATAATATATACCCCTCACAACACAACTGACCTCACTCTCCCACACATGTAAACGTCCCTTCATACATATATATATATATATATATATTCTACTGGAATTATAGCATGCACAGCGCACCAATCATCACACCCCTTATAAATGTAGAAATATATAACACACACACACACACCCCTCCCAGGAAAAAAAGAATCTGGCCCCATATAAATATATAAAAAAAATAAAACTTATACTCAGCTCGAAGCAGGGTGCTCCCACGCCCGCGGCTCCCGTCTTCCTGCAGCTCTTCTGTGAGCCGCCGCTCAGAGACACAGGTAGCGTGATGTCATCATTCCCCGACTGTGTGCAGCAGCCTTCATGGTAAAATAGCTGCCATGAAACCACTGCTAGGGACAGGCAACAAGCGGAAGAGACTTGTTTGGGCTAAAGAACACAAAGAATGGACATTAGACCAGTGGAAATCTGTGCTTTGGTCTGATGAGTCCAAATTTTGGATCTTTAGTTACAATCACAGTGTCTTTGTGCAACACAGGTTAACGAATAGACTCTACATGCCTGGTTCATGACCTGGCCTCCACAGTCACCAGACCTGAACACATCCGAGATGGACCGCAGAATGACGGCAAAAGGGCCAACAAGTGCTAAGCATCTCACGAAGAAACTAGAGTATAAGACATATTTTTCAGTTGTTTCAAACTTTTTATTAATAGTTTTGATGCTTTCAGTGTGAATCTACAATTTTTACAGTAATGAAAATAGGGAAAACTCTATGAATGAGAAGGTGTGTCCAAACTTTTGGTCTGCATATGGCACAGTAGATCTATAGATCTATATTTATCACCGGTGTCACAGTATACAGGGTGTAACAAAAAGGTTTGGGGACATCTTGCAAAAATACACATCAGATTGAAAAACTATCTATAATCTATTGGAATATCTATCCACTGTGGGTGTGGTGGAGGAAGCTATCTTAAATGGAAACCCCCATAATTTATTGCAGATTCGGATTCCCAAAAATTACATTAATTCAAACTATGATTTAAGTCATTTTCATTGACAGCACTGTAACTGCTGAAATTCAAAATGGGTAATAAAAAATAATGTACAAAAATGGGGAATATCTGGAGCAATGAAAATCAGATTGAAAAAAACAGAAAAAAAAAATCTTAAAAATCTATCCAATGATACTAAAGTTGTCCCTTTATTTTCAACCCCTGGTGTTGAGGTAGGAGGAATCAAAGTTTTTATGTAGAAACTATACTCATCGTAACCCAGGAACAACAACGTGGACGCAGTCGTTTTCTGTTCTCTTTGGAGATGCCACTCATCAGAGAGCTTGATCACTTAAGTCTCTCCGCCCCACTGAAGATACACATTATTCTTGTTTCCTACAAAGTTTTCAAATATCGAACGCTCTATATTAAAGAAAAACTGTGATGCAAATTAACTCACCCAAAATAAAGACTACTAAAAATTATGTTTAACCCCTTCCCGCTGAGGCCCTTTTTCTTTTTTTGCGTTTTCATTTTTCACTCCCCACCTTCAAAAATCTATAACTTTTTTATTTTTACATGTACAGAGCTGTGTGATGGCTTGTTTTCTGCGTAACGTACTGCACTTAATAGTGATGTTATTTAATATTCCATGCCGTGTACGAGGAAGCGGGAAAAAAATCCAAATGCAGTGAAAATGGTGAAAAAACTCATTTGCATCGTTTTCTTGTGGGGTTGGATTTTACGGCTGATACTGTGCGCCTCAAATGATATATCTACTTTATTCTTTGGGTCGGTACGATCACAGGGATACCAAATTTGTATAGGTTTTATAATGTTTTCATACATGTACAAGATTTAACATGACAAGCGATCGCCGCCACCTGATAACGTCAGGGAGTGACGATCTTCGCCAAGATGGTGGTGCATGCACCACCATTTTTTTAAAGCTGCCAGCAGCTTTGCCGGCGATGGTGGATGGGTTAACACACGGGCTAGCAACGATCGCGGGTGTTACCGGTAAGTGTTTGCTGAAATATGCAGCAAAACTTACCAGGTATTGAGAGGGGTGAGCCCTTTCCGTGCACCCGCACCCGACATGTGACATACTATTATGTCACATGTCTGGAAGGGGTTAAAAAGCATCGCCCTTATCCCTAAATGGCTCCTTTCCATGGCTGCAATGTTACAAAAATCAGTTTGTAAACTTATAGGCAACTCACCTTAGGGGAGTTCATCACACTAAAGTCCTGCATAGTAAATTTTACTTGCACTGCCCTGCCTCCTTGTTCCTGATTGACAAACGATGATATTCTGCTCTATGGAGTGCTCTGTTACATTATTGGGCACTTAAAGGTCATCTAAGGTCCTGTTACATCTGCAACAACTAATAATAATAATAATTCCTTATTCATATAGCGCACACAATTTATTTATAAATTGACACACGGGTCCTTTTGTGTATCTGATCATATGAAATAACAGCAGTCTCCATGGAGGATGGGGAGAAGGATAATTCCATGCCGGATGAGGAGTAGAAGTCTATTGAAGCTGCAGTGATTTCATGTGATCAGATATATGCATGTTTACAGTTGGCTAATGTTAGGAGGCTAAAGGACCTGTGATGATGTCACCCTGGTCACATGACATGCTGAGAAGAGGCATGGGACATGGGGAGGATAACATGGGAAGGAATATAAGATAAAGTTGATTTATGTGAATGTAAGGAAAACTATTTTTAGCTAAAAGAAGGCTGTCAGTTAGTTACTAGGGCTCTATAGGAACCTGTCACTAGCTGTATATGTGAAAATGTGGTGACAGGTTCTCTTTAAGTGCTCAAATTTGTTAAAATCGAATAGGTTTTAGAAATATATTGCATACATATATATTCAGACTTTGGATGTGATGTGTATTTCACGAGATATTCCACCAGCCCAATCGTTTTGTTACAGCCTTTATATACACACACATATATCAAAAATGAAAAAAGCAGCACGAGAATAAATATAAGTGGGTGCAAAGCCCCGGGATCAGGCTCCAGTGTGCAGGAGCTGAAACATTGTATGGTCAAATGGAACAAAATAAAAATGTAAGCAAATGTGAGTCTGGGATGCAATTTACAGTACTGGCGTCTGTTATGATATCATTGTCTTCCATAACTTTTAGGACATCATAATTGGTGATATAACAACCCTAAAAAAACACACAACAGGCAATGTACCTCACATCATATCATCTCTCCTGGTCTCTGTATAATGGAGCGACCAATGTGTAATATATACAAAGGTGTCAGAGGGAAAAATCTACAAAAAATCCCAGTCCTGAAATACAAAACTGTAGCCAGGACTTAAAGGGGTTAAAAATTTTAATCCCCTCTTAACATTAATAAATAATGGTGCAGAGGTTAGCTGAGAGCAGGAGGGAACACGGCCGCACGCTGTGGGAACTGATTGTTACAGAAGTTTTGTCTCAGTTTGGAGGATATCAAAGAGGCTGAGGGGAATTTGTTCTGAAAATGTTACGACGTTGTTGAAAAATTTAGCTGACTGATAAAATCTACTCCCCCAGAACAGTCAGACACAGGTATTAGAGAATAGCCCTCAGCTGCATTGTGGGTCTCCGAATACTAATATGGTGTCATTGTGTCCGTGCTTCAGGAACATATCCAGTTAGTCGGGTCCATGTGGCTAAACCAGCAGAGCTGGAGTAAGTGTGGGCCTAGAAAGTGACCACATATAAAAACTTTAACAACTACAATATACAATATATAAAAAAACTTTAACAACTACAATATATACAGGATAAGGGTATGGAGCTGAATGAGAAGTAAAAATGACATATTGTAGATGAACATAAATTGAGCTTCACCGTCACAAACCACGCAAATAAATGGCAAAGCCTCAAACAATAATTTGAGACTAATTTTATTCACCTTTTATGTGATTGTTCTATTAAATGATGAAATTTAGAGTGGGAGTGTCTTGCAGGGCTGTGGAGATGGAGTCCTTGATTTGAATTTGTGATAAAATAGACCGACTCCACAAATAGATATTAAATTATAAAAACTTATGACATTTCCTTTAAATGTCTGTTCTATTCCTACTCTAAGGATGTAGGCCAGGGTTCCACAGCATGTATTGGTTCAAAAGCCACCGTGTCTTACTGCTCAACTTTAAGGGGCTGCATCGGTAACCGGCACCCTGGATGCACCAACAACCACAGTACAGCACATAATGCCTGTGAAGACCCTAGAGCAGAAGCTGCACTTCAGATTTCATCCAACCTTATGAGAACTTTGGCAGATGCAAACACAAAAAATCTAGCAGTTCAAGAAACGTAGTATGCTGAATTTATTAAGATCCTGAAATAATAATAATATAATAATAATAATTCTTATTATATATAGCGCCATCATATTTCACAGCACTTTACAAATCATAGGGGACATATACAAATATAATATTACATTGTAGAGCACAAACAGTGATATGGAACAATAGAAGAGAGGTCCCTGCTCACAAGAGCTTACAGTCTATGAGGATGAGGGGGTGACACAAGAGCTTACAGTCTGTGAGGATGAGGGGGTGACACAAGAGCTTACAGTCTATGAGGATGAGGGGGTGCCACCAGAGCTTACAGTCTATGAGGATGAGGGGGGACACAAGAGCTTACAGTTAGGAGGATGGAGGGGGTGCTACACACAAGTACTTTTCTGTCTAACCAGTCTATGTAGGATGAGGGGGTGAAACCAAGAGCTTCACACGTCTGTGAGCATATGAGGGGCTTCGACATCATTTCGAGATTCTCTACAGTTCCATGAGTGGTCGAGGGGTGACACAAGCGCTTACAATTCTATGAGGATCGAGGGGGTGACACATTTACGAGCCTTTGACACGCTCCTACTGACGGCCATTTGGCCAGGCTCGGTCCTGTATTCAAACGTAGCTGTCACCAGCCCCACTGAGGATGAGGCCGGGGGCTGTATCAACAGAGTTACACCGTCTTGTGAGACTGATGGGGTTTGTTTACACCACTTATCTCTGAGTCTTTATATAGTCCTTCCTTTTATGACCGTGCTATTGAGGGGGAGTCACAAGATGCTTACCATGCTATATTTGTTGCAGCGATGAGGCCGCCCGTTTGCGACAACCCCATGACGCCTACCTAGCTCTATGACTGCGATTTCCGCGTGTGGTGCTGACATACAAGAAGCTTAAGTTCTATGAGGATGACGGGGGTGACCCCAATCTATCCCGAGCTTACAGTCTCATGAGGACTGAGGGGGGCTACCACAAATTTACAGTCTATGAGGATGAGGGGGTGACCAGCAGTAGCTTACAGTCTCTGAGCCGATGGAGAGGGGTGAACATATGAGTTACAGTCTATGAGGATCGAGGTGACCACAAGAGCTCTATCAAGGATCTAGGGTTGCCCCGGCTCGTCATTTTGGAGAAGGGCGCGTGCAACAAGAGATTCAACGCTTCATGAGGATGACGGGGTAATTCAAAAGAAGCGTACAGTCTATGGAGGATGAGGGGGTGACACAAGAGCTTACAGTCTATGAGGATCAAGGGGTATAAAAGACCATGTAGAATGGTCCAGTCCTTCTTTATAAGGGAATAGAATAAAATAATTTAATAAATAAAAATGCTGCTGTTAGAACCAGTCATCAGCCGCCATCTTATATACAAGGTCCAAGGTCAATGGGACTGCAGAGAAGCCGGGAGCTTGGTAACTGGTGATTACCAGATAACAGATGGGAGGAGGACATAGGATGGATTAGTAAAGAGAGAGTTGACATTTCATGCAGTTAGTGAGTATGATAAATCTGCCTAAAGAGATGGGTTTTAAGAGCACGATTGAAACTTTGGAGGGTGGGTATTAGTCCGGGAGTCTGGGGAAGAGTATTCCAGAGAATTGGTGCATTTCGGGAGACGTCCTGGAGATGTGGATGAGAGGTTTGAATTAAGGTAGAGATTAATCTAATATCACTGGCAAATCAGAGAGTACGGGTTGACTGGCCGCCAGTGCAGTGACTGGTACAAACTGGAGGCATATGTATAGCGCTTGGTCTGAAAGATGAGCCTGGCTGCTGCATTAAGAACAGATTGGAGAGGAAACAGTGGAAGTCCGATTAGTACAGTAGTCTAGTTGAGAGTGAATAAAGTTGATCCTGATTAATTTCATACATCCTTCCGAGATCCCAGAAACTTTCAAGGTTTTTGATGTTTCAGACAGACACCAGTGGGAAGCCAGAATTAGTCCTACTAAAAATAACCCTGCTCTGCAGAGAAAAGAACACGTAAAACACAAATTAGAGACTAAGTCAATAATGACCTGCAGGCGTATTACTTCAGTATTCCCATTTATTCTACCTCCTGGGTGTTTAACTAAGCCTCATTAAGGATGACGCTTAAAGCAAATGCTTAGTTTTCAGAAAACACATTTAATTGTCAGTGTTTGGATGCATATAAACCAGGTAGTAGTAGGCTGCCATTGTATGGATGGAGTGGCAGTGTATATGCTCTACATGCTGCATCATTTAATTAATGAGAAAGGTGATCATGGGGGTCCCACCAATCAAATTGTTATCCCTTATCCTGGGGATAGGGTATAACAGTCAACTTTGTACAATTCCTTTAAGGGAGACCATTCATACTGTAAGAACTGCTGTCTACACTATATTAGGATGCATAGAAATACATTTCAGCATTAAATGATAATAATAATTACTTTATTTATATAGCACAGACAGATTATGCAGCGCTGCACAGAGTTTGCCAAATCGGTCCCTGTATCCATTGGGGCTCACGATCTAATTAACCTACCAGTATGTTTTGGAGCTTTACATAAGGTTTGGAAGGAGAAGGTCGCTACTGAAAAATGAGGAGCCCATCCACTTTGTTTGCAATGAGGTGTTTTGAATGCCTGTCCATCCTTCCGCAGTAGTGTGCAGTATGAAGCCATGTATCTTTACCAATAGATATCAGATGGCCGAGTCTGACACCTGGCACACACATGTCACTTATGTCACCACAATCAGACACAATTGCCTTTTTGTAGTTCCATAAATGTGAGTAAAGTTGATCTGCAATGCCAATCACAGCCACTGTACAGGCACAGCGCTGTGTGGTAGATTGTGAAGAAGCCACAGTGCTCTTCAGTGCAGTCTCTTCTCACATGGGGACTTCCACCAGTCCTATATTAATCAACTATCCTAAGGTAAAGTGATCGATAAGAAGATTCCTATAATGCCCCTTTAAGTAATAGATTTAAAGTAAATTGTTAGTTTGTTCTTACAGAATATGGTGGTACTATGAATACCTACTTAACATTTAAAGATACATAATGTACATGTACAATTTTTGCACCTGGACACAAGCCATGTGAGGGGGTTATGTATAGGAGAGGACACTACTGTAAATTTAGGATTTGAGGCCATGGCCTGCATTTTTAAGCACTCTAGTCCCACCCCAGGGAGATGACAACTTATGGCTGTGCGGTCACATGTGGCGTTTTTCAAAGCGTCGCAGAAATACGTGCTTTTTACAGTTTACCATGGATGGTTTGAAAGTGTTTCTCTTCATTGTTGGAAGTGAAAGCAGCTGTGTTAACATTTTCACACCTGCTTACACTTTCAGCAATAAAAAAAAATACTTTCTTATCAGCCAAACATGTTAAAAAAAAGTTTAAAAACGCAGTGTAAATGCCACATGTGAACGCAGTCTTAAAGCATGTAAACTAATTCCAATTTACATGTTAAAACAGGGTCCAAGAAAAAAAAAATCCTTCCTCTGAACCTGCCCTAGAACAGGTGCAGATTCGCGCCTAAAAAGTTGCAAAAGTAAGCAAAAAACTCATACATAAGTGAAAAGTTGCACAGAACACCTGGAAAATATAGATACATAAGGCACTGCACAAGGTGCTGACAATGGTGTTCTTGAGAAAAAACAGCAACTCTGAATAGTTGCAAGAACACAAAAAGCAAGGAAGATAAATGTCCCCAACGTCTTTAACTAATTAATATAAAATCTAATCATCCAGGTCAACATCTGCAAAGAGTTTGTATGTTCTCTCCTTGTTTGCATGGGTTTTCTCCAAGTCCACCAGTTTCCTCCCACACTCCAAAACATACTGGTAGGTTGATTAGATTGTGAGCCCCACTGGGGACAGGGACTGATTTGGCAAACTCTGTGCAGCGCTGTGGAATCTCTGCGCTATATAAATATAGGAATTATGTAAATGCATTTTCCCATAGCAAATATAACTGCTATTTTATAATGACCATAGTCCCTGATCAATGCATTAGGGAAATTTGGAAGAGCAATATTGTGGATGGAATATTTATAAATGGACACCTACAGCTGAAGCTCATAGTAATGCACTTTGACTTTGGTAATACACTCCTCAAATAAAGAATACCACATCCTAGATCTCAATTAATTAAATATTCCAGTGGCAATTATTTGTTTATTACACAGGGAATGAGTTGAGAACAATAAAACTAATAGGAAATGCCTCAGTAGTGTTGTGTGTGGCCTCCACATGCCTGTATGACCTCCTTACAATGCCTGGGAATGCTCCTGAGGAGACGGCAGATCTCCACCCTTTTGGAGTTTCCGATAGTTTGAACTGGCACAATGACAAAGTGCAAAAGTGAACAAAGCCACAGCCAAAAAGGATGGTCTGTGGTTGACACCTACAGAACCCCTTCTTGGCCACGCCCCCTGCAGCCTGTGTGTGCATGTGTGTGTGTTTAGGAGAGATACAGCAGCTCCAGGCAGCCATGTTACAGCAGAACATGTCAGATTCATGTGTAGCTGTCTGTGTCTCTCACCTGTATATTAGGAGGATGCAGCATTTACTATACATTACACACAGACATGAGCAGGGAGAGGAGAGGGGAGGGGTAACAGGGGTGACATCACTGCCTCTGACCATGTGACCAGCCTCATTTACATGATAAAGAATAGATGATTTTACAATGAATAATGTATGAAATAACTAGATAAAGGCTGGGATGGGATCCTTGTGAGCTGCTCCAACAGGTAGAGGTGACAGGACTAGTGACACAGACCTGATGACAGGTGTCCTTTAACATTTAAAGATACATAAAGTACATGTACAAATTTTGCACCTAGACATAAGCCATGTGAGGGGGTTATGTATAGGAGAGGACACTACTGTAAATTTAGGATTTGAGGCCGTGGCCAGCATTTTTAAGCACTCAGTTTACCATGGATGGTTTGAAAGTGTTTCTCTTCATTGTTGGAAGTGTAAGCAGCTGTGTTAACATTTTCACACCTGCTTACACTTCCAGGAATTAAAAAAAAATACTTTCTTCTCAGCCAAACATGGTAAAAAAAAGTTTAAAAACCCAGTGTAGATGCCACATGTGAATGCAGCCTTAAAGCATGTAAACTAATTCCAATTTACATGTTAAAACAGGGTCCAAGAAAAAAAATCCTTCCTCTGAACCTGCCCTAGAACAGGTGCAGATTTGCGCCTAAAAAGTTGCAAAAGTAAGCAAAAAACTATACATAAGTGAAAAGTTGCACAGAACACCTGGAAAATATAGATACATAAGGCACTGCAGAAGGTGCTGACAATGGTGTTCTTGAGAAAAAACATCAACTCTGAATAGTTGCAAGAACACAAAAAGCAAGGAAGATAAATGTCCCCAACATCTTTAACTAATTAATATAAAATCTAATCATCCAGGTCAACATCTGCAAAGAGTTTGTATGTTCTCTCCTTGTTTGCATGGGTTTTCTATAAGTCCACCAGTTTCTTCCCACACTCCAAAACATACTGGTAGGTTGATTAGATCGTGAGCCCCATTGGGGACAGGGACCGATTTGGCAAACTCTGTGCAGCGCTGTGGAATCTGTGTGCGCTATATAAATATAGGAATTATGTAAATGCATTTGCCCATAGCAAATATAACTGCTATTTTATAATGGCCATAGTCCCTGATCAATGCATTAGGGAAATTTGGAAGTGCAATATTGTGGTTGGAATATTTATAAATGGACACCTACAGCTGAAGTTCATAGTAATGCACTTTGACTTTGGTAATACACTCCTCAAAAAAAGAATACCACATCCTAGATCTCAATTAATTAAATATTCCAGTGGCAATTATTTGTTTATTACACAGGGAATGAGTTGAGAACAATAAAACTAATAGGAAATGCCTCAGTAGTGTTGTGTGTGGCCTCCACATGCCTGTATGACCTCCTTACAATGCCTGGGAATGCTACTGAGGAGACGGCAGATCTCCACCCTTTTGGAGTTTCCGACAGTTTGAGCCGGCACAATGACAAAGTGCAAAAGTGAACAAAGCAACAGCCAAAAAGGATGGTCTGTGGTTGACACCTACAGAACCCCTTCTTTGTCTGGATTGTTATGCTGATTTTCTATAGTTTCTACCTGCTGTCGGTTCCATTTGCATAACCACTGTCGTAATTGATTCACAAACAGTTTTGATTCATAACTGGACGGATTGGATTTACATGTATGATTGACATGGAGTTACACTGGCCCAGAAAACTGGAGGAGAAACCCATAAATCTCCATGTTTCAGTGTCTTTTCGGGTTTCTATGACGTGCACGCCACAATGCGTCTGTTGGGTCGTAGACCATGTGAGGTAAGTTTAGGGCAGGCACGGGAGCAAACGCCTGGCCCGCCACATTTACTATAATTTTCCACCGGAGTTCCTGTGGAGAATATAGTAAAAAACTGTGCCAGTTCTGATCTGTAGACCAGGTTACACCCATATTCAGTAAAAGTACAGGGCCTCTTAGTGAATATCAGCTCAGGACTGCAGCTACCATTGTGTTTATTTAAGAATTCCCTTTATTTAGTTTTGATCATTCTATATGTATAAGTTGTACTATACAATTTACACATTTATGAAGATGATATAAATTAAGATGGACACATACGAATATTGAGTTGTAGTGTAATATTGACATCATAGCAGATCACAGTCATCCCTCCATCACTGAGCTGAGAATGTGAGAAAAATCAGAAATCATTAACACATCCAATTTCTAAATGTCACCTTCTGCCTACAGCAACCAAGTAGCCGCACGTAACAGCCTGGACACAAGAATACATCCATTGCTTCCATTCCATCATCTTGTTAGTCCCCTGCTACATTTTTCCACAATACAATCTGACAGCAAAGAGAACATTTTAAGGGTAATCTGCCCATTAAACCAGTAAAGTCAGGTTGTGGAGATGTAGTTGGAAAAAAACTACAAAAAAAACCCTTTTATTGCACATGCAAACGTGATGGCAATTGTTTGTTGGGCCGTTTTAATACAGACAAGTGCAGAAGCTCTCATCTACTATACTATGCCCCCATTCACCAATGGGGTGGGCCTGAGCACGTTTGCTAAGTACCACCCACTGGGCACTTGTGAATGTGTTTCCATACTTCCCAATGTTTGGATTACCCTTTCACAGGACCATTTCAAGCCCTGTCCTGTTCCATCCTGGAAAACACATTTTTATTCAAACGTGTCAAAGCCTTGTCCACATGGTGTCCAATAAGCTAGACAATTCCATGAAAAACAGGAGGCTACAAGGGAAGGTATCAAAGAATTTCCCTAAAAAAGTAATGCTAATCAAAAGGTGATGCCAGTTTAAAAGGGAATGTAACAAGTGCAGAAGCTCTCATCTACTATACTATGCCCCCAATCACCAATGGGGTGGGCCTAGGCACGTTGCTAAGTACACCCACTGGGCAAATTGGAATGTGTTTCCATACTTCCCAAGTTTGGATTACCCTTTCACAGGACCGATTTCAAACCCTGCCCCGTTCCATCCTGGAAAACACATTTTTATTCAAACGTGTCAAAGCCTTGTCCACGTTGTGTCCAATATGCTAGACAATTCCATGAAAAACAGGAGGCTACAAGGGAAGGTGTCAAAGAATTTCCCTAAAAAAGTAATGCTAATCAAAAAGGTGATGCCAGTTTAAAAGGGAATGTAACAATTTTCTTTCTAAATTATACAAACCAAATACATATAATTTTTTTCTAGAATTAGCAAGTGTCTGTCTATTATTTGACTTATAGATATAGAAACTTGTCTATTATAGATAGAGAATATATTACAGGATATACCGATTGTATCTGTTATTAAATATAGATCTTGAAAGAGATTCCTGAAAAAATATACATTGTAACATGGTTTAAAAAATATTTCATATTCCGGTGACACATTTCCTTTAAGGCCATGATGGTCCTCGGAGCTGGCCAAAAGTGTCATCATTTTGTCTGTAGATGTGGTCAACATTCCGTGGGCAAAGGGAACAAACAATTTGGATGTGAATGTTTTTCCTTGTTCTCAGGTATGATAAGTGGCGTGACTCACCATAAAGGTATTTAATCAATTTAGACAATTAAGGTGATATGCCGGATAAGAAAATGTCAAAGTTCGCTGTGAAAGGTAACTTGAATGCACATCTTTTAGCACCATGTGAAGATTTGCTTCAACATTCTAGGCTGTTTAGGGTTTTTATGAAACAGTTAGGCCTCATGCACACAAAAATTACATGATCACGGTCCCCACCGCACCGTTACTGTGCACAGAAAAATATAGGACATAAGGTATATTTTTCCCTTATTATGGCGCGAGTCTTTCTATAGAGAGGCGAGGGGTGAGCAGCCTTATTCTGATGACATCTACCACCGGATTGTAAACCAAGCACACTGACATACTGGTGTGTACCCCCTCTGGCAGGATCTGCTCTTCTCTTAGCTTCTTATGCCCTGGTTTTAAAAAAAACCTTTAAAAATTCTGCAAATGAGCCTGAGAGGCTCTGGGCCCCAAAGGTGTTACTGTAGCTTAGAGTCCTCATCTTATTTGCATCATTGTAAAGCCTTTTTCTTGAAAACATAGCATAAAAGGCTGCAAGAAGAGCAAATCTTGCCAGAGGGGGCACACATCAGTATGTCAGTGTGTTTGGTTTACAATCCTTCATCCCGGTGGTAGATGTCCTTTAAAATCAGTTCAGGAATTGTGATTGATAGCCTATCTTCAGTACTTGCCATCTATCTTTGATTGATTTTTAACCTGCACCGATCAGATGTTTTGGACCCGACATAAACACAGAGCATAGTATGGGAAGATGTTGTTTCCATCCATTTTGTAGTGGCTGGAATGTGGAACAGCAGTAGTGGCTCCTATTTATTTCAGTTTATTTTCAGTTTATTGCAGTTATTTAAATATAAAAAGTATTGGACACGTAAGGTTATGCTATAAAAATCCTCCCGGTGACCTTATTTTACAGTACATACATTATTTGTTAATATATATATGCTTTACTATTTTAGGCTTAATATTTAACCAGTGCATCCAGACGGAGGACTATCGCCATGGAATAATAACTATCGGACGTATTTGTTTCACCTAGTTACGCTTTAACCATCTTCATGTAATCTTGTGTGTTTAATCTACATTTCCTACAGCAAACACAGATGGGTATTCCTGTTATATTGTTTGGGTTATACATTCCAGAGAGATAGACAGATACTGGAATGTATTACATTGGTATGTCTATCAATCATACACCCAATGTATTGATAACAGCCCATTAAGGACTGTTTCACACACAATGGGGCTCATTTACTAAGGGTCCGAAAGCCGCATTTTCGTTGGGTTTCCGAATATCTCCGATTTGCGATCGGATTGTGGGGCATCGGTGTCGGCTTGCTCGCGACAGAAATCGGGGGCGTGGCTGTCGGCCAACCTGACGGATTTGGAAAAACTGCGGAATTTAAAAAACGAATTGTGTCACAAGATCAAGCACTTACATGCACCAGGAAGCAGATGAACTCCGGTGGACACCTGCAGGCACCCGGCACACAATCTTAGTGAATCGCGGCAGACCCGAATCCTCGTTGGACAACGCACCGCAGGATCACGACAGGACCGGTTAAGTAAATGTGCCCCAATGTGATCAGTCGATGAACATGGACCTTGCAGAGTCCTATTTCATGGGCTGATCACATCTTTGATGCAAGGAACCCCTACTTTCTGTGCTATACCGCAGTATCGGTGAAGTAAGAACTGTTACTTTGTTGGTGCTGCATTTTAGGACGCAGAGAGATAGAGTCCTTAGATAATACTTCTGTATGATGCAAGGACTCCCATCCTGTGCAATGTCTTCAGTCCAGATAGGTCATAAATAAATTTAGACCAGAAAACCTCAATTAAATATAGTAAGATATTAAAAAAGATGTATAAAAAGTTACCACATGCAGCCAATGTACATCAGTGTTGCCTATTCTTAAAATGTAAATAAACCTTTGAAGAAATTTTTTTTATTTCAGAAATTATTAACCCCTTAATGACTTTTACACATTTATGTCTGTAATAGTGAGGGAGAAGATCTCCCCTGTTCCACATCAGTCCCTGCATCCCAGTCTGTGATTCTGCCTAACTTTCTCTTTCTCCCTATGCAACCTAAACTGGGTCATAGAGTCCTCTGAAGCAACCCTCCCCCATCCTCTCCAAACCATATCAACACAGAAGGGAAGCTGTTAACCCAATGTGCTTACAAAGCACAGACCATGAAGTTGATGTAATTGGTTTCTGGTTTCTACTACTTATTTCATGCTCTATCATATGATTACAGCTGTCAGGCTAGTCACTATTTAATGCTGTATGTACAATATTTGTTATGACATTACTTCATGAGATAACACAAAGAATCATGGGATGTGAAGGAGGAGGAATGAATTAGACGCCGCCCACTTTACTGCTGCCGAGTAGGATTTCTGACAAGAAGCTTTAGAACAGAAAATGCTATAACACTTGAAAAGGGCGAGGGTATTCTTGTGTTGGTTTCTAAAGGGAAATCACATTTGACAATTCTGTAAAAACCAATATCCCAAAGAAGAATGGAGTAGATCTGAGTTACACCTTAAAGAAGTTTTATGCTTTTGTCAACCCCTACATGTTAGAATATTGCCTTGAAAATACGTAAGTCACATAATTGTCCCCACTGGGACCTTTGGCAATTAGTTGTTTTTCTACTGGGAAACCAGATTGTAAATATTCAGTATCCTTGGACGCACCAGCACAGGAGAACAGGAGAAGCATTACATGGTGGCTGATACAAGAGGCTCTGTATGTTATCACTGTGACTGATGAAGATCCTCTGCTAACACAAACATAAAAATCTTAGTATGACATTAAGGGGGTGCAAGGGTAGCAGTCTTTCCCTGGACCTGGAAACTTAGGGGGGGCAGTAGCTTTTCTGCTACACAACTATTATAAACTGCTCAAGCTACACCTCTGATAAAATTTCTATTAGATGATGCTAGAAGAAGCACTTACAATACAATGGGGGTCATTTACTAAGGGCCCGATTCGCGGTTTCCCGATGTGTTACCCGAATATTTCCGATTTGCGCCGATTGTACCTGAATTGCCCCGGGATTTTGGCGCACGCGATCGGATTGTGGCGCATCGGCGCCGGCATGCACGCGACGGAAATCGGGGGGGGCGTGGCCGAACGAAAACCCGACGTATTCGGAAAAACCGCCGCATTTAAAAACCGAAAATGTGTCGCTTGGGAAGTGCTTACCTTCACCTGGTCCAGCTCGGTGTATTCCGGCGCGTTCCGATGCTTTTCAGAGCAGCAGCGCCATCTGGTGGACGGCGGAGGAACTACCTTCATAAATCCCGTCCGGACCCGAATCCGGTTCAGAGAACGCGCCGCTGGATCGCGAATGGACCGGGTAAGTAAATCTGCCCCATAGTCTCCCTGATATAGATTATAAGACTTGCCTCTCTTTGTCATTTATCCATTCTCACTAATAAGTCGCATGGGATGTTGACACCTCCAATATTCAGTAAAGAGCTGTAAAAAATTGGGATCTGGTGCCTGGAGAAGGTAAGTAGCCCCTATATTTCATGTCCCACTTTGAATAGGCCAGTTAAAAGAATTGGTAAAAGGCACAAGGCTGCATTCACACTTTCCAGTTACAATGCAGTCCAATACAGTCGGAGCATGGTGAGGTTTGTCCTGAACGCAAAATGGGGCCCATTTACTAAGCTCCGTGCGCCAGTTTTATGTCGGACTTTGCACTTTCTTTCTAGTGCAAACTGCTTGCACATGTATTTGTAATTTGTAGAACGTACGTGTTACATGTAACCTTTTTGTCGCGGCTACTCTAATCTTCATGTTACACAAATTTCTGCACTGAAGGGTGCGTTCCGGTGCTCAGTCGGACCGTGTGCCACATTTAACATGCAAAGTCTGACAGAGGTGTGTTGCATGCCCCATGTTAAAAGTGCACCAAAATAAAAGTGGTACACTCTGTTGGGGCAATGCAGGGAGCGCCAGATTCATGAAGAACGTACACTAAGCAGGCAAACTGCACATTGTACAGACTGCGCTGTTTTTAGTAAATGTGCCCCAATGTCTTTCAACTGAAAAACTTGTCACTCACAAGCAGTACGCACATATGCAATTGGGACAAGACCCTCTGCATTTCAATTGAATTGCAGAATTCAACTGGATTGTGTGATCACAACCTAATAGTTGCTTATACTTTAGATTGCAGGTTGTCCCAAAGAAGAATGGAGTAGATCTGAGCCTAACTGCATTTTACTCCCTTAGGTGCTGTGGTTGGCATCAATGGCATCCAAGGGGTTGAATGGCCTATATTCAAGACATTTCCCTTTCTCTCAAAGGTCTCCCACATTTGGAATTTTTTTCAAGCCTCATAAGAACACAGCACGGAGAGCCCACACCGATCAAGTGAACGAACCCAGCTGGGAGGTGAAGTTGAGAACGGATCTGCTGTGGAGCGGCCGCAAGAAGATCCTGCATTTGCTGAACAATGGATCTGAAAAAGAGCTGAAGTCCCTGTATAAGATCGGAGACAAGAAGGCCTAGCTGGGCTGGTTAAAGGCCCCTTTAAAATGTGGAGGACCTGGTCTCTATGGAAGAGATGTCTGGGAAACTTGTCAGCGCTTTCTTAAGGGTTAACATGGAAGCGAGCTGGAACCTCTGGACCTCACACTTCTCAATGAGAAGCATTCACCCCATGGAGTCTATGAACCCAATTATTACCCAACAACATTCCATTTCCAGCGCCTGCTCATGGGTTTTCATCATCCCTGGTGACTCCTCACCATCCACTACATTTTGATAAAAAGGTGTTAAAAGACCATGGAGGTGGAATGTTTTATTTCAGACATTTTGAAGACATCAGCCTCTTTGCACAAAGTAAGCACCATGTTTTATGGGAGCAAAATCTTGTGTTAGACAGGTTTCGATTAAGATTTAATAATAAATAATTTTAATTGTATTTCATGTCAATATCTTTCTTTGCATGTTAATTGGTTTCCATTATATGGCCTGCTATCTGTTAATCTAATCCAATGTATAAGATGTTCCCTTATAAAGAATGGCTGAGCCATTATACAAGTTCTTATACCTCCTGTGTCACCCTCTCATCCTCATAGATTTTAAGCTCTTGTGTCACCCCTCATTCTCATCCTGTAGCGATTTGGATGAGATTGGTAGAACTGTCACTCCTGACACTTCAGTAGATACCCGCTCACGATATATGTCTATGGCTGTGTCAAGGATATGCAGCAGATTTCAGCTGCTGCAATGCATGAGGTGAAATTTGCAAAGAAGAATGCAATAAAAAAAAAAAATCTTTTTCCGCACCTTAATTTTTTTTTACTTTTTTTTTTTTTTTTGCCCTTTAAGTTTATAGCAGTCTACTTTTTTATAGGGCAGACATCTGGGAACCCCATGGTGCATGTGCATAGTGTCCTATCTGCAGGCTGCATGTTATAGAGCAGGAGGAGCTGAGCAAATTGTACAGTGTCCTGTCGGCATATTATAGAGCAGCATCTTGGTGATAATGCTGCAGTTTGTCCCCTAATGATGGCCCCCCTCCCTGGTCTACATTATATACCAGCCTATCTTGATCTGTGAGCTCATAAGATTATGGAAGACACTAGTCAACCAAATGATAAATCTGTGGGGTAGTGCACTTTTGTTAAACCTCCACGAAATGCTCCTTGGCAATAATCCTTGATAAGTGTTTTCACTTTTCAGAGGATTTTTTTTTAAGGTAATCCCAAGTTTTTTTCCAACTGGGATCTGGAAAAAGAAATTCCAGTATGTGTTAGATTTTTACTTCTGCCAGTTTTATTTATAACTTTTTCTTATGGCCTTTACTTGATGGCTTTTTTCTTAATAATACTAATAATAATAATTCTTTATATAGCGCACACAGATTACGCAGCGCTGCACAATGCATGTCAAATTGGTCTTTATTCTATTCTTTAAGTCATTACGTCCAGATAAATTATATCCTTTTTTAATTATTTTATTTTTTGGTTAACCCTTTCAAGAACAAAGGTCACTGGTGTTTCAATATCCAGGTGAATTTTGCTGTTCTGTTCTAACAATTTTTCTTAGCCTTTATCTTGATATGTTTTATTTATTGTTGATGTTTAACAATTTTTTTTTTTATTTTTCCCATAAGTAGTAAAGTTGAATAGACCTTTACCAGGATAGGTTACAAATGTGTAGCAGCTTAGATCCATTGCCCTTCCCCATGTTCAGCTACAGATGCAGAGGGTGCATGTACATCAGCAAACTCTCAATTCTGTCTGCCTGCAGATTCTTCTCCATTCTGCTATATCTTCTGAACACTGGAACTTAAAAACACAAGATCCATTAAAGTCTTTAGGGAATGTAAGGCCTTGTGTTGACCTTCAGTCACCTGAATGTGATTGAAGGCCCAGACACGGTTGTGTACTGGTGTCGTCTTTTCACATCTCCTATTTACAGGCAATCCCCGAGCTACGTACAAGGTAAAGCATCCAGAGGTCACAGTGGCCAGAAAGGTCAGTCTCTAACTAAGGGTCTTTTGTAAATCGGGGATATTCTGCTTCACTCAGTTACCATCCGCTCTTCTTACAACCTTCTTCAGGACTTCTCTCGTGCATACCCCCTTAACTGGAACTCTCTACCAAAATGTGCCAGACAGTCACCAAACTTTCAAACGTAACCTGAAAAACTACCTGTTCGAGATTGCCTACAACACGCAATAACTGCACTTCTTTGCGCAGGGAGGGTCCTCCTCCCACTTTTTCCAGATCTCTGTAGATTTTGTATTTGCATTTCTTTTTGCATTAATGTATGTGAAGCCCTTACAAATTGTACAGCATTGTGGTGCTCTATAAATATTGCTTTTTTTTTTTTTTAAGGAGGACATGAGTTCGCAACAGTACCCTCGTCAAGGGGCTCCCATTCCCTCTCCCCAGATTGTAAGTGGTGGAACAGCTGTGGGGCCAAATATTCAAGGGACAGGTAATATCCTTAAGATGTTCATGTGTATCAACTTTGTATCTTTCCCTTTCATTCATAAGATTATTGGCAATTCCTAGGCAGATACACATGTGTGGATCCAGCACTTTGGATTTTGCTGTAATTTTATTTGTATCTATCTTATAGTGGCTCAGTGACAAGTCGTGTCCTATATGACCCTTCCACTGCCAATGACAAGTCTCCTACAGCCTTTCAAAGCAGCAAATTATTGGCCAAGGACATAGAATTTATTCTATACCGGCCATCAATGGCCATATCTAGGGCTAGTAGTAGAGTTCCATTGCATTCATTAGAGAGTTTAGAGTGAAACATAGAAGTTGAGAAAGAAGCTATATTAAATAAGGCTGTGTTCACATTTCCTCAGGGACTTCCGTTCTGCTCTGTTGCAGAAGAAAAAGAGGAAGCCTCTGATTAGTCTCAACTGTGCTAAAAAAGACCCCACTAACTATAATGGGGTCCTATTCCTAGTGCCTATTATTGCTGTGTCTATTATTTTACCTTTTTTTTCTCTCCAACAATCTGCTTTGAATGCTAAGAGCCTCAATGTGAACATAAGATATGAGATAATATGTAAGAACATAAGAGAGAAGACATCACTACGGGTGATGCCACACAAGATGTTTTTGGTCCGTTTTTAAGCATGCGTTTTTAAAATGCATCAGTTTTTTACTGTTTACCATGATAAACAAGTTCAAAGCAGCCAAACGCATGGTAAACAGTAACAAACTGATGAATTTTTAAATGGACTGAAAAAGCCTGTTTAAAAATGGACCAAAAACGCCTAAGTCTCTAATATTCAATTATGCTAATTTGATTCCATTTAAAATTCTTTTGTGTGTGTTTTTGTTTTCTGAAGATTCAGGGAGGGAAATGGAGGGGCCATCACGTGACAGTCTTACTGCAAATACAGTTCTTCCCCCAAGGGACGACAAACAAGAAGCTGTGGTGGTCAGGCCTTACCCTCAGTTACAGATGGTTCCTAACCACTCAGCAAGTCCCCTCACTATGACCGCCCAGTCCGCTCATCTCCCAAATGTTCCACTGACCTTCTCGGAGAATATGCTCAAGGTGATTATCCTGTCTTTGCATGAATCTGCTGTGTGCTTTGGTGGAGAGCAATTAATAACTTGAATAGACAGAAAATATCCATGTCAAATCGATATGAATGTCATATGCGGTGATCACAGTTATCAAAATATTTAGAAACTCCTTTAAAATACAAAGTCTTTAAATTTTTGCCCAAATCTACTTTTATACAACTATGATAAATACATCTTAAAAGTTATCTGTCAGCATTTTTTGACTTCTAAAACTTCAGATCGGGTATGAAATACATTCCTGCTTATACACTCGTTTGCTGTGGTTATGGTTGATGGTAAATGTGGATGTGCTGGTAATGTATGTCATTATACCCATTTAGTTCAATGTATTTAATGCAGTGTGTGTTCAGGCATGGGGAACACTGCCATCTGAATGATCCATTACAAAAATTTTAATGTGCCTTAATATGTTGTAGCATTAGAACAATTGCGCTGTTCTATTAGATAATCTATTGAGTCAAAAGAAAAGATGCATGAATGTTTCTGTCTGATCCGTCTAAGGGGTTTGCACAAACTTTTAGCTAACTCAGCTAACAGCTATCTGTTGTGTAATAGGACCCTATGAAAATCAATGTTGTGGAGTATATATAGATGATCTGTTTGTGTCTACTATTGATCTCCTCTATAACATGTCATCTACTGGGAGGTCCAAGAGTATTTAGACACCTGAGTAAATGGAAAACAATGGTTGCAAACTGCATCCTGTGTGAGGGATGTTTCTATGTTGAAGGGGAGTGATGAGGGAGTGCAGATCACATCTGTATCTGGTGAGGAATCCGTGCAGGGACAGGTAAATATAACTTCCAGTGTTGTTAAAGGTCATAGAACACGCAGCCCAAGACCGGGATGTAAACTCACCTCTGCCGCTACTCTTCTCCCAGTGGCTTCCCGGCAGACGGCCAAAGGCACGTCTATGAGCACTGCCAGTGCAAACACACACAATATGTTGTGGCTGAAGCCGTGGGGCGATGAAGAACCTGGAGCCACCGGAAGAAGGGGAATGTTGAGGGGGAGTATACAGTTTTTATTTTCGTGGGGGCTGCTTGACAGGGAACATTACTATGGGGAGCAGGCAGAGAACTTTACAATTTTTTTTTTTTTTTTTTTTTTTTTTTTAGGGACCATGGTTCCGGTCCCTGAAAAAAAATTTCGGTTCAGCTGATCCCCAAATACAAAAAGGTTGGGGACCATTGGCTTAAAGGACATCTACTACCAAAATCAAGGATGTAAACCAAGCACACTGACATACTGGTATGATCCCCAGTTTTTTTTCCCCCTTTTGCGTCTTATGCCCTGATTTTTCACAAAAAAAGGCCGTTGTAATTGTGCAAATTAGTTTGAGGTGCTACTGGCTCCATAGGTGTTAATGGAACCTGGGCCCCCTCAGGCTCATTTGCATAATTTTTTAAGCTTTTTTTTTCTTTCCTTGTTAAAAGCAAGGGCATATGGAGTTTAGAGGAGCGGATCTTGCCAGTATGTCAGTGGCAATGCTTAGTTTTCAATCCTTGATCCTGGTGGTAGATGTCCTTTTAATTTTGTTACATTCTCTTTTTGGCATGTCCAACACAAAACCAACTGTGGCATAATAATTGGTGGGTAGAGATGAGCAGACTTGTTGTACTCATTGGGGTTTAGACGCACACCCCGAATGTATTTCTGGATTGCCTGCCGAAAAGCCAATCCGGCAATTGAACATTCCTAGCGACAGCTATGACTGACTAATCCATAGCTAGTTGCTAGGGGCGTTCATTTGGCTGTTCCCCCGGCAATATGTCTAGGTCGGGTGACCAAACCCGAACATCAAGTCCGCTCATCTCTAATGGTGGGTTCTGTTAGGATGGTAAGCATTGATAACCTCATCAGAGTATACCGGCACAATCTCTGTCCTCTCCTGTAACAAAGAGGAAAATTAATTGGGTAAATGTCACCTGCACGCCTTACCATCTGAGAAAAAAAAATATTGCCACTTTCAAAATGGGCACCATTTTGGACACAACCTCTCATAGAACATTATACAGCGTTCCCAGCCATTGTTTTCTTTTTATTGTGGTGTCTCCATACTTGGACCACCTTGTAGATCTTGTATGGATCTCACGTAGTAGTTCATCATTGATGTATTCTCACAGCAGCCTTTGAAACCAACGATTCCCAGCAGACCCATTGCTCCAGCACCTCCCTCTGCCATGTCTGCTGTTCCAAAGGTATCTGGGCCAGTGACGGTCACAATGGAGAGTGGCCTACCTCAGGCTTCAGCTATCCCTGTGGCTACTATTAGTGGTCAGCAGGTTAGTATCAGCACTGATAACCTCACAACTTGTACAGTGTGAAGTTCACCTAACTATCAGACTGTGTTTTCTCTTCCTTTATTCTGTTTTATACTAATATTATATGTTAAGACTTGGTTGACATCTGTGTTGAATGCTCCATTAGATTATCAAAAATTCTTTAGGAAACCTGCAAAACTTGTACTGTATAAAAGTGGCCTTTTTTCATCCATGCATTTCTTTTGGAGGAGTACTTGATTTTTATGGTTTACTTACTAATAAGCATTTTTACATTTCTTCTCAATTTGCTCACTGTCTGTTTTTTTTTTTTAACTTTACTTTTAGGGACACCCCAACAATCTTCATCACATAATGACCGCAACTAATGTTCAGATGTCTATAATACGCAGCAACGCCCCAGGACCACCTCTGCATATTGGAGCCTCCCATCTCCCAAGAGGTAATGCTTATTAGACAGTGTGTCTGCGTTGTGCCATCATTCCATATTCTTCTGGTAGTCTTACATTGAAAAACTGGTGTCTTACACAAGAACACCCCAAAAGGGGAAATGAGCTCCTGATTCTTCTTAACCCCTTTGTGACCGATGGTCATTGATGCCTGAATTTTTTATCTATGAGACTTTAACATGTAGGATAAATTTTATTAATTACATATTTTTCTTTATAAAATTAGCCGATAAAGGACAAATGTCACCCCCTCATCCTCATAGACTGTAAGCTCTTGTGTCTACCCCTCATCCTCATAGACTGTAAGCTCTTGTGAGCAGGGACCTCTCTTCTATTGTTCCATATCACTGTTCTCTGTAATGTAATATTATATTTGTATTTCTCCCCTATGATTTGGAAAGCGCTATGGAATATGATGGCGCTATATAAATAGAGATTATTATATTAGATACCATAACGAGGTAGTACAATTTTTTAGGCAGAAAAAAAGTCCTCATACAAATTTTTTTTTCAGGAGGGGAGCAAAAAGTGAAAACGCAAAAATGAAAAAGGGCATGGGCGGGAATGGGTTAAGCTCATGTCTCTTAAAATAAAATAAGGATTCTCTTTAATAATATATGAATGATATGGAGCAGTAACTTTTTTTTCCCCAAAAATGAAGGATCCAAGAGCAGTTGTCAGGTTATCAATGAGTGTAAATATGACGTAGAGTAATGATAGTGTTACTTTCTCAGGCTTTCCGTCTTCCCGGCTCTTCCCTTCTGTGTACTCTATGTAATAGTAAGAGGCCTTAGTGTAAGCGAGACGCTGAGCTTTCAGGGATCGTGTTGAACTTGTTTGGCAGGATTGATGGAAGAGGATAAACAGGCTTGCTGTGCCTGACGCACAATGACATCACAAACCATGAAACCAATTTACCTGGGCTAAAAATAAGACACTCTCACATCATGGAGCTCTGAGACCAATTCACACAATGGGAGAACTACCTGGAAGAAAGGAAGATCAATGTGTGTCCTTGGGAGAAGTCGTAACCCATTGGGCCCTGACTAATCTTATGAGTCTGACTCCTTTTATAAGACTGGGAAATATTCTTCAATCATCCATAACATTAGAGGAAATCTACCATCAGAATCTGTCATGATAAACCAGGGACACTTACTCATAGATCCAGGCACCGTGACTGTGATAATCTTCTTATATTTGTTATCCATGTCCTCCTTCCTTCTAAAATCAACTTTAAAAAATTATTCTTATGAGTCTCAGGGGCTACCCTAGCCCCTCCGTGGTCTGGCTTACTGTTACACTGTCTCACCCTCCAAATAGCAGGACTCTGTGTGTCCTTACCCTCCTACCATAGTGATTGTACAAACCTAAGCTTTACAAAAACTTTGGCTACATTTGGGTTTTGTCACAGTAACCTTGTCCCCTGCCTTCAAGCACATAATCTTACCAACTTCCAAACTTCTTCATTTAAACCCACCCCCACCATGATATAAGAAGGTGATTGTGACTTATAGGTCATCTGCCATGAGCACTGAGAAGTAAGGTTAGCTCAGCGCATGCGCATAGAAATAGTGAAGCTGTGGTATAAACCCCACTGCTCAGTGTGCATGCCCCAAGCCGGATTGGAACTACATCACTAGGAGAGAGGATGGGGATGAGGGGAGAGATTCACAGGATGACTCCATGACTCAGATACTCTGTGAACCAACCCCATGACTTTTTTAATTTATCCTCAACAGGACTTTTTTTTGAGAATAGCGTGTTTGGTTTCTGGGGGCGTTGAAAACTACAAAACCTGTCATAAGGTTGACAGATCAAAACCTGATGACAGGTTCCCTTTAACAGGGAGCTCTAATTATGCAGATGACCATCTGTACGATTGTTCAACTGCTACAGTTTCCTTCCTGTGACCTTTATGTCCCCAGTTTACAAGTAAGTTCTCAACTGGAGTCTGACCCAGTTGTGTTGACATACTCGCGGTAGCTTACCACCCCTGGGTTCCCTACGTGCTGCTATTGCATGCAGGCAGGGTTCCTGACTGTTCTTTTGTGGTCCTTTGTAACCTGCACATGGTACATGTTGCTGCGGCTTTCTCCAAGCAGGAGCTGGTTCTGGTTTAGGGGTCTCTACAGTTTGGTTTTACTTGTTACTATGTCTTATTTTCTTTCTAGCAATCACTGTATTATTGATACTGTACTGCTGCAAGATACAGGACACTGAACCCTAGATACAGGACACTGAACCCAAGATACAGGACACTGAACCCAAGATACAGGACACAGAACCCAAGATACAGGACACTGAACCCTAGATACAGGACACTGAACCCTAGATACAGGACACTGAACCCTAGATACAGGACACTGAACCCTAGATACAGGACACTGAACCCAAGATACAGGCAGTTAAAGAAATAGGCAGGAACTGGATCTTTATCTGCAGCTCACATTTCCAACTATCTCTCTGTTTGTATCTCTGGGTCTGTAAATTACATAACCACAATACTGATGTGATCAGAAATATTCTATTTTTATCTCATGTTTTAGGTGTTATAGATCTGAAGATTAAGACCTTTGAATTGACAATCCCTAATAAACTTCACTTGATTTTTATAGAAATTCTAGAAAGGACATTTCATACTCTACCCAAAGGGGGCTAGTAATTAAAAGGGGTAAAATAAGGTGACAGGTTTCCTTTATACTAGGAGATGCATAATAAGCCCATTTCCATGTCTGCAACGTAACACACAACCCTATTTCTCCTGTAATAAAACACAATTTGAACAGTAACACAACCCATCAAAATGCAACTTCTGGATACAGAATCTGAAAACATGTATATATTTTAATATAAATCCTGTTACTATAAGAGGCCCAACAGAGGGGCATCACATAACAGATTCAATTACACTTTCATAACCTATAGGGGTTGTACAGGATAACAGTGTCCTTACACAGAGTAAAAATAACAAATGTACCCCACTTGATCATGATCACTTACGGTAATCAAAATAAGGAAGAGAAACATACTAATGACCTATTTGGATAAGTTTGGAAAAAAAAGCATAATGCAAATGAATTATGCAAATGAGGCTGAAGGGCTCCAGACTCCAGGCTCCGTTAACTCCTATGGAGGCCGGAGCTCCTCAGACTCATTAACATAATTATTAAAGCCTTTTTTTTTTTTAAACAAGACATACCAAGCTAAGAGAAGAACAGATCCTGCCAGAAGGGGCACACACCAGTATGTCAGTGTGCTTGGTTTATAATCCTTCATCCTAGTGGTAGATATCTTTTAAAAATGGCAGTACACATAATATGGCAGCATGGAATAAAATTATGTTGTTACACAGGGTTAACTGGTTATTAAGATCTCAAGATCCAATTTTTATCTTTTATCAACATGAACAATATCATGAATTGTGAAGGGAAATATAACGTGAAGGTAACAAAGTACTATTAATGCACACAGACAGCAAGACATGTCACTTACCAAAGAAGTCTCACATAGGATCTTGTTATCTCGTACCAGGTTCCCAGTTGTCATCTGAAAATATGTATTTCCACTGTTCCAGCGAGAGATTTTATTTAATGGATGGTTCACAAGCAACTCCTATGTGGAAGAAAATAGAGTAGAGCTCACACTTTGCTACTGTCACCTCTTTCATCTGAAGGAGGATTCAGGAACTTTTATTTGCCCCATTAGTGATCAGGGATTATATTTAATCTTGTGATTGTAATCCACACTTTACCTACTTATTTAGAGTAAGATAATACTTACTCTACCGTAAACCTTACTCATACCTTAGTCTTGGGATGGAATAAGGATACTCCATGTTTGTTTATTGCAATAAGTACAATATCAGGCAATGATGGATCAGACGATTGCTGAAAGTTAAAGTTGTATTATCTAAGTTATATGGTAATAGTAAAAGCAGAATGATGTAACACACACATGAACTTTCCATAACTAGGAACAATACTTACCTTGACCTCAAAAAATGCAGAGCCAAAAGTCGGCCACCTGCTGATGTGCTTCAGAAACGCTATCTTAGCCTCTTCCACCGTTTTCTTCTCATGTTTATTATAAGCAGCTATTATGTACTAGAAATAAAAGAATAATTTAAAAGTTTCCTTATTGGGCAGAATTGATTCCTATATACAGGCATCAATATGTTCTTAAGTTGAATTTGTTTGTAAGTCGGAAATGTATATTTTATAATTGTAGATCCAGACAAAAAACAATTGGGGTTTCAAAATTTTTTGCTGTAATGGGACCAAGGATTATCAATAAAACTTAATTCCAGACACCTTACAGCTGATCATTGCAGTCTGGGACTATAGTAACATCCAGAGAGCTTCACCAGAGGTCACAGTGTAAAGGGAGGTAGGTCTGTAACTAGCGGTTGTCTGTAAGTTGGGTGTCCTTAAAGAGAACCCGTCATGCAAGATAACCCCCCTAAACTAAATATATTTTCATAAACTGCCATTAGAGAGCATTGCCCCTATCCCTTCATTGTCCCTCTACATGCCTGTAAACCTAAGCAATGAGGTCCTAAAGCTGTATGCAAATGACCTGTGAAATGTCCAATGAAGCATTAGCATATTCAAGCTGTCCACTCTATTCATGAGTGGGAGGCACAGTCACACCCCCAGTGCATGACTGACAGCCTGTATAATGATGTGAGGCTGTATAATGATGTGCTTCCTGGTGCTGGTGGCCACGCCCCCTGCAGCCTGTGTGTGCATGTGTGTGTGTGTTTAGGAGAGATACAGCAGCTCCAGGCAGCCATGTTACCACAGATTCATGTGTAGCTGATGTCTGTGTATCACACATGTGTATTAGGAGGATGCAGCATGTCAGCAGATGCACTAACTATGCTTTACTATACATTACACACAGACATGAGCAGGGGGAGGAGAGGGGAGGGGTAACAGGGGTGACATCACTGTCTCTGACCATGTGACCAGCCTCATTTACATGATAAAAAATAGATGATTTTACAATGAATAATGTATGAAATAACTAGATAAAGGCTGGGATGGGATCCTTGTGAGCTGCTCCAACAGGTAGTGGTGACAGGACAAGTGACACATACCTGATGACAGGTGTCCTTTAAGTCGGGGACTGCCTGTACTTGGCCTCTAGTGTTGGTTTGCCATGTGCTGCACTGTTTACTCAGTATCACTTCCCAAATCCAAATTAATACTGAATCTAGAGGGTTAAAGTGAATCACTTAGTTTACTGCCCTGCATCATTTTTGAGAAATTTTGTGTTCCCCGACACCCATAGTGACGATATGATCATCTACAAAAAAATGAAAATAATGATTCCTCTGCAAGGCCACAGATTTTCTAAAAAATGACCTTTAAGTTCATTGGAGGTCTGACTTCTGGAAATAGTAAAGGAGGAAGGGCAGGACTAGTGTATTATAAAATGATAGATATCACCCACCTTCTTCCATTCTTCTTGTGTACTCATACGCAAAAGGTACTCCGGAACAAAATCTCGTAGGGTTTTATTGAGGTTGACAAGTTGAGAGCGGTCATTATTGTACTGTATTTTGTATATCAGTCCTGCTAGGTTCACAGCATCTTCTACAGTACAGCGGTGGTAACCACGCATATACTTTGGCAATTCCTGAATAATACATGAAGAAAAGTATGGATGATTAATTTTTCCATTCTCCATAGGCGATATAAATATATCTGGGAGTATAAATGTTACTCACCTGATGATAGTGAAATATAGTATCAGCCTTAACATCCTTCCCGGGCTGAACAGACACCCACAGCTTCCGCATAAAGTACAACTGGAAACTGGCAAAGTAAGGCGCTCCTGTATAACAAGATCATGTTACACATGTTATCAACATTGTGTGATAAAATTAAGTATTTTGTCTGCTGGTCAGGGACTTTTACCTGCAGTAGGACGACTCTTTCGGATATAATCATTCAGTTGCCTCAGTGCATCATAGAAATAATCCTGTTCATTCAAGCTAATAACCTGTAGAAGAATCAGCATGCAATTAAAGGACATTTACCACCAGGATGAAGGATTGTAAAACAAGCACACAGACATACTAGTGTGTGCCCCCTCTGGCAGGATCCGTTCTTCTTTTAGCTTCTTATGGCCTAGTTTTTAGAAAAAAGGGGTTTTGAGTGGATCCTGACACCAGTATGTCAGTGTGCTTGATTTACAATCCTTCATCTTGGTGATAGATGTCCTTTAATGTATCCAAAGATTTACTGACTGTGTGAAAGTGTCCTTAATGAAAGCTGAGCTGCAGTAACCCCGTACAGCCACTACATTTTGCCTCTGGATCATAGTTTGGTGGCTACATCTGCTGATATAAGGGGGGGCCGCCATGTATCTGAGATACACTGATGAAAACCCCTTTGGTTTATATACTGAAGAGTAAAAGGTTGCTTCTGGACTTACAGAATCCAAATAAATTTGATTCATCCTCAACTCAAATTCTCAATTTAAATTAATTTCATATAATATCAGCAAATATCAGCAGCAGGAAGTGATGTCAGAAATATATATTATAATAACGTCTTTATAATAAAACTTAGCCTCGCTTATTGACATTTTTGGAATGAAACCCTATTAGTCTTACCTTGTCTCCTATCTTTAAAAAGATGCTGAATCCATCCCAGGAGGTGAGCTGTAGTTTGTTAGCAATGTTCTGGCACACTTCCCTCACCTTAGTGTTAGTGCCAACTTCAAAGGCCTATGTGAGACATAACACTGACATTACAAGAAGTATACAAGTAGTGTACCTATACAATAGGTGGCCATACACCTCCATCAGCTGTCAGCTAAAGACCAGTTCCCATCTGCATTCAGCTTTCTCTTTTGCCGTTTCCATTTAAAAACAGATCCATTTTTTCCCCATTGATTTCAATAGACTTTCAATTTTAACATCTTCCGTTAGACCTTCTGCTATTTGGAATAAAAATGGAAGGCTATATAATAATAATTAAACAGAAAGTGACACTAACGGAAAGCAAAGTTTCTTTTTTTAAAACGGATCACTTAAAATTATCCTTTAAGACTGCACAAGAGGTGTCCTGTGGTTTCTTGTTGATTCCTTTTTAATTCCTTTTTATTGAATATAACGCACACAGATTACGCAGCGCTGCACAGAGCTTGCCAAATCAGTCCCTGTCCCCATGGGACACACAATCTAATCATTCTACCTGTATGTTTTGGTGTGTGGGTGGAAACCAGAGGACCCAGAGGAAACCCACAGAGAGAATATACAAACTCTTTGTATTGTATTGTTATTGCACATATTGCTTTTTATATGTCTTTTTGATCTACCTTGTTAACCCAAAAACATTTGAATAAACTGCTAAACGGAAGCCAAAATGGAGAACAGCTATTTTTCTACTTAGCTGAGCCAAGCATACATGTGTTTACAATGAGGAAAGTGAAATAAGCCTCATTTCCAATGGGTGAAAAGGATCAAGCATGATGATATCCAGTGACCCATCTCTTTTATCCCAATACCAGTTTACATGAAAGGTTGGTACACCCCAATAAACACTTAAAAGTCAGGTGATGCTGCTGAAATAAGTAGGCTTGGGTGACTTTTATCTAATGTGTATGGCTACCTGAAAAAAAGTGGAAAAACCTTAAAACTCTAATATTGGATTATTTCAGTAATATTCACCATAGTTAAATGTGTAAGTAATGTAAGAATCCTTCATCTATACAGATTTCTAGTGACATAAAAAGCGGGATGTACCATGGGGCACGTTTGAGTCTACAGAAGGATTGTACTCATACCTCTTCTGTCTCATTTGGAAAGTACACTTTGTGGTAGATCTTAGTGCTCATCTGTTGTATGGCTTCAACTTCTACCTGGTGCGGGGGCTGTTTTCTAGGGCCACTTCTATGGACCAAAACAAAAACACAGTGAGTAACATGTCCAGGAAATTAACTTGATATTCTAAACATTGTAAATTTTACTTTTACATATCTACAAAGAAAACAATAATGCAAGAGGAGTTCCATGTGATGATATACCGTATGTGGAATTAGTTTCTACTATTGAATGGTGTTTTCTGGGCACTTTAACTAATGACCCATTCATAAGGACGAATCAGACAGCATCATGATCCATGTGCCATGTATCCAAGTGAATGACGCAGTCTATGAACTGTATATAAAATCAACAATATAAATATATTACTGTAGTATTCTCTGGATCCTTCTTTTACATTCCTTGGATAGAGGTTCCCTTTGACGGTTCTCGATAAATCTCTGAACATGCACCAACAAAGTTTTACTTGGTGGAAAGAGCCCGGTGCATAGCCAAAGAAGCTGCCACCCACTGCTCAAACTATAACTGGAAGAGAAAGAAGCACAGTTTTATCTTCTGGAAGTCAAACAGAGAACAAAATTATGTGCTAAACAAAATATGGAAAACTAGAAAAAGTTTTATATCTTAGATTCTTAACTGTTGCCCCTTTTGATTTGATGCCAGCTGGTATTACAAGCACTTTTAAGGTACCCTCAAGAAAATCATTAAATACTATGATAGAATCGGTTCTCATTGGTACCAGTCCAGAAAAGGAAGAGAAAAGTTACTACTACTGAAGTACCATAATGTATGTAGATTTCTGTGTCAGAACGTAAAGTTAAAACAGCAAATGTTGGAAGATCTTTCAAGACTGTTGGGAAACTATTCCAGGTGACTACCTCATAAGGCTGACCAAGAGACTGGCAAGTATGTGCAAAGCTGCCATCAATACAAAAGAATGGCCAAAACTATGTTACTGTGTGTATATCTAATATGTATATGCATACAGTGTACTAGATACAATTCTACAGTATTTTACCTGTTGCTATTTGCTGTCATTTGCTTCAAGATCTGGCAATAGATTTCATCTCTAAGGGATTCTTCACGCACTGGGCCAGAGAATATCTGATCTGTAAGTTCCACTGGGGAGTTGGTCTGTTTTGATGGATAGTCTCCCATGTATTTCATAATAGGTAGGTTATGTTAAGGTCAAATATTATACGTTTATAATCTGTATTTTAGAGACGCATTTGCTCCATCACACCATTTATTACAAACACAATAGGGCAGGGGTGCAGAACCTTTTTTGTCTGCAGGTAGCATTCTCACAACGCTTACCTTCAAGGGGTCATACAAGTAAACAGGTCACCCATAAATACAGTACAGCACTAAATACCACCCCAGGAAAATATTGCATGTAGATGTTAACTAATACAGACACTGGAACAGGCTATAAATACAGCATCCAGACCAGATGATAAATAATAACCACAGAACAGACAATTATAATGAAAACCCCAGAGCAGAAAAATAATATAATGATTACGTTAGAAAAAGACTAATATCAAGCAGACACAAATATTAAAACGGACAGATCAGACAGAGACCCCTCTCCTACAAGAACAGAAAATGATAATAATAGATCTAAACATTAAAACTTCAAAGGAAACTAAGAATAATAGTATACTACAAGATTTACTGCATATCATCTGTGTCATGTCACCTGTCCCCTGACTATAATAAAGGATATCAATGAAAGCCTGGCAGGCATAATCCCGCAGATCAGCCACTTCACAAACTTTCCGAAGCAAAGGTTGTCTTAGTGGTTCCCTTGAGTAAGCCCAGAGCTGTGACTTACCCCGTGTTCTCTGCAGAAAAGCCTTAGAAACACTCTCAGGGTCTGGAGGTCTTATAGTGACAAAACAAAATAAGAACATTATACAAAAACATTATACAAAACATTATATACAGTGCATTACAATATTACCTTGTTAGAAAAATGTACAGATTTTTTTTAAATTATTAAATGGAATATTTTTCTTCTATAAATGATTTAATTATACAACTGTACATATATTATATAATATTTGTAACAATGTGTGTACCTGAAATACTGCATGGAAAATTCCTCTAACGTGTATGGCTGAACTACTTCTTGTTGGGCAGACTCATCAATTGAAGAACCAAGTAATTCAGATTTCCGCTGTTCTGGTGACATAGCAATCACCCTCTATGGGCAAAAATGTAATGAGTCAATAAACTATAACAGTCCTACAGCCTAAAGAAATGTTAGTAACAAATTCACAACAATAAAAGAAAACCACACTTAACTTGTTCACTTAAGTTATATAAAAAATGTTAAAATCCTGAGCACTAATATCCCTAATGTTCATATTATTATAAGTATAAGGTTTTTTAGAACAGCAGATGTTCAGAGAGGTATGTAATGTGATTTTTACATATATGTGTGACTACCATCAAAATCAAGCATGAACCAGGGACCCTTAGTCATAGCTCCAGGCACCGTGTCTGTGGAAATCGTCTTATATTTGTTATCCATGGCCCCCCTCCTTCTAAAATCAACTATGCTAATGAACCTTAGGGAGGTGTTACCAGAGCCCCTCTGTGCTGCAATTTCACAAGCTGTAACACTGTGCAGGAGCACTTCACTCCTCCCACTGTGTGCTGAAAGCTGGAAGGGCTCTGGTAAAAACCCAATTCAAAAACCCAAGTCAATTTTTAGATGGAAGGAGCCCATGTTAACAAATTACCAAATATTACCACAGTTACCTGTATCTATGAGTAAGTGTGCCATGTTTATCATGATGGAATATTTTCTTTAACGACAGAATGTAAAAATGGCAGTGCAGCTAGCCTTCACAATAGTGGTACAAAGGCTGACACTTTGTTTCTAACATTTGCCCCCTCTTATCCCAGTAACATAAGGACAAAGTGTAGAAACCCCAATGCAGGTGTAAACTTAGCCATACTGGGCAAGGAAAAATTCATTACATTCTGAATTACTATTACTATGCTATTTGCAAAATTCCAATCTACATCCCTTTACACTGAACCATCCATATTCATAATGTTTGATTACCAGTATTTCAGCACTTGGTTTGGTAAGGGTTGGTACAACATAGATGGCATCCAAAGGCACAGCACCATTGTTTCCTGTTCTTTCATTTTTTGCATTGGTCCAGTTTGGCCCATTCTGAAGTTCTGGACTTTTGTTTAGAAGAAGCAGATCTCCATTCCGAAAGCTTAACAGGTACGGCTCATCTAGGAATCAGAATAAAGACATTTGGGGAAATTTATCAGGACTTGTATGGTTTGCAATGGAGGGAGTGTGGATGGAGAGGTGTGAAGGTGGGCGAAGCTGGTGGTGAGTTGACGCGGTGCCTGCACACTCCAAGCTGTATGGTCGCTGGTTAAAAGCTCAAATCTACGCCAGACAGGACATAGCTTTGTACACCAGCACAGCCCGGCCGAAATATACATCAGATAAATATACCGCCAGGGTATGATAAATCTCCTCCATTATACAGTAAAAAAGTTATTCTCCCTTACAATCTCCATTAATATGGTCCATAAATAAGGAACTCTGATACCTGTCAATGACTTGGAGCTGTCTTGCAAAGCTACCGCATACACAGATCTCTCCTTCAACCCATCCAAAAAGTGGAGAAGCAATTTAGCAATTTCTTCGCTGTTCTGTGAGGTCAGAACGAACTGCTCTCCTCTCAGTGTATTCAAGACACAGCACTGACCAAATGATTTTTCAGCCCTGTAGAAAGTAATAATACAGTTATTACACAAATATGGTATTTCAGCATGTATAGAAAACATACCAGTCTACCAGTTCCCAAATTACATAAAGTAAAAATAGTAATGTATATGGCACTTAGACTTTACAGACAATACTATTCCTGTTTCTGACTTTTCTGATATTAAAAATGTATTTGTTAGGATTATGCTAATTAGGTTTGGATATGATATTACTCTATTGATCCCTGGGGGGAAATTCTTTTGTACAAATATGTCCAGGCAAATTTTACACAAGATTAAGATTTAAGGCTAAGGTAGAGTTGCACACATACATTAGGAAATTATTTTTATGTTGCTAGTTATGAACAAGGAGCACATTAACACTTACACAATTATATGCTTTCAAAGTTACACTTCCACAATGACTATACACAAAAACAATAATAACAATTACAATAGACTCAAGCTACGCACTCATAGGTCGCATTCCCGGTGCCGGTGCTGCTAGCAATGTTGCGGAGGAACAGCCCTTAGTTGCTGTTAGTTTTGGCACGGCGCGCACAATACATTGCCCCCATGGCGCCAGGTACCATCGCTTTAAGATGTCACTTGCAGGCTGCCCCAGAAGCAATTAGTACAGTGTTCACCCCACCTGGTGCTGAAACACTGGTAGCCGCAGGGCGGTCCCTTACATTGCGGTTGCGCCCATGCCCCACGTACCGACATTCTTGGATGCCAGATTCCGGTGCCCTTTGCACCCAGTCGATTGACATGAGCAATCTGGTGCAGGTGACTGCCTGGTGCTGTGGTGGTGAGGTGGGTTGGTCAGGCAGAGGGTGCCACTTCCCTTGGCATGGTGGGTATATAGGTGGTCTGAATGGCTTTGTGAGCACAGGGGCCTCGGGCTAAGTGTGTCCCTGGTGAGCAGGGATGCCACTTGGACAGCTGAAATTCCATGTAGACCTTGTGGGACCTAGGCAATTGTTGGGAATCAAGCAGCCGGCTGTATATCAAGCAGGGCATAGATAACCAAGCAGGACACTCCATTTTACCACTGGTGTGGTCATGACTGCTGGTGTAGCAGTTTTCTCCTTTTATCAGCACTAGCACTTCCTTACACAATGATCGACATGGCCCATGGAGAATATAAAACGGATGAACTACTAGGCATGGCAACACTCTTGCAATAAGATGAGAAGTTAACTAAAACTAAACACATTTAATGAAAAGAAAATGAAATCCTATGAATGGCTTTGTTAACCACAATACTGCCATCCCTTGATTATAAGATGAATGTCTACTAAAGGATCGTTTACCAAAATGTCTGTACAAAGTGCAGTTAACACCATCAGGTCCGCCGGAGTTCACCATCTTCCTCCCAGTGTATGTAAGTGCATGTCTTGCGACACAATTTTAGTTAAATCCCGCCAATCAGTTGGATCGTCTGACGGCTGGGCCCCTGATTTGTGTCGCATGAAAGTCGTTGCGATTGTGGCAAAATCCGAACTACACAATCGCCTGCTAAATACCTGTCCCAGCGGCGCGACCCCCGAAAACGTCGGAAAACCCGACGGAAATGCCATCAGTGGACCCTTAGTAAATAAGCCCCATAGAGTTTATTGGCTAAACTGAAAATAAGACTTACTTTTTAAGTTACATATTTGTTCGACTGTAACCCAACCATTGTATAAGGATTGCTTTATATACCTTTTTGTAAGGATACCAGTTAACTCTGGATAACTAAGATCCAACAACCTTTTCTCAGTCTCGTCCAGGAAACTAACTCCTTTCCAGTTGATTGCAACAATGAAGTGGTTTCTGCTGATGCTGGGTCCTGCAGAATATGTGAGGAAAAAAATTTATGATCATGAATTATATATTTATAATGAGATTCTGCAATAAACCTGTATTTATCGTACCTGCAAATTTGGAGGCTTCGAAGAACTTTGAAAACAATAAAGGCCACTGTTGTCGTGAGTAATCTACTACCGTTTCCTTAACTTGTAGTGCTGGAGCCTTCTCTATTATGTACTGCACCTAAGATAAATGAGCCCACATTACATGACTATTATAATATTCTAATAATAACAATAATAATACACTATGTGGCAAGGAATATATAGACTCCAGACCCAGGCCCAGTTCCAGGTTTCAGTAGGCCCCTGGGCGACAGAGCCTCAGTGGGCCCCTTTGCAGTGAACTCATATGGTGGTATTAAAAATTCAGAAACTAAAACAGTCAACTGTTCCCTGAAATATCCCCTAGTTTATTATCCCAAACAGCTCCCTCATGGTTATTTTATATACAGACCCCACAAGGTTTTATTTTTATAAAGCCCCCTTCAGCCCCTAGGGATTCATTAGATACAGCCCCCCTTACTCCCATGGATGCTTTATGTACAGCCTAATGTGGGCCCCCTCAGCAGCTCTTGGCCTCGGCACTTGCCCAGGTATGTCCAGTGCTGGCCCTGACCAGACCATCACTTCTATATGTGCTTACTGGACACTCAAAAATTGATGAGCATCATGTTAGACCCACTGAAGCCTTGGCCATTCATAAGGACATTATCTATTTGATCTCTCTGGTTTTCCACCTTTAACACTTCATACAAAAACATGGTCTCTGCTTTGGAAGTAGTTCCAGTATAGATGACAGTCGCCTAAACCCGAGACACTGGTGCCACAAGCCATCCAACATAAGATGAGGTCAGGGTACACAACGTCAGGTCATAGGTAGGGGCAGGCAGCACAGATTTACAGTCAGAAGCCAACTAGGGCCAATATGGAGTTGAGAAGCCAAAGGTGCAGAAATATTGGATTAGGCAAGCTAGAACATTTATTGATGAGACAACATCCAGTAGATGGATTCTTATACAACCGGAAGGCACGGGATAGTTGCCAGGAAACCAAAGACACTGGACCTTTAAGGTGGCCCTTACAGGAAAACTGCACAGTAATAGAAAAACTCTGCAGAGGTAATACGAGACTCAGAGAGAGAACTAGACCTCATGAGAAAACAGTATGTAACGGTCTAGACACAGAACCTTTATTTGGTGATGTTTTGTCTGATCTAACAAGAAAAAAACATTCAAAATAGTTAAAAATGTAAGACCTAAATATCGAGCAATTGTTGTTGTTTTTTTACCTTGGCTTGTTTTTCCTTCAGTAGATTTGCCCAGTAGGCAATAGGCTTAGAGGCTAACTGTTTTGCAGGAATGCAGTCTTTTAGGACGTTTTGTATGTGTTCATCTTTGAAAACCTCACCATATTTTATATAGTAGTGTTGTGACATAAGTTCCACTAAATCATTCTCCTGCAAGAGAAATAATTATTCAAATAACACACCATAGCACAACTGTTCAAACATTCCATGGATTTCAGAGATACACATTGGGGCACATTTACTTACCTGTCCTGCGGAGTTCATGAAAGTGCATTGTCCGGCGATCATGCATTGGGCCGGGATTCACTAAGATTGTGCGCCTGATATCCTGCATGTGTCGCTTCCCCGCTCAGGTCCGACGGAGTTCAACTTCTTCTTCCTGGTGTATGTAGGTGCATTGTCTTGCGACACAATTTGAAAGTTATATCCGGCGCTCAGTCCGAATTAGTTGGATCGTCCGACGGCCCACCCCTTCGATTTCACAAGAAAGCCAGCGCAGCCGCGCCACAATCTGATCACATGCAACACAATCCCCAGTTAAATACCTGTCACAGCGGCGCAAATCCCGAAAACGTCGGAAAAAATTGTGAAAGTGTGACCGCAAACCCTTAGTAAGTAAGCCCCATTGAATTAATTCAAATTATAATATTTAAAATGCTTACACATTTACATTTACAGTAAAACTTCTTTTTTAACTTTTTCAATGAACATGATCATTGGAACACATAAAAACTAGAGGAAAATAATGTCACTATAGACGAGTTGTTCGTTTATGTCCACTGAGAAGAGAGAAGCTTGTCAGGTTGAAAAAAGCTAAAGCAGTATAAATCTGCTGGAGTGGGGTCTTTTGTAATATAGTTATAGTGAATTCAGTGTAAAGGAAACCCATTGACTAAATCTTTTTTTAAAAATCCCTGTCTGATGGCCAGTAGTCTGCCCTTAGTAAAGGAAAAAAAAACTTTAATTCTGGGTTTCTATTGCAAGATGCTGACTTAGGACTTGTAATAGATTAATGCCAGTTGTATTCATCAACAATTGTATTAATCATTCATTTAGTGCAATGAATCAACATGTAAAAAGTTTCTGTCGCAATTTACCTTCTCACAGCGATACTCTCCAAAGCTTAGCCCACGTATAACCTGGTTATAGATTAGGTCAGTGCTCACAGGGTCCTCTGAAGAGTTGTGCCATGGCGTGAAGACTTCCTTACGGAAGTAGAGACGCCAGGGAGAATGTTTTTCTTGGTCTCCTCTCTCCCTGGCTATCTGCTCACATTGAGAAATGCCATCCATCAGATGCTCGGATCCACTGCCCAGTGACCACACCTAAAAGGTTTATACATTCAAAGATCTTTATGTTAGAAAAAAGCAGCATTGTAATATATTGGAAAGATACATGTATATTAAGTTCATGTATAGATTGATACATGGGAATTACACAATTAAGTAGAGTATTAGCTCAGTCTGGACTTATATTGTAATCTCTATAATGAACACACTACTTTAACAAAAAAAAGCTTCATGCACCTGATCATATATTGCAATATAAACCGAAAAACCAAATGTGTCCTTCATCTTTAGTTTCTGGGCAATACTTCTGCAAATCTCCTTAGCAGAAGTTGCAGAATCTGCTTGGATGACTACAGTCTCACCGGTCATGATCTTGACAGGCACATCTAGAGCTGCCAAACCTCTCAATGCCTGTGGAAGAGAGAATGAAATTTAAATCACAATATATAAATTCTGAATAAGATCTCATGCCCTAACTACAGCAAGACACCCATAGGAGACCCTACCTCTCAAACAATTTACATGTCACAATCACTATTCAACATGACACCTATGATATGCTGCTGATGGAGAGGTTCTACCGTAGTGGATTATATGTAATATGATAGTAGATTGCACAGCGTTGCGTTGAAGTATTAGCTTTGAAGGTTGAGGGTGTTGTGAGTGGGGAGTTGCAAAGCTTAAAACTTTATTCAAAATCTGATCAATAGTGCAAATGATTAAAATTAACTTTGTATTATATTTTATGAAATAAATTTGTTCCTGTGTCTTTTCTCCTTTTTCTCCCGCGTTTCTTCCTTATTTAAGCAATTTGTGTAAATCAGCTTTCTCTCTTGTATCCACTGACATCTGTGAGACAAAGGAACCTGATAAAATGTCTAATCACTTATCTCTTTCCCTGGATAGACTTATCTCTTCAGAGAGATTAATCATCAAGGGAAATATTCTCTAGGTATGGAAAGAGTTTATTATTAGCCTCCTTATCTCTCACTTGTACACTGATCTCTAGAGGCTTACACATGCACTCTTCACTGCAGGAGAAATAGCAGAAAAAAAGGCACAGAGAAGCTTCTTTATTTAATGAAGTATATTACAGAGTTTACTATTATCACCTGCTCAATCCTTTTGTGAATAAAAAGAACTTCCTTCAAAGGATAAGTTACTCGTTTTTATTGTTACAACTTAAAATATAAAACATTATACTTTGTATTAAAATAATAGCAGGGGTAAGACAAACTGTTTCACAATATTATACAGGTACATTGGACAAATTGATCCCTATCAATTTATGGAATATTAGCACTTTGACCCTAAATAAAGTGTAATCTGTACAGGGCGTTATCTAACATTCAATTGAATAAACAGTTATTCCTACATAATACTAATGTAAATTGCTCTATTACGGGGCATTTATCATTCCTTTTATGCCAATTTTATTCCCCTTACACCAAGTGGGAATGACAGGGCACCTAGCAAGGAACATTTACTTTAGCCTGTGGCAGCATCAGGTTATGCCACAGGATATAGCAAAATTTATACGCAAGGCTGGACTTGGTGTAGAACACATTAGGGCGCACATGCTAAGAGTAGGGCAGCCTTCTTAATATATCTGTCACACCATGGGACTGGGGAGTCAGGATATCAAGATGCACCCAGTATTAATAAATATCCTCTATTATATGACACACTAACAGTCTTGGATGAATTTATCATATCTATTGTTACAGAAACTGAAAGTTTAGGAAATGACAGATTTTACATTAAACCATAAAACAGAATAGAGAATACACTTTACCTGTAGTTCTAACCAGCTGGGGGGCTGTGACCGTGCACCATTAGCGATTATTCGAACCAGTTGTCTCATACACACAGAACTGTGCGCTATCTGCTGTCCACGGATAAAATTCTGTAGGTACTGCAATAGGGATCAGTATGACTACAGATTAAACTTTATGAAAACACATCCAGATCTTTTCTGGGTTTTGAACTTTTAGATAATTCTAAACTTTTTTTGGATTGATCTCTCTCTCTTAAAATGTATTGTTAACACTGCAGTAAGTTTCAACAATAAATCAAGCAGAAAAGTTATAACTTAGTAGACAATGCTCAGCATTGAACAACCTCACACGCCAAGGGGCATGGCATATTATTTATGTGAACTTTCTCAATACTCTGTATTGTTACATGAACTGAGTCTCTTGCATTCATTTCATTTCAGCAGGATGTTACCAGATAAAAGAAGACTTTTCAAACGCTGTGTGTTATAATGGTGCATGTAAAATGGGAAGACAGGACAAGTTAAGTTCATCACCTCTCTCTGTATTTACAGCACTGCACAAATGCAACTGTTAATATAATTCATAGTATCACTGTTATCCAACGTCGTTTTCATACACACATGTTACTCGGCAGCCAGTCACTGGCCTTGGTGCTGAGACACCCCTCACACTGATCAGCTGTTGGGTGCTGCATTGACAAAGAGCATGGAGCTGGAAGCAGTTAGCCACATGCCCCTGTAGTTGTCAGAAGTTGTAACTACATTAACTTTAATAGGGGAACTGCGGCTGCTGTGGCCGCACCCAACCACAACAGAGACATGGTGCAAATTGCTTTTAGATTGGTGCACTCTGTTTATACCTCGCCTAACAGCAGATCACTGCAGGGGCTGATGGACAATTGATTGTCCATCCCACTCCGATCAACCGTTGATGGTCGATATTGATCATAATAATTCTTGGCCTACTTTGTTTGCTCCAAAAGCTAACACACATTCTGTGAACCACACCAATTATTTGATACAATATCTGACCTCCGACGTAACAATATCTGTGAATAAATACTACAAAATGAGATTCAGAAATCTGTATTAGAGTAAGCCTATCAATATGTGGTGTAAGGTTTGGAAAAAGGAGAAGACTACATCTGAAATTCTGGCGTTGGAGCACATCTCCTGTTTACTATGAAGCCAAAGCCTCTTAGTAAATCCAGCGGGTAGTGCACCACAGGGGGGGGGAATTAAGACTGGCGTTCAATACAACAGTCTGAATACTATATATATCCACCCCTAGTAAGTTGCAATTATGGTGAAACATTGGACATCTTGCTGTGCCTAGACTCTAACTGAGATAATAATAGAAATAGTAAACGGGGAATGCGCGGACCCAACCCCAACCCAACTTCATAAGTCCAGGTCCAGGGTGTGCCTAAAACACCCCACTGGTAACACCTGCAATCGGGACTCGGACCAATTGCAGGCGTTAAGAGTTAAAAGTCGCCGGTGACATCAAAATTCATCTGGAGCATGCATATCACTACTTACATGCTGCTGACTCTGCATGTCACCATTATGGGTAGGATCAGCACTCCAGAATTACATCATTGAGAGGGCTGATCATTCCCAAAATGGTGGCGTGCTTGTGCCGCTGCAATTTAAATGTCACCAAGAGCATTTAAACAGTTACCACCTGCAACCCGACCCTGAACCCAGTGGGTCTGCTCATCCCTAATAGTAAACAATAAAATCTTTAAAAATCTTACCCACCAAAAATAACAAAAATAATTGCACAACATGGTTACCAATACAAACGTATGTCAAAGCCAAGGTTTCAGAAACCATTAATTAAATAATGGTATAAATGAGACACCTGCACACATATTTTGGGGCTCTTTTTAAAGCCACATTGCTAATGTGTTTGTATTGGTTACTCTGCTTTTCCACTGTCTAATTCAACAAAAGTTGGATGGCTGGTTTTATGTGGTGCACATTTGCAACATTTTGTGTGACTTTTCAAAATGCTTTAAATCATGAATGAAATTTCCAGCAGCATGTCACACAAATTCCTCCTACAAAACACACCAAAATTATTTTAAAAATGTTGCCAATGGAGCAGTGACCCAAGAAAGGCGCTGAGCAAGAATAAATCAGACAAATCAGAAAAAAGGCTGAAAACGCAAATAAAGACACATTTGCCCTACTTTCTTTAGATATAATAGTAATAATAATTAGAAAAAAAGTCACTTTCTCTTCCCTTTTTACCCCTCTAGTCCACTAATGTATTCCGAAAAATCAATATTTTGGCATACATTTTGGATTTGTAGATTATATTGACTGAATGTATTATTTCATCCTCCAATATTACAAAATGTTTTATCTTCATTGAATAATCTTTTTTTTAAAATAAAAATAGTTATTTACCTTAATAAATTTTTCTGTTGGTGGAAAGCATCCAAGACAGAGAGACAGTAGTATCCAACCACGAGCATAGCTATTCCTGTTTTTATTACCAGTGAGTTGTTTGCAGATTTGACAGTAAATCTCATCCCTTTAAAACACATAAAGGAGGTTTTTAAACTCTGCTGATTTCCCTTCATACAAAAGTGCACATATTTTTTTTATCATCAGCATAGGGCTTGCTGACATTTTTATGAAAGGGGAAGTATTAAAGGGGTTTTCCCACGAACTGAAGTTAGAGCCTATCCATAGGATAGGGCCTAACTTGCTGATCAGTGGGGGTCTCAGCGCTGAAACCCCCACAGATCATGCGAGAACGAGGGGTCTGGCGGACCCCTCGCCGCTCCTCCCACTAATGGAGCAGACGGCCCCGCATGACAGTTCTGCTCCATTAATCTCTATGGAGCTGATGGAAATTGCTGAGCGCAACGCTCACCGATCTCCGTCAGCTCCATAGAGATTAATGGAGCAGAACGGTCACGCACGGCCATCTGCTCCATTAGTCTGAGGAGCAGCGAGTGGTCCGTCACTGAGACCCCCACTAATCAACAAGTTAGGCCGCATTCCGTGGATAGGGCCTAACTTCAGTTCGTGGGAAAACCTCTTTAAGGAATTGTCCATAACTCTTTTTCAAAAACCTATTTAACTGCGACTAATGACAAATTATGTCTTTGTTATGGTAGATCTGAATTAATGATAAATAAGTCAAACATGTTATTTATACAATGAATCTTAAATCTGCTAAAACAAATTTAGTAATATTTTACTAAATTATTACTATATACTAAATTAAGTAATATGTTTTAACTCAGTATGGACCAGTTTTCTTGGGGCCTTTGCAACTGAGCATTTTCCAGAAAAACTTCAGCAAAAACTTCAATTTAAAAAAGTTTTTTTTATAAAAAAAAAAAATAATAAAAAGTAATGGTCAAAGCAGGTCATGCATGGATGTGCCAGGTCACAGGATGCTCCATCAGTGACCATGTATAGAGGGAGCACTTCATTTCACCATTTCAGTCATCAGTGACCATGTATAGAGGGAGCACTTCATTTCACCATTTCAGTACAGTGTAGCAGCTGTATGAAGAGTAGGCCAAGTGAGCAGTGCTTTATATCCTTACATTATTTGCTATTTACAAAAGCTGCAAATTGTGCAGTTTTATTTTTTAACTTCAATGATAAAGATTCTGCAAATGTCTATGTAATGTGCTGTCCAGCATCCTAACAATCAGTTTATGACACTCACAGAAATGATCATCATATTCCAAAAGTAGGAAGGGGGTAGATGGGAAGAGACTGTATACTTAGGAGTAAATGTTGCATTTTGAATCTGGCTACATGATTCCTACTGGATCTTCAGTACTTTCTGTATGTGTCATTGGTCCACCTTTAACTAAGGTGCATGCCCCAGTTTTCTGTTGGACTTTGCACGTTCTTTCTAGTGCAAACTGCTTGCATGGGCATTTAAGAAGTGCCGGCGCCACATTTGTGTGGCACGTGACCCTTTAGAGTCCCGGCTGTACTATTCTTCACGCATCGCAACTTTCTGCACTGAAAGAGCGTTCCGCTGCTCAGTAGGACCATGCGCCACATTTATCATACACAGTTTGACAGAATTGTGTTGCAGGCCCCATGTTAAAGGTGCACCAAAAAAGTTGGTGCACTCTGTCGGGGAAGTGCAGGGGGCGCAACAAATCTGGAATCTGGCGCTCTCTGCACACTGCACAGGCAAACTGCACAATGGGGGTCATTTACTAAGGGCCCGAATGGCTTTTTTCGTCGGGTTTACTGAAAATTACCGGTTTGCGGCGAATTGGCCCTTGTTTTTGGCGCATCCGCGCCGGCATGCATGTGACCGAAATCGGGGCCGTGGCCGTCAGAAAACCCGTCGGATTTGGAAAAACCACAGAATTTTTTTAAAAAAAAGATGCGTCGCTTGACACGCGCTTACCTGCACCCATGATAGGAGGGTGAACTCCGGCGGACTTCAGCGCAGCAGCGACACCTGGTGTACTTCGGGCGCACTACCTTAGTGAATCGCCTGAAGACCCGAATCCTCGACGGAGAACGCGCCGCTGGTGAACTGTATTTAGGTCTTTTTTTCTAATTTGAATGGATTATTATTCTTTTCTTTTAAAATAAGATTATAAAGGTGAATTAGTACCATTCAGTGGAATGAATTGATACCATTTGGTAGGTTAAGACCTCAATTTCCTGTAGCTGTACAAATTTTTGTTTCTAAAATTTTGGTTTGCATTTCTCACCTTATTTCAGGCCTTAGTATTCCATTTCCAGCAATAAAATGGACTTTTTCTAACAATGACATGGGTTTATCAATGAGTGGGCTCTCCTCTGGCATGTCTGCTGCACTGTTTAATTGACTTGACACCTAAAATGATATAACACATATTCTACTACATATATTATTCTTATTATATATTATTATACTTTATCATTGTTTATGCCTATAAGGATACCTATAGAATGACAGCAAGCAGAGATCTACAATAATCAGAGGAATTGATGCAGAAAATATAGTATTTTGCTGGGCTGCTAATAATGCACAGCCTCGCCGCCTCCCGCTCACATGCTCTTGCTAATTACACTCAGCGGCCACTTTATTAGGTACACCTGTCCAACTGCTCGTTAGCACTTAATTTCTAATCAGCCAATCACATGGCGGCAACTCAGTGCATTTAGGCATGTAGACATGGTCAAGACAATCTCCTGCAGTTCAAACCGAGCATCAGTATGGGGAAGAAAGGTGATTTGATGCCTTTGAACGTGGCATGGTTGTTGGTGCCAGAAGGGCTGGTCTGAGTATTTCAGAAACTGCTGATCTACTGGGATTTTCACGCACAACCATCTCTAGGGTTTACAGAGAATGGTCCGAAAAAGAAAAAACATCCAGTGAGCGGCAGTTCTGTGGGCGGAAATGCCTTGTTGATGCCAGAGGTCAGAGGAGAATGGGCAGACTGGTTCGAGCTGATAGAAAGGCAACAGTGACTCAAATCGCCACCCGTTACAACCAAGGTAGGCAGAAGAGCATCTCTGAATGCACAGTACGTCGAACTTTGAGGCAGATGGGCTACAGCAGCAGAAGACCACACCGGGTGCCACTCCTTTCAGCTAAGAACAGGAAACTGAGGCTACAATTTGCACAAGCTCATCGAAATTGGACAGTAGAAGATTGGAAAAACGTTGCCTGGTCTGATGAGTCTCGATTTCTGCTGCGACATTCGGATGGTAGGGTCAGAATTTGGCGTCAACAACATGAAAGCATGGATCCATCCTGCCTTGTATCAACGGTTCAGGCTGGTGGTGGTGGTGTCATGGTGTGGGGAATATTTTCTTGGCACTTTTTGGGTCCCTTGGTACCAATTGAGCATCGTTGCAATGCCACAGCCTACCTGAGTATTGTTGCTGACCATGTCCATCCCTTTATGACCACAATGTACCCAACATCTGATGGCTACTTTCAGCAGGATAATGCGCCATGTCATAAAGCTGGAATCATCTCAGACTGGTTTCTTGAACATGACAATGAGGTCACTGTACTCAAATGGCCTCCCATCCCCAATCTCAATCCAATAGACATCTTTGGGATGTGGTGGAACGGGAGATTCGCATCATGGATGTGCAGCCGACAAATCTGCGGCAACTGTGTGATGCCATCATGTCAATATGGACCAAAATCCCTGAGGAATGCTTCCACCCCTTTTTGAATCTATGCCACGAAGAATTGAGGCAGTTCTGAAGGCAAAGGGGGGTCCAACCCGTTACTAGCATGGTGTACCTAATAAAGTGGCCGGTGAGTGTATATACCAGCATGGTTAGCACTTCTTGCCTCTTAAGTGCCCCAAAATAAACTCAAAAGTCTGTACATCTCTTCTCTTTATTTATATGAAAGTGGTTTAGTGGTATGTTGTAGTAATAGCTGTTAGATTACCTATAGAAAAATAAAATGTCACAAATGGTTTGTCAGCTCTTTGTGCCTTTGGGTGCTGTGCTGATCTTAGCTTAAGAAGCTTCACTTTCTTCTCATGTCCCATTGGGATGTAAGCACTGACTCAGAATTCACACAGGATGTGAGGAAATTCCTTCTAAAAAGACTATGGAAATGGTCTTAAGCTCAGGGTAGAAGAAAATAAACCCACAGAAATGCTCTTATTTCTGTCTACGGTTTCTAAGAAATGATTTTTCTGCTTGAATCAAACTTATTTTAACATTAAGATACAAAATACAAGACAATATAGAACTTTAAACTTTCTTATTTTATTTAGGCTCTACCTTAAATACAAACAAAAAATAAATACATCCACTGTATAGCAATGTCCTGATATTTTTCAATCTTCAAATTACACTATTTGCATTGGGAATATTTTTATTTAACATAGTTCACTGTTACAGCTGGTATTCACATTAAATAAATACAAATATGCTAATCCAAGTTTAATGCTTTCCAAAATTGCTTTTGAAATGACTATTCCCTATTACTTTTTGAAAGCTTATAGGCAATGATAAGAAGCGTAGAAGGCACTATATTGCTCATAGCCCTCAGCTGACCCTTTTAAGGAGACATGATGATATAATAGCAAGTAAATATATCATTTTAACACACGTGCACGAGCACATCTCTCTCCTGCTCCCTGGGCACTTCCTTAATCTCACCACATGTGGAAGCGGGAAGTGCTCCTGCACTGTAACAGCCTGTGAAGCTACAGCACAGGGGTTGGTGATGCCTTCCCCCTGCCCTCTTCCAGATCCCTTCTGGCTCTTCAGCATAATTGTAAAAGTTGATTTAAAAGGAAGGAGGCCATGCTAACAAATATAGAAGATACCACCATCAAGTGCCTGAATCTAGGAGTAACTGTCATTGGTTTATCATTCTTGAAAACCCATCAAGCAAATTAACCCCTCTGAACAAATAATTTTCATATCCTTCCATTAGAAGCTTGCCTCTACCCCTCTCATTGTCCCTCTACATGCCGGTAAACGTAGCAATTGGTCCTAAGTTGTATGCAAATGACCTGTGAGATGTCCAACTAGTCTTATTAATTCAAGCTGTCCCAGCTTATTTATGAGTGGGAACCCTCCCGAACCGCAGACACGGCGGGCGGATGACATTGATTGTCCATCCACTCCGATCAACCTGTTGTGTCGATATTGATCATAATAATTTGGCCTACTTTGTTTGCTCCAAAAGCTAACACCCATTCTGTGAACCACACCAATTATTTGATACATATCTGACCTCCGACGTAACAAATCTGTGAATAAATACTACAAAATGAGATTCAGAATCTGTATTAGAGTAAGCCTATCAATATGTGTAAGGTTTGAAAAAGGAGAGACTACCTCGAAATTCTGGCGTTGGAGCCATCTCCTGTTTACTATGAAGCCAAAGCCTCTTAGTAAATCCAGCGGGTAGTGCACCACAGGGGGGGGAATTAAGACTGGGGCGGGGTTCATACAACAGTCTGAATACTATATATATCCACCCCTAGTAAGTTGCAATTTGGTGAAACATTGACATCTTGCTGTGCCTAACTCTAACTGAGATAATAATAGAAATAGTACGGGAATGCGCGGCCCAACCCCAACCCAACTTCTAAGTCCAGGTCCAGGGTGTGCTCAAACACCCCACAGGTACACCTGCATCGGGACTCGACCATTTCAGGCGTTAAGAGTTGAAAGTCGCCGGTGACATCAAATTCATCTGAGCATGCATATCACTAACTTACACTGCTGCTGACTACCTCTCATGTCACCTTATGGTAGGATCAGCACTCCAGAATTACATCATTGAGAGGGCTGATCATTCCCAAAATGGTGGCGTGCTTGTGCCGCTGCAATTTAAATGTCCACCAAGAGCAATTAAACAGTTCCACCTGCAACCCGACCCTGACACCCAGTGGTGTCTGCTCATCCCTAATAGTAACAATAAAATCTTTAAAAATCTTACCCACCAAAAATAACAAAAATAATTGCACAACATGGTACCAATACAAACGTATGTCAAAGCCAAGGTTTCCAGAACACATAATTAAATAATGTATAAAGAGACACCTGCACACATATTTGTGGGCTCTTTTAAAGCCCACATTGCTAATGTGTTTGTATGGTAACTCTGCTTTTTCCACTGTCTAATTCAACAAAAGTGGATGGCTGTTTTATGTGGGCACATTTGCAACATTTTGTGTGACTTTTCAAAATGCTTTAAATCATGAATAAATTTCCAGCAGCATGTCCACCAAATTCCTCTACAAAACACACCAAAATTTATTTTAAAATGTTGCCAATAGGCAGAGACCCAAGAAAGGCGCTGAGGCAAGAATAAATCAGACAAATCAGAAAAAGGCTGAAAACGCAAATAAAGAACTTTGCCCTACTTTCTTTAGATATAATAGTATAATAATTAGAAAAAAGTACTTTCTCTTCCCTTTTTACCCCTCTAGTCCACTATGTATCCAAAGAATCATATTTTGGGCATAAATTTTGTATTTAGATTATTTTACTGAATGTTATTATTCTCTCCTCCATATTATCAAAATGTTTTATCTTCATTGAATAATCTTTTTTTAAAATAAAAATAGTTATTTACCTTATAAATTTTTTCTGTTGGTGAAAGCATCCAGAAGAGACAGTAGTAATCCAACCACGAGCATAGCTATTCTGTTTTTATTACCAGTGAGTGTTTTGCAGATTTGAAGTAAATCTCATCCCTTTAAAACACATAAAGGTTTTTAAACTCTGCGATTTCCCTTCATACAAAGGTGCACAATTTTTTATCATCAGCATAGTGCTTGCTGACATTTTATGAAAGGGGAAGTATTAAAGGGTTTTCCCCGAACTGAATTAGCCTATCCATAGGATAGGGCCTAACTTGCTGATCAGTGGGGGTCTCAGCGCTGAAACCCCACAGATCAATGCGAGAACGAGGGGTCTGGCGACCCTCCCGCTCCTCCCCCACTAATGGAGCAGACGGCCCCGCATGACAGTTCTGCTCCATTAATCTCTATGGAGCTGAGAAATTGCTGAGCGCAACGCTCACCGATCTCCGTCAGCTCCATAGAGATTATGGAGCAGAACGGTCACGCACGGCCATCTGCTCCATTAGTCTGAGGAGCAGCGTGTGTCCGTCACTGAGACCCCCACTATCAACAAGTTAGGCCCGCATTCCGGTGGATAGGCCAACTTCAGTTCGTGGGAAAACCTCTTTAAGGAATTGTCCATAACTCTTTTTCAAAAACCTATTTAACTGCGACTATGACAAATTATGTCTTTGTTATGGTAGATCTGAATTATGATAAATAAGTCAAACATGTTATTTATACACTGAATCTTAAATCTGCTAAAACAAATTTAGTATAATATTTTACTAAATATTCTATATATACTAAATTAAGTAATATGTTTTAACTCAGTATGGACCATTTTCTGGGGCCTTTGTTGCAACTGAGCATTTTCCACGAAAAACTTCAGCAAAACTTCAATTAAAAAAAGTTTTTTTTATAAAAAAAAAAATAAAAAAGTATGGTCAAACAGGTCATGCATGGATGTGCCGGTCACAGGATGCCCATCAGTGACCATTATAGAGGAGCACTTCATTCACCATTTTCAGTACAGTGTAGCAGCTGTATGAAAGTAGGCCAAGTGAGCAGTGCTTTATATCCTTACATTATTTGCTATTTCAAAAGCTGCAAATTGTGCAGTTTTTATTTTTTAACTTCAATGATAAAGATTCTGCAATGTCTATGTAATTGTGCTGTCCAGCATCCTAACAATCAGTTTATGACATCACAGAAATGATCATCATATTCCAAAAGTAGGAAGGGTTAGATGGGAAAGACTGTATACTTAGGAGTAAATGTTGCATTTTGAATCTGCTACATGATTCCTACTGGATCTTCAGTACTTTCTGTATGTGTCTTGGTCACCTTTAACTAAGTTGCATCCCCATTTTTCTGTTGCCTTTGCACGTTCTTTCTAGTGCAACTGCTTCATGGTTTAGAAGTGCCGGCGCCACATTGTGTGCACGTGACCTTAGAGTCCCGCTGTCTATTCTTCACGCATCGCAACTTTCTGCACTGAAAGAGCGTTCCGCTGCTCAGTAGGACCATGCGCCACATTTATCATACCCAGTTTGACAGAATTGTGTTGCAGGCCCCATGTTAAAGGTGCACCAAAAAGTTGGTGCACTCTGTCGGGGAAGTGCAGGGGGCGCAACAAATCTGGAATCTGGCGCTCTCTGCACACTGCAACAGGCAAACTGCACAATGGGGGTCATTACTAGGCCCGAATGGCTGCTTTTTTCGTCGGGTTTACTGAAAATTACCGGTTTGCGCGAATTGGCCCTTGTTTTTTGGCGCATCCTCCGCGCCGGCATGCTGTGACCGAAATCGGGCCGTTGGCCGTCGAAAACCCGTCGGATTTGAAAAACCACAGAATTTTTTTTAAAAAAAAGATGCCGTCGCTTGACACGCGCTTACCTGCACCCATGATAGGAGGGTGAACCTCCGGCGGACTTCAGCGCAGCAGCGACACCTGGTGTACTTCGGGCCACAACCTTAGTGAATCGCCTGAAGACCCGATCCTCGACGGAGAACGCGCCGCTGGTGAACTGTATTAGGTCTTTTTTTCTAATTTGATGGATTATTATTCTTTTCTTTTAAAATAAGATTAAAAGGTGAATTAGTACCATCCAGTGGGAATGATTGATACCATTTGGTAGGTTAGACCTCAATTTCCTGTAGCTGTACAATTTTGTTTCTAAAATTTTGTTTGCATTTCTCACCTTATTTCAGCCTTAGTATTCCATTTCCAGCAATAAAATGGACTTTTTCTAACAATGACATGGGTTTATCAATGAGGGCTCTCCTCTGGCATGTCTGCTGCACTGTTAATTGACTTGACACCTAAAATGATAACACATTCTACTACATATTTATTCTTATTATATTTATTATACTTTATCATTGTTTATGCCTATAAGGATCCTATAGAATGACGCAAGCAAGATCTACAATAATCAGAGGAATTGATGCAGAAAATATAGTTTTTGCTGGGCTGCTAATAATGCACAGCCTCGCCGCCTCCCGCTCACATGCTCTTTGCTAATTACACTCAGCGGCCACTTTATTAGGTACACCTGTCCAACTGCTCGTTGCACTTAATTTCTAATCAGCCAATCACATGGCGGCAACTCAGTTGCATTGGCATGTAGACATGGTCAAGAACATCTCCTGCAGTTCAAACCGAGCATCAGTATGGGGAAGAAAGGTGATTTGATGCCTTTGAACGGCATGGTTGTTGGTGCCAAGGGCTGGTCTGAGTATTTCAGAAACTGCTGATCTACTGGGATTTTCACGCACAACCATCTCTAGGGTTTCAGAGAATGGTCCGAAAAAGAAAAAACATCCAGTAGCGGTATTCTGTGGGCGGAAAGCCTTGTAATGCCAGAGGTCAGAGGAGAATGGGCGGACTGGTTCGAGCTGATAGAAGGCACAGTGACTCAAATCTGCCACCCATTACAACCATAGGCAGAAGAGCATCTCTGAATGCACGTACGTCGAACTTTGAGGCAGATGGGCTACAGCAGAAGACCACACCGGTGCCACTCCTTTCATCTAAGAACAGGAAACTGAGGCTACAATTTGCACAAGCTCATCGAAATTGGACAGTGAAGATTGGAAAAACCTTGCCTGGTCTGATGAGTCTCGATTTCTCTCGCGACATTCGGATGGTAGGGTCATAATTTGGTGTCAAACACATGAAAGCATGGATCCATCCTGCCTTGTACTACGGTTCAGGCTGGTGGTTGGTGTCTGGTGTGGGGAATATTTTCTTTGGCACTCTTTGGGCCCCTTGGTACCAATTGGGCATCATTGCAACGCCACAGCCTACCTGAGTATTGTTGCTGACCATGTCCATCCCTTTATGACACATTACCCAACATCTGATGGCTACTTTCAGCAGGATATGCGCCATGTCATAAAGCTGGAATCATCTCAGACTGGTTTCTTTGAACATGACAATGAGGTCACTGGACTCAAATGGCCTCCACAGTCACCAGATCTCAATCCAATAAGCATCTTTGGGATGTGGTGGAACGGGATTCGCATCATGGATGTGCAGCCGACAAATCTGCGGCAACTGTGTGATGCCATCATGTCAATATGGACCAAAATCTCTGAGGAATGCTTCCAGCACCTTGTTGAATCTATGCCATGAAGAATTGAAGCAGTTCTGAAGGCAAAAGGGGGTCCAACCCGTTACTAGCATGGTGTACCTAATAAAGTGGCCGGTGAGTGTATAACTTTCTGTTCTACGTGATCCCGGCGTGTCAAGACTAGCGATCAACATCAAGAGGAGGGAGGTGAGTATTTGTAGTTTTTTTTGTGTTTTTTGAGTGGCTGATTTCCTTAAAGTTAAAGTCAACAAATTGGATTGTCAGAAAAAATGTAAGGCCCCTTCCTCACTTGCTAGTGTGATGCGCTGACTTTCCGAGTTCAATTCCGGTTTTCAGCGTTCAGGCGTCTCTCACTGTGAGTGTGATGCCAGCTCAGCGCATTACACTCGCAAGTGTGGAAGAGGCCTAACACAAAAACTTTACTTATACCGCCATTAGTTAATATTGTTTGTGTGTTACCTGCCCAGCCAATTTTGATGATCTTTTAAGTTTCATAGAGGAAATTTCTTTGGAATATTTTGCTCTATGGTTGATTCTTGGTGACTGAAAAAGAAATGCATGTTTCATCATAGCTATCAGAACAATGGCGGTGATGTATCATTGCTTTATTTGTCTATGTGTGGCTTTCTTTATGTGCAGTGGTGGTGCGATTTGTGAACATAGCCAGAGCACCCTCGACTGATTAGCATAATTTTTATAACTGTATTTTGCTCCAATCGCGGTGTATAGAGTTATAATAAAAGAAACAATGTGTAGTGGTGTTATTGCTAATGCAGCACAAAGCTGCAATACTGTGTTAAGCCTGCTCAGTAGGAACATTTTTTTTTTCCTATGAAGATTTAGTAGGATGTTTACTAGATGCACAGTACAGATCTATTAAAAGGGCTTAAAATAGGGCTGTTTTCTTCTGAAAACTGCACCACATCTGACCATGTTTGACCAGAGTTTGCCAAATTTGTCCCTGTGCTCAATGGGGCTCACAATCTAATCAACCTACCAGTATGTTTTGGGGTGGAGGACCCGGAGGAAACCCATGCAAAAATGGAGAGAACATAGATACTCTTTGCAGATGTTGATGTGTTTGTGGTATTGCAACTAAGTTCCATTAATTTAATTACAGCAGAAATACTATGTACTACCATGGTCAGTTGTGGGACTGTTTTTGGAAGAAAATAGCCATGATTTTTTTACCTCCGAACCACCCCTTTAAAAAAATAAAAAAAATAATTGATACTCACTTCTGGCATGCTATCTTTTGTCCCAGCCTGTATAATGTTGTTCTTTCTAGTTAATGTATCATAAATTTGTGTAATAACAGAGCTATTCTGGCTGGTAGATCTGGGCTTATACAATGCTGGTTCAGGAAGATCACCCATAAATCTCAGTATAATTTTCCACACTGCTAAAGATGCCTAAAATGAAAATACAATTTGAAATATACAAAACATCACAAACATGCACAAGTTACAACAAATCAACATAAAATATAAATCAACCTTTGACCACTTGATAAGCATACAACCTGGCCACAATCAATGGACAAAACATCAAAACTGCATATTTTATAATATTATTATGAATTACCTACTGTTTGACCTGTAAGCTGTAAATACATAGTATATTTTCTTAAAGGGGTTTTCCCACAAACTAAAGTTAGGCCCTATCCACAGGGGTCCTAAAGACCCCTCGTTTTCGCAATTTGTCTCAGCACTATCCTGTGTATAGGGCCTAACTTTAGTTTGTCGGAAAACCCCTTTAAATGATGAGAATTGCATTATTATACAGATATTTTTTTATATAAATACAAAGCATTACATAATATAAGCATAAGAACCGTACTAGAACATCACCATGATCTTCGTGATATAATAGTGGCTGGTGTAAAGTCTTCCGAATGTGGGTATCTGTCGCTGACCCTTGAAAGTAGGTAGCAGCAAACTTTGGAAAAGTGAAATCTGCAAGATGGTCGATCACTTTCTCTGATTCAAGAGGCAATGTGTCCAGGTCTATTTCATCTAGAGAAGGGGAATCTACATCCTTATGGAAAATAAGTTTAGATTAAGTTAGCTTAAGCTCGTATTAAAATGAATTCAATTAATTAATGTAAAATTCAAATTTTATTTACCATAAGGGGTAAAAATCCAAACACTTGCTCAACCATTGCCAGGTTTTCCTTCTCTTGTTGTAGTAGAAGCTCTTTTTGTTGCATCTTTTTTTTCTTCTCCAAAGCTAATTCTTGCTGATTTAGTAACTCCTACAGGGGAGAATGAAACGTTCACAAGAATCTAACATTTCATTAGATTTTTTTTGCAGACTGTCCTGAAATTTGATGCATAGATTTCTACAATCTTTGGTTATACAAAGCTTTCTGAAGTCTGTTTTATGTTTATAAAACATGGAATCTGCAGTCTCTGCTGTGGGATATTGGATACAGCCTGAATGATCGAATATTGGGGCACATTTACTCACCCGGTCGCGATCCCCGATCCAGACTGTCCGACGAGGATGAAGTCCGGCGCGATTCACCGATATCCTGCATGTGTCGCTTCCCCGCCGAGTTCCGCCGGAGTTCAACTGTTAAATGTTAAATGCGGGAAACCCGACGGAAATGCAGTCTGCGGACCCTTAGTAAATGTGCCCCATTGAGTCCCTGTGATTATACTTACACTCTTCTTCATCCTCCGGTACATATTACGAGCCAGCATCCCTCTGGTGTATGTTTGAAGAAGAAGTGCCGCATTCTTCTGCTGTGCAAGCTTCTTTCTTAGTAGATAACCCCTGCATTTTGCCTGTAGTTTTGTAATTATTGCTTGAGACTTCTGATACTGTATATGTATATGTCTGCTTCTTATCACCGCTTGCAGCCTTTGGAAACCATGTTGCATCTAAAACAAAAATCATTAAAACTTCACCAAGGTCTGTTATTATATATCACTATATTTAAAAGAAATGCGCCACCAAAGTGAGATACATTAAACAATAATTAGGCTGGTAGCTAAATAAATGTATAATACACAATGACCAGATAGAATTCACATACCCAAGGTGCATGCGCATGGCCTATTGTAGGGATACACTACTCGTTAAATTTAGCAATTTATACAACACAAATGAAAAATTACCTTCAGGTAAGATTTCCTATCGTGATAACCTCTCCACACAGCTTGAATCTTCACAGCAGCCTCTCTCTGTCGAAGAAATCGTTTCCTGCAAGGTGAGAATGTAGGAAGACACTTTAATAAATGTGATAAAAGCATATATAACACCTCTTTAATATTTAAGGGGTACAAAAATAAATTGAAATAAAAGTTTATTAAAAGAGAAATAACGATACATTTATTCACTGATAATATACACATAAAGAGCTGTGTAAAAAAAGGGGGGATCCCCTAGCGGAGGCCCTTAGCTTATCCACAACCTCTGTCCCTGCTTACTTGCCAGACCATGTACTAACCCACAGGCGACAGATGTTATGTGTATGATATGTGTTCAGACCAGAAGAAAAACCAACAGATAGACAGACAAACAGCCAAATCAGAATAATTCAGGTCAAAATCAAAATGGCGGCAAGGTACAGAATTGTTAGGAAAAAATAGTAAAGAACACAGCACAGGTCTGAATACACAGCAATTTCACAATAGAACAAGCACAACACGAGTCAGGTATACAGGTATATGTAGATTACCTGGACATCACCCCAGCCACTGATTGGTTCAGCCATGCATCACTCAAACAAAACCTTTACACAAACAACCAGAATACTCTGCTCACAGCACAAGTTCTGACAATTCCACTGCAAACCCTTATCCATACGTTTTGGCTTTCTGATTTTTTTCAAGCTTGAAAAAAGGAGGAGAGCATGAAAAAGGTGGATTGCCAAAACATATAGATGTGTAGTTGGCTGTATCAATGAACTTCTTGGATAAATAATGAATTTGATATTGTATGGATTGTGGAAAATGCTAAACTTCAGTGACAGAAAGAAGTGAACGCTAAAGCTGAACACCCTAATGGTCTAGCTAACACTTTTAACATTACTAGTATAGAAATGTATGACATCAGCTTAATGCAATTTTACCATACCTGTCTTTGTATCCCCTTAAAACCCTTTGTATGAGGACAGCTCTGGATATGAGTGCTTTCTCACGTTCCACCTCCAGTTTTGTATCATGATGATCCTAAACAAAGGATAGAGAAAAGCAAATACTTTATTATCCTGCCTGTATAGGGAAATACATGTTACAATGATATTGCAAATACTTTAAATGCACAAATACAGGCGGTCCCCTACTTAAGGACACCGACTTACAGACGACTCCTAGTTATGGACGGACCCCTCTGCCCACTGTGATCTTTGTCGAAGCTCTCTGAATGCTTTACTATAGTCTCAGAATGCAATGATAAGCTGTAAGGTGTCTGTAATGAAGTTGTATTGATAATCCTTGGCCCCATTACAGCCAAAAAATTTGAAACTCCAATTGTCTCTGGGGCAAAAAAATTTTTTGTCTGGAACTACAATTATAAAATATACAGTTTCGACTTACATACAAATTCAACTTAAGAACAAACATATCTTGTACATAACCCGGGGGCTGCCTGTATGTTAGAACCACATGATACATTCATCCTTATTCTGATTAAGTAAGTAAAAAACTGAGGGGGAGATTTATTAACACTTTTATACTTTTTCTATGTTTTTGGCAAATAATTACTGATATAATCGCAAATTCTTGCACACTGCAAGAATTTTCATTATGATAGCGACTACCCCACCTCCACGCCAAGTGGGCGTGGAAGAGGTTTATTGGGGTGGGGCCGCTGGAGAAGTGGGCGGCCATGGGGCGTTCCTGACCAGCTCCTGTGTATTTTTTAAGCACCTGTGAATTTTTGGACTTGATGCAGCTTCACCCGCCGGCCACACTACCTGACGAATACTTTAAGAGGAAGACGCTATCATATGCCGATGCACGAATGCCGGCGTATGATACATTTTCCTGCATAGATTGTAGCCTTTAAAGTGGAATATATAGTCTGTAAAAGCTTGGATAAGCTCTGATGTATACCAAACTGATAATGCAGTTAGGTCTCAATATGGTTCGAATATGGTTCTTACCTTCAAGAAAAGTTTTGTCTTTCCTACTTTCCACTCTTCATCTTTTCCAATGACTTCCCCAACAATATCAATACAACAAGCAAGATGGTCCCACTAATACAAAAGCAAATTTTTTCATTAAACAGAATATATTAGACAACTCTTAAGAAAATTATGATTGGCAAGTTATTCTTGTTGCTGTATATTTACTAGCCTGTTGTACATTTAAAGGGTTGTATCATTACGGAACACATATCATATTAAAGTCCATCCACACTAGTGGGACAGATTAGTATGTATAGTTGTAACAAGAGAAATCATCTCATTTTAGCATTTGGTACCAAACGGTGTCTTTTTAAAATGCTATATTCCCCAAAATGCCAGTGTTCGCTACTTATTGTCCAGTAAGTTTGGACACGTGATTGATTTGCTGTATTTCCCTGGTATTTTAATTACATCTCTCCACTACAATCATGTTTTGATTTTATATTCCAGAAGAATCATCATTACACCATCATTACAGGAAATCTACCATCAAAATCAAGCATGATAGACAGTAGTGTAGCAGCAGCAGCTCCACTTGTTAATATACTTTCCAATAAGCCACCTTATTAAATTACTGTCCAGCAGGAGCCCCGCTTTGAATGTTATTTCTGTTTTTGTTTTTTTTTCGCTTGCTCTACTGTACCACTACATTAAATTTCCCCTATTATTACTTCAAGTGAATAAGATTTAAACTCTTACCGCATCACGACTAGAGGACTTCAATGGCAGCAACACTCGAAAGCGGTGGAAGAAGTCAGAGAAACTGTAACGTATTGGATACCCTGCCTTCCGGATTCGTATAGTCTCCATCATTCCAGAGTATCTTAGTTGTCGGATACAAAGTTCTCGATCAAACAGCTAAGGAAACATGAAGGCAAAACTTTAAATAGGTGAAGGCAGATTGATATAAATATTATACTGTATAAATAAACCATGGAACCTATTTTTTACTATAAGCTGTTTTTTTCAGCACAATAATTGTGCTGAAAAAAACAAACTCGGCTTATACTCGAGTGTATAAAAATAAACTCAGTACTCACCTTTCCGATGCCCCCAGCAGGTCCTCTTCTTGATTCCTGTGGGTGGTCAGTGACAGGCCTGTGCAAACTATAATGTCAGATGTCTGCTGACATCATGGTGGGCCATCGCACATGGACCTGTCACTGCCCCTGCACACACTATGATGTCAGCAAGCACAGGAATCAAGAAAAGGATCTGTGTGGGGTGACGGAAAGGCGAGTACTGAGTTAAAAAAATGTATGTGCTGGTCATACTGGGGGCAGTGGACTGGCTGGCTATATTCTGGGGGAATGGGCTGGCTATATAGTGGGGGGCATGGGTGGGCTGGATGGCTATATACTAATGGGCATGAGCAGGGTGGCTTTCTATATACTAGGAGGCATAAGCAGACTGACTTACTATATACTGTGGGGCATTGGCTGGCAGTCTATATACGGGGGTGTAAGGACTGGCAGGCTATATACTGGGGGGGCAGGAGGCTGGCTATATACTAGAAGGCATGAGATGACTGCTTTTATACTGGGAAGTATGTGTTGGCTGGCTATATATTGAGGGTCATGGGCTCGCTTGCTATATACTGTGGGTATGAACAGGGGGCTGGCAGGCTATATATAGGGTGCAGGGGCCTGCCCAGCTATATACTGTGGGGAGGCTGTGACCAATGCATTTCCCATCCTAGGCTTTTACTTGGGTCAGTAGGTTATCCCAGTTTTGTGGTAAATTAAGGATGCCTCTGCTTTTATTTGGGTCAGCTTATACTTCAGTATATACAGTATGTGTCTTACTTTGGTTTAAATAGGAATTCAGTGTTCAAAAATAATGGTTACAAAAATACATAACATTATTTGTCTGTATATCATCAGTAGAATCCTATAGAAATATGGTTACATGTATACAATAGTAATCTAAAAACAATTTAAAGATAAACATGAAGAATGTCTACCTACTATAAAGATAGAACTTATTCCTATATTGTTTTAAGTGAGACTCTACATAGTATAGGACAAATATAATGTCTACATACTTTGCTTAAAACAATTATTATAATGTTTTTTTAAGGGATTGCCTGAATTAATATATCTTACATATCTCCAGCAATTCCAGCGCTGCATCAATCATTTGCCTCCATCAATGGTTGGTCACTGTGATCTATAGACTGCTACGGGACTTCCAGAATTATGTTCCCTTGTTCTGCCAATGACAGGGGGACCCAGCAGTCATAAAGCTGCCCTCTCCCCCCTCATACTATCAGAGATGCATCCCCATTGTGTGGATAGTGGATCTACTGTTTATGGGAAAACACCTTTAAAAGGCATCTACCACCAGGGTGAAGGACTGTATGCAAATGAGCCTGAGGGGCTCCATAGATGTTAATGGAGCCTGGAGCCCCTCAGGCTTATTTGCATACAGTTTTTCATTCTGGTGGTTGATGCCCCTTAAGGATTTAATCAATCTAATTATGATTGCCATGCATAGTGTTCTATAGAAAAAAAATGTAACTTGATGCATCAATTTTTCCAAAAGGCAATTCTAATATCTAAGAGCAAAGTACGCTGCTGCGGATATGAAAATTGAAGTAGCTTTAGGACATGTCCTAAATTTATGAAGCATCTGAAACCCTATATTTTGCATATTTTATTCTTCCGCAACTTTTAATTTGGATTTGTGCTTAAAATTTGTCTATATCGGCATAACCGGCCTTAAAAGCAGATTCTGTGAAAATTTTAGATAAAAACATAAAACAGCACAACACAACAGATCCCATTACATTCAATAGGATCTAATGAGCTTCATTAGTGTCCGTCAAGGCCTGGATCTGTCTGTAGCATGCATTCTGTTTCTAGATTGGTATAACTGAATAGAACCCTCAGTGACAGCCAAAAATCTGTAGATTGAATGTTTTGCAGGTGACATAAAATTAATTTTGACACATTCGTATGACATATTAGGTTTTAGTGGCTAATCAAGATTTATGAACCCTTATATATGGTATGTAAGCTACAAATACTCATACCTAATATCTTAGAGTATGCACAATTACAGTATACCCTAACAAGACATTAAGTGGAATTCTATTGTACATAAACTTAAACACATAAATGTACAAGTAAGTTTGGCAACACGATACTATAGATTACACCTACCAAAGGCTTCTTGCACTCGTTAGGTTTAATGCAGCGAACAAAATAAGGCTTACAATTTCCCAAAATTTTCATCAACTGCTCCAGCGACTGTTTGAATTGGCCTCCAAGAGTGGGTAAGGACTTATTTGTATCTGTGATCTGCAAGTAGAAGGTGTAAGATATACTGAAAAGTAAAGTGAGGTTTGACATTGCTAATATTAAACTGTATATTTTCCATAATCTAAAAAATATGGCTAGAAGTAGGCATGACTGTCTAGAAATCTCCTTTTCTCCTGTAGTGGAGTGAACAATGAGGCAGATTTTTTCTGTGATCAAGCAGGGAATTATATGTGGTTGCCATCAACCTGCTTCTTTGAGAAAAAAAAGAGAACAATACAAAGTGGCCTACACTGAGGGTTATCCATCCTGACATGCTGACATGTCAATCTATGTTGCAGGTTTTGAGCTTTGGGAAGTTAAAGTAGTTAGTGATAAACACTATCAACTAAATCTTTGGACAGACTGGTCTACAGGCCTACAAGGTGGACTTAAAGGAAACCTACCACTTCGGATAAGGCTTCTAAGCAGCAAATGCGCTTATCTTCATTATGTTTTTAAACGGTTTTAAGGCATTTAAACACTTTATTCATCTTTATATCCGAAGTAGCTTCCCCGCACCATGGTCCGCTCTCGGCGCACCATGCGCACGACCACTTCCTATTCAGGCACACGCATGGTCGCATGAATGGTGCGCCGAGCGTGGACCACGGTGCAGGGAAGCTACTTCAGATATAAAGATTAATAAAGTGTTTAAATGCTTTAGAAACCATTTAAAAACATAACGAAGATAAGCGCCGGCACCAGCTCACCCTGAGCTGGTGCACGGCATTTGCTGCTTAGAAGCCCTATCCGAAGTGGTAGGTTTCCTTTAATTAGCAAAGTCTCCATAAGGAGAATTCCTACTTCCCGACCCTGGTCAATAGCCTTTCACTCAGCCAAACCAGTTCCCCATGCTGTATTGAAGAGACGCAACTACATTGAAACAGTGATATCTACAGTTGGGATTCTGTTCCTTCTGGAATAGATATACTGGTTTGGCTTTAATCCTAATTCATGTCATTAAGCTTCTTGAAAGTTGCTGCTTGATGTTAAGGGAGCTGCCTTACAGGGTAGCAAAAAGAGTCAATGTTTTTCCTATCCCATCTTGGGAAACGTAGTTACATATTTCACAGACTCCTTTAGCATGAAAGTATAGCTAATGTTTTCATAGGCATCAAGTTTGAATATGTCCCGATTAAAGGCCCATTGCAATTCATGCATTTGCCCTAAATACTGCAAGTGCAGGTTCCCCTTGCTCAGCGAGTACTTACTCACAGTTTTACAGTTTGTAGGCATAATAGTAATAGTAATAGACACAATAGTGCTGCATGCAGCTTTATTTTCTCCATTGAAATACTGTGCAGGTATTTGAATAGCTTCCCTAAGTGGAACCCAATGGACCATATAATAGTGAAAAGGGGACAGCAGATGCCATTTGTATCTATCATGATATAGCTCTTCTATATTTCATTGTCCTAGTACCCTAATCCTAACCCAAAAGAACGTCAAAATAGATGTTCACCTTCTGATAATTAAGGCCAGTGTTCCGAATGATTCCTCGAATATTACTGCCACTGGAATTCTTTTCCACCTGAAAAACTTGCTTTAGGAATTTACTGGTGGAGGAATGCACCAAAAGCAGAAGGTCTGTGCTCAACAAATCCCGATTCTTGTCCAGGAATCCTTAACAAAAATAAATACAAAAACATTAATTTTGGGCTAAAGGTTTAAAGTGTAAATATTTTTAAACTTAATAATAATAAATTGGGAAAATTAGAAAAGAGAAAAAAACATCACATACATGATAAATATATATGGTATACATCTATAACACTGCAATACTATGTTGTATCATCATATACAGACACTAATTCATATGATTTGTTGAATTACACATATACAAGAGATTTCTGCAGGAAATATACAGCACTCACCTTCCGTTTCATAATATACAAGTCCTGCAAAATGCTGTATCCCAAATTTTGTGTCACGAACACTTTTGGGTGCAATGTAAATATTACTTTTGCCATGAATACTATTTAGTTTGGTTAGCATCGTAGCATCAGTTCCCTAAAGAGTAAAACATCAGTGAAACACTTTCAATTTACCAAAGTAGCTAACATTCTGTAAAGAGAGTTTGGGGCACTACTATTTAATATACCTATATGGATATATTATCTTGTCTAATATGCAGATCCACTCCTACACCAGTGGTTGTAAGGGAATGCCAAAAAATCTTCATGCCCCTCCAACCACTGGAGCAGCGTTGATCATGAAGGGGTCATGCATACAGTAATGACTGCACAGCCCCTTCATCTGCTAGAAGTCAGCAGGACACAGGAAGTCACAGGAAGCCACAATTTCTTCTACTGGTGGGTCACATGACGGCAAACCCGAGAACAAGACGACCTTTGCCCAATATGGGTGACTCCATTAGGGTCTTGAACTTACCCTGGTAACCTTTTGTTGCTAGTGGCCAACCCTTTTAAATGTGTTGAAAAAAAAATAAAGGTTGGTTAAAAATAAGACTGTACCTGGGGAAATTTACTTTCTTCATCTATGAGGGAGATAATATTCATGGGTTGGAGTGCTATGATATCCAAAGCACGCTGGTTATCAGTGAAATCAATGTGTTGCCAGGGTATCTGTTCTGCATTGTATTCCTCCTGTTCAAGTTTGAATATGTGGCGCACAAAAAATTGCTGAAGATGTTCATTTGCAAAATTAATGCAAAGTTGTTCAAAACTGAAATGAAAAACAAATGTTATATCAATGTAAAAAGCATAAAATTAATGTAACATAGTTTTGTCTTTCTTGCAACCAGCTTAACTGTATCCAAAAATATAGTTTTTATATAATCATAGTAGTTTTTACAGCTTGCACTGTGCACTCCGAATGACACGTCGACTATATTCCTTGAGTCGGTACGATCAGCGGGTACCATCACCAAATTTATACAGGTTTTATTAAGTTTTAATAGATTTTTTTTTAAAGTTAAGACCTTTTGTGCTAAAAAAAATTTCACTTTACCCTATTCTGACACCAATAACTTTTTCATACCTCAGCATATGGCATACAGCATATGGTAATTTTTGGAGTGACATGATGATGTTTGTATTGTGACCTTTTAATAATTTATTAAATTTTTTTTCTTTTGCAAAATGGCAGTTTTTGACATTTGGGCACTATTTTTCATTATGGGGTTCAGCGCCAGGAATAACCGTTTTTAAATGTTTATAGATCAAGACTTTTGGGATGCGACATTACCTAACAAGTTTATGATTTTATTTGTTTATTTTTATATCAGTTCTAGGGAAAAGGGAGTGGTTTGAATTTTTAGTTAAAGTACCCTTCTCTTTTTCTCATTAATTGCCCTTTTAACTGTAGCTGTAAGCCACGCAGGGTGTAATCTAGCCCGTCTATACTTGTTGCCTATTGGAATAAATTTATACAGCCTGCAGCCCCTTCCCCCGGTATACAGCCTGCAGCCCATGCCCCCAGTATACAGCTAGCATCCCCTGCCCCGAGTATACAGCCTGCAGCCCCCTGTCCCTAGTATAGAGCCTGCAGCCCCCTGTCCCTAGTGTACCTCCAGCAGCCGCATGTTCCTAGTATATAGCCAGCAGCCCCTGCCCCCCAGTGTAAATTCCGCAGCCTACAGTATAAGGAAGCCTATAAGGAAAAAAAAAAGTGTACTCACCTTCTGACGCCCCCCTGGGAGGTCCTTTCTATCCATCAATTTTCGGCCTCCCTGTATCTGCACAGTGCCGTCAGCTGACGTTCTAGTTTGACGTTCAGCTGACATTCTAGTTTGTGCGCCACCATCGGCACACACTGTGATGTCAGCCAGCTCAAGCAACGCCATCGTGCAGGGACAGGGAGCAGGAGCTGGAACATTGATGGACAGAAGAGGACATCCTGGTGGGGCGTCGGAAGGTGAGTAGACAATTTTTTTCAATAGACTCGAGTATTAGCACATTTTTTGTGCTGAAAAACTCGGCTTATACTCAAGTATATACAGTAAATTGAGAGGATAAGCAGACTCTGATATTTAAACAGTCAAATGCTGATGATTACTCGATTGTCAGTGATTGTGACCCCTTCTATAAAAGCACACATTTTGGCAGTTTGTTAATCACAGAGAATTTTTGGAGCTGGGACTATGGTTTCACAAAAATCATACACTCACAGTTTGTTCACTGCTTGTTATATTCTGTTTGTAGTAAGCTCCTGATATCTTCACATTGGGGCACATTTACTTACCCAGTCAATGGAGTTCACAGACTTTGGGGCAAATTTACTTACATGGTCCTGTCTCGATCCCCGATTCAGACGGTCCGATGAGGATGAAGTCCGGTGTGATTCATGAAGATCGTGCGCCCAAGTTCCTGCATCCGTCGCTTCCCTGCCGAGGTCCGCCAGAATTCACCTTCGTCTTCCCAGTGCTTGTAAGTGCGTGTCTTGTGACACAATTCTAAATGTTAAATCTTGGGCGTTGTCCGAATCCATTGGGTTATCCGACGACCAGGCCCCCCATTTCTATCACGTGCAAGCCGGCTCCGATGCGCCAAAATCCGATCGCGTGCACCAAAATCCCAGAACGATTCGGCGCAAGAAGGAAATCGTCAGAAAACCTGACGAAAATGCGCTCTGCGGGCCCTTAGTAAATGAGCCCCATTGTCCGACTATAATGCACTGTGCCGCAATTCACTAAGATCGTGCGCCCAATATCATGAATGTATCGCTTCCCCGCTCAGGTCCAACAGAGTTCACCATCTTCTAAAGGCTGCATCTAAGTGCTTGGGCTTACAATACAATTGAAAAGTTAAATTCCGCTCTCAGTCTGAATCAGTCGGGCAGTCTGACAACACACCCCCTAATTTGTGTCACATGGAAGCCAGTGCAGCTACGCCACGAAAAGGGTTGCGTGTGCCACAATCACAGCACACCCACTTATAAAATACCTTTGCAAGCCTTGTAATCCCCAAATAAGGTTTCTTTCTAATTTCTGTATTCTGGAACTATCCTTCTGCTTTGTGATTTTGAACTGCTTTTTACCTTTTTGCTGTTAGCCAGCTCTATAGACTATTCTTCTGTATTTCTCTCATCTTTGCTTATGTTACAAGTCTAGTTCACCCCAAACTAAACTGTGCAGTACATGCTTTTCTTAAATGAAAATAATTTCACATATTCTGGGTTTTAGATTAATGATGAAGGGAGATAATAAGAATTGAATTAATGGTTTCAGTTCCAGTTTTACCCTTTTATTGGATTAGCACAACAGTATAATAGTTTAGACTTGATGGACCTGTGTCTATTTCAACCTTGCCTGAAATTTTGTGAATTGCTATAACTTTATAACTTAGTTCATTGATATGTAACATACAAGCATAATTATTAACTAAAATTCAGGAAACATGCTATAATACACAATTCTGTAGGGGTATTCTGGTGTTATTGGGGGACATGTATCTTTATTTCTGCAGTTTTTTTCTTTCATTTTTGAGACTTTTCATTGTTTTGCGACTTTTCACTGAGACTTTTGCTGTCTTTTTTCAAATACGCCTTGTGCAGTACCTTATTTAGCACTTTTTTCCAGATATTCAGCGCAACATTTGCCTTATGTATAATTTTTTTCACTATTTTTTTAGACTTTTCAGGCGCAAATCTGCACATGGTCCATGGCAGGTCTAGAGGAAGTAATGGGGCACATTTACTTACCTGTTCTTTGGAGTTCACAGAAAGTGCATTGTCATTCACTAAGATCATGCGCCCGATATCCTGCATGTGTCGCTTCCCCGCTCAAGTCCGATGGCGTTCACCTTCTTCTTCCCGGTGCATGTAATTGCATTGTCTTGCGACACAATTTGAATCTTAAATTCTGCGCTCAGTCCGAATCAGTCGGATCGTCCGAAGGCCCACCCCCCGAATTCTGTCGCATGAAAGCCAGTGCCGCTGCACCACAATCCAATCGCATGCAATACAATCCCAGTGCGAACCCCTGTTGAATACCTGTCAAAACTGCGCAAATCCTGAAACTTGAAAGTATGACAATTGTGATCCGCGACCCTTAGTAAATTAGCCCCATTGTGTTCACTTTTGAAGTTCAGCTACATAGCTACTTGCCGTGTTAGGGGCATTATACTGCCTATGACCTTTTTTCTTCATTGGACCATGTTTTAACATGTAAATTGTAATAAGTTTAAATTATTAAAATTGAACATTCAGGCTTCTTTTTTTAAATTTATACATTTTTGCATTCACAGTTTATTGAAATGTATTAGTTACTTCTAAATTCAGCCTTCTTGCAATCGTTTGTTTTGTGGCCCAATTCCATGTGTTTAAGTGAGTTTTAATTTTCAGGTTAAGTAAATTTCAGGGTGTGCTCACACGTGGCCTTTACTTTGTGTTTTTAAACGTATTTACTTTTAATTTACGTATTTACGTTATGTATATGCTTTTTATATGTTACCCTGTGTTTGGTTGGTTTGAAAGCAATTTTTCTTGCTGGAAAATGTCAACATATGTGCTTACACATTCAACAAAGAAGAGCAACACTTTAAACCAACCAAATGCATGGCAAACGCCATGGGGCAGATTTATCAAGCAGTCTGCAAGTCAGAATATTTCCAGTTGCCCATGGCAACCAATCACAGCTCAGCTTTCATTTCACCAGTGCTCATGAATATTTTAAAGGGGAGCTGTGATTGGGTGCCAAGGGCAATTGGAAATATTCTGACTTTCAGACTGCTTGATAAATCTGCCCCCATGTGTGACTGCAGCCTCATCTCCCTGGGAAGTGACTACAGTGCTTACAAATTCAGGCCATGGCCTCAAATCCAAAATTTACAGTACTGTCTACTTCTGCATGTAACCCCTCCTACATGACTCATGTCCATGTAGATTTGAGACATTTGCAACAAAAAGTCTCAAAAAAGCCAAAAGTTGCACCTTCCAGGACAGAAAAAAATAAACACGTATCACAAGAAAAAAAGACATGATTGTACATAAGGCGCAAAAAGGCACATGTGGCATTGCTGTCTTCCAAGAGGTATAACACTTTTATTTTTTGATGCTAGCTCAGGGCTATTTTTACAGGATATGCTATATTTTACACTAGTATGATTCTGGAGTGGATACTTTTTTAAATCACTTTTTATTGTATTTTTGTGGATGAGAAAGTTAAAAATAATACATTTTTGACAATTATTTTTCGCAGTGTTCATTTTTTGGGTTAAATAACAATTTTATTGAACAAGTTGTTACTTTTCCATTAATGTCACCATGTGACATCTTAATGAGATATTTTTTTCTGTGATTTTGGGATAGCTACGCCCTATTGACAAAAATGTATAAGATTTTTTGTGGAGGGGGGCTACAAAAAACAGCAAATCCATTTTTATTGACTTATTAATTAATTTTTTATTTACATTTTTTTTAGAACTCTTTATTAGTTCAACTCGGGAACATGAATGAGCAATTATCTAAATGATGTATTGCAGGTTGATAGATCTGTCAGCCCATGCAGATGTATATTGCATCATATTTCATCATCATGAAACAAAGTACACCAACTGTGTGCACACCCTGAAATTAGATCAGATTTACCACGAGCATGCTGCATTATTGAATAATTTGGCGCAAATGGCACATTAGTGAAGCAAACTACACTAAGGTAGTTTGCACTGGTTTTATATGTTTAGGCCAGTGACTGAAAGATCTTAGAGGCACTTATTGAGGACAGCCCTGGGATCCTATATCAAACCTCATGGTTGCTATCGAAACAATTGACACCCTTGAGAATGGCGCTGGGGGAAATTTACATTTTTTTGGTTGCCCTGACATCAGCATTTAATGGGTTAACACATACGATTTGACTAACATTACAATGGAAGTGGGAGATTTGTACAATGTCAAAGGGATTTTGAATAAGGAAGGCTATCACTCCATTTTTGCCATTTCCTGTGGACAGCGCTTGAATGGAGCCAATTTCATCCTACCACATGACAATGACCCAAAGCACCTGCAAATTATACATAAACTATTTAGAAAAGAAGTAGTAGCTGATATCTATCAGTGGAGGCCCAGTCACTAGATCTCAACCCCTTTGAGCTGTTGTGGGAGCAGCTTAACCATTTGGTATGTAAAAAGTGCCCATCAAGCCAATACAAATTGTGGGAGGGACTTCTGGAAGCATGGGGTGAAATTTCTCCAGATTACCTCAGTAAATTAAGAGCTAAATTACCAAAGGTCTTCAATGCTGGAATTGCATCAAAGGGAGCATTCTTTGATGAAAGCAAAGTTTGAAGGAGAAAACAACACAAAAAAAAAATATTTCAAACCTTGTCCATGACTTGATTATTTTTTCTATTCATATAGAATAACTAATTTTAAAACTAAAAGTATGAGTTTTCATGGAAAACACAAAATTGTCTGGGTGACCCCAAACTTTCGATAGTGTCATCATCAGAAAGTCATATGACGTTTATAAACATAATGAAACAAATCAATATATGTTGAACCATTTAACAGTATTAATCAAACAATGACGGTGATGTTACCAAGAAAGATCATCAACCGTATATATTTATATATGAAATAAACCAATGTGCGTAAAAATGCCTATAATAATAATAATATAATAATTCCTTTATTTATATACTGCACGAAGATTACGAAGTGCTGCATAGAGTTTTTCAAATCAGTCCCTGTCCCTAACAGGGCTCCCAATCTAATCAACCTACCAGTATGTTTTGGAGTGTGGGAGGAAACCACACAAATAATGTTGATAGAAATAATTAGCCACGTGTACCATCCACCATTCAAAGAACACCAATACATAAAAACGGAGGTGAAAAAAACCTAACTTTCAGAGATCGTACTCCTCCAAGTAACACATGCGTAGATATAATAACGCCCGCCATATGTATGTCCATAGTTAAATTACATATAAAAAGGGTAGACTGAATAACACACAGCCTAAGACCCAATATAGATAATGGTATGTAGCCTAAAGACCCAAGGTTTTTCTGTCTCCAAGTCAATACTCCTCATACAGATTCCCAACTTTACAGGATGTCAGAGGGAAGTATGGACCCCATATGAGTATAAACACCCAAAAGGTGGACCAGACACATCCCTGCTTACAGCTACCATATCAGCTCTACTCCAGGTAACCAAAAATATACTATTAATCCCTGTTATATGAGGGCACATTACATATGTAAAGTCCTTCAATGAAGATTGATAATATTCTTTCCACATCTACAAAGAAGTATGAAAAATGTAGAAATTTCAAGCAGCACAAAATTGGAGTAGAAGGAAGGGTGGGTGCAAGCTCACTGAGATCAGGCTACGGATCTTCCAGATACAATCTATCTATCTATCTATCTATCTATCTATCACATATCTATCTATCTCCTATCTATCTATCTAGCTATCTATCTATCACATATCTATCACATATCCATCTATCTATCTATCACATATCTATCTATCTATCTATCTATCTATCTATCTATCTATCTATCTATCTATCTATCACATATCTATCTAACTGTATCCAAAAATATATAGTTTTTATATAATCATAGTAATATCGCATTTGCTCCATTTTCTTGTGGGCACAGTTTTTACAGCTTGCACTGTGCACTCCGAATGACACCTCGACTTTATTCCTTGAGTCGGTAACATCAGCGGGTACCAAATTTATACAGGTTTTATTAAGTTTTAATAAGTTTTTAAAAAAGTTAAGACCTTGAAAAAATGTCACTTTGCCCTATTCTGACACTAATAACTTTTTCATACTTCAGCATATGGCATACAGCATATGGTAATTTTTTGAGTGACATGATGATGTTTGTATTGTGACCTTTTAATCGTTTATTAAATTTTTTTCTTTTGCAAAATGGCAGTTTTTGACATTTGGGCGCTATTTTCCATTATGGGGTTCAGCGCCAGGAATAACCGTTTTTAAATGTTTATAGATCAAGTCTTTTGGGATGCGACATTACCTAACAAGTTTATGAATTTATTTGTTTATTTTTATATCAGTTCTAGGGAAAAGGGAGTGGTTTGAATTTTTAGTTAAAGTACCCTTGGGTGTCTAAAAAGTATTTTAAAAAAGTAAAAAAGTCAACCTACTATATACTGAGATACTGCAGTATATGGATAATGTGCTAGGCATTTATAACACTTATAGGTCCTTCCCAATGACATTTCCTGGAGTCTCATACACACTCCAGGCTGCCATGGGAATGGATTGTCGCTCCTCGATGACGTCACAGGAAGTGATGTCCAACCTAAGGTGGCGGGCACCCAAGCGCTACCAGCATTCACCTGCCGCTGGCGGCACTGATCACGGGTGTCAGCAGTGGCACCATGTATGAAGAGAGCTCAGCATGTGAGCCCTCTTAATACATCGTTAACGGCATTAGGGCGTATATGTATGTTCTAATGGGTTAAGTGGTTAATGGACAATCCATGCCAATGAATAACTCCCCATTACCATACAATATCATCTGCAATTTCCTCTAAAAGTTACATAATGGGAAATACTGAACATTTAGGTTTCAATCTTATAGGGAACCTGTTACCAGAAATCTAATTTTAGCTGAATTGTTTCAGTACTAATAAAAGTTTATTAGACATCACCTGGCTCCCTGCCAACACCTCCGGCAAGTCATGGTGGAGGGGCAATTCCAATGGTCAAAGTCCCCCTATCCCTGATTCTGTTGACATCTTTAGCTGATGTAGGGGGATGAGTGAGTAGAAAGTGAGGATGGAAACGCTGGACGGTGCTGGGAGGGAGCCAGGCAATGTCTAATATACTTTTATAAAGTACTGAAACAGTACTGCCGACAAATGCATTTATAAACTCATAACTGCAGAGGCTATTGGGACCTGTTACCAGCTAAAAATGACCCTCCTGGTGACAGGTTTCCTCTAAGTATTAATATGGTTGTGGAGAACAAATGAATAAAAAGACAGCACTGCACCCTATGCATCCTTCAAAACTTACCTATTTGTGTTAAAATGTTCAAAGCCAAAGATGTCCAACAATCCAATCGACCTTCGTTCAGTCCCAAGCTCCTTTAATGCTGGAGTGAAAATAGCTTCATTGATTTTATGTACTATCCACATGAACAGGCGGCCATAAATACCCTATAACAGAATCACTTTGTATAATCATTATTCTCTACAACACATACTGACAAAAACTTTTTGGAAAAGGAAGGAGGTTTTTTTTGTCAACTTTAAGTTCCGCAGTTTGAGGACCTTGGGAGTTTCTTGTATAGATGTGTGTTGGGAATTACATTGTACTTTCTCTATTTTAGAGCATGGATGGATTCATACATGTCAGATTTTTCTACATACAATTCTCTTCAGGTTCAAAATATAGGGGTCAGATTTTTGACAATAACTGTGCCACTCTTGTACTTTGGCTATGTACGTATTCTATATATATCTAAGAGGCATTGTTTCTAGAAAAAAAAAAACACAGAGTCCATTTTTTAGTTAAATCTTCAAAATAAATATTATGTGTTTTAACCCCTACGGGACTCAGCCTCTTTTGGCCTTAAGGACGCGGTCCCATTTTTCAAATCTGCCCTGTGTCACTTTAAGTGCTTATAGCTTTGGAACAATATAAGATATCCAGGGGATTTTGAGATTGTTTTCACATTGTACTTCAAATTAGGTTAAAAATTTGGATGATATCTTTTGTGTTTAGTTATGAAAAAAAACTAAATTTGGCAACAATTTGTTCTAAATTCTCTACTTTTGATGCAGATAGTCATAGCACCCAAATAAATTCATAACTTACATTTCCCAAATGTCTGCTTTATGTTGGCATGGTTTTTTAAGATTCCACATATTTTACTAGAATGTTATGATGCTCAGAATTTGGGTGCCATTTTTAAAATTTTTGGGAAAATCACCAAAACTAATATTTAGATGGACCTGCTCAACTTTTAATTGACTGTGAGAGGCCTAAATAAAGCTAGAATTGTTAATGACCCCATTATGGAAACTACACACCTCAACATATGAAATACCACTTTTAAGATGTTTGTTAACCTTTTAGGTGTTTTATAGGGGTTAAAACGAAATGGAGGTGCAGTCTACAAATTGTAATATTTTTTCACAATACATTCAGACCCATCCTTCCTAGCGCATCATATTTAATAATGTAACGGGCCTTTGTATGAGCAGTTGGGCACGATCCACGCTATTCTGAGTTACTTTTTCCAGCCCACCAAAGTGCATCACATATGGGTTGCCACTATGATGTTCCCTAATGTGGGCTATCAATCTGGGGCATCCATTGCCCGTGATACTGAGTGAAAGTGTTCTCTGAAAATGGATGGTCTTACCAATGTAATATTTCCCACAAGGGCATATCAGAATATAAACCACCTAACTCTGTGTGTATGGCCTCCAAAATTGATCTCCTTGCTCCTTAAGTTATTGGCAGAAGTGGCAATGACCATCGGATTTCCGACCTTCGGCTTATACTGGAATCAGTAGGTTTTTCCCATTTTTTTTGTGGTAAAATTAGGTGCCTTGGCTTATACTCTGGTTGGCTTATACTAGAGTATACACTCACCGGCCACTTTATTAGGTACACCATGCTAGTAACGGGTTGGACCCCCTTTTGCCTTCAGAACTGCCTCAATTCTTCATGGCATAGATTCAACAAGGTGCTGGAAGCATTCCTCAGAGATTTTGGTCCATATTGACATGATGGCATCACACAGTTGCCGCAGATTTGTCGGCTGCACATCCATGATGCGAATCTCCCGTTCCACCACATCCCAAAGATGCTCTATTGGATTGAGATCTGGTGACTGTGGAGGCCATTTGAGTACAGTGACCTCATTGCCATGTTCAAGAAACCAGTCTGAGATGATTCCAGCTTTATGACATGGCGCATTATCCTGCTGAAAGTAGCCATCAGATGTTACAGGGTACATTGTGCTCATAAAGGGATGGACATGGTCAGCAACAATACTCAGGTAGGCTGTGGCGTTGCAACGATGCTCAATTGGTACCAAGGGGCCCAAAGAGTGCCAAGAAAATATTCCCCACACCATGACACCACCACCACCAGCCTGAACCGTTGATACAAGGCAGGATGGATCCATGCTTTCATGTTGTTGACACCAAATTATGACCCTACCATCCGAATGTCGCAGTAGAAATCGAGACTCATCAGACCAGGCAAGGTTTTTCCAATCTTCTACTGTCCAATTTGGATGAGCTTGTGCAAATTGTAGCCTCAGTTTCCTGTTCTTAGATGAAAGGAGTGGCACCCGGTGTGGTCTTCTGCTGCTGTAGCCCATCTGCCTCAAAGTTGGACGTACTGTGCATTCAGAGATGCTCTTCTGCCTACCTTGGTTGTAACGGGTGGCGATTTGAGTCACTGTTGCCTTTCTATCAGCTCGAACCAGTCCGCCCATTCTCCTCTGACCTCTGGCATCAACAAGGCATTTCCGCCCACAGAACTACCGCTCACTGGATGTTTTTTCTTTTTCGGACCATTCTCTGTAAACCCTAGAGATGGTTGTGCGTGAAAATCCCAGTAGATCAGCAGTTTCTGAAATACTCAGACCAGCCCTTCTGGCACTAACAACCATGCCACGTTCAAAGGCTCTCAAATCACCTTTCTTCCCCATACTGATGCTCGGTTTGAACTGCAGGAGATTGTCTTGACCATGTCTACATGCCTAAATGCACTGAGTTGCCGCCATGTGATTGGCTGATTAGAAATTAAGTGTTAACGAGCATTTGGACAGGTGTACCTAATAAAGTGGCCGGTGAGTGTATATGGTAACTGATCAGTCAGAAGCTTGTTGAGACTTCAATACAAATATGGTTTGTATGAAGAATTTCTACATGCTAGGTTTTGCAATAAATCAAAATGTTATTACATACAGCAGACCACAGTCTTATCTTAATCCTTGTTATATCATTAAATTACCTTAGTGAAAGCATCTCTACCATCCGAAGCCTGTGCGCAAGTCAGAGGTTTGGAAACACTGTCTCCGCGTACTATGATGGTGTGTCTAGTAAGGCAACTTTTTAACTCCATTTGGTTCATCTATTTGACAAAAAAATTAAATATAGATATTATACATGCCATAAAGATATGCTTTACAAAATGTAATGTTTACAGTAAACCTTCTTGTAGCCAACTTTGCTTGCAGGTATTACAGTCTTTAACAAACTTACATCTTAGGAGCCTTCAGTCAAAAAGGGGTCATTGATCATAGTTTTTTAGACTGCTTTTGCCTTTTGTGCAATTTTCTTGCGCAGTTATCAAATTTGTCTCTAATTTGCGACTTTTTTGGGTGCAAGCAAAAGTCCGGCACTTAGTGGTTTCGGGTTTCTGCGCCTTATCTGACATAATGAGTGGCTGCTATACAGATGTTTGCACGGCATCTATCACTATTTAGCGCCAAAAAAGTCACAAAAATGCACCTACTCTGAGTAGTTGCACTTGAAAAAAACTTCACTACTGAAAACAAAGGTTTTGGCTTCCCAAATAAAAAAAAATTACCTCTATGTAACATGGAATATACTTCAGAGCAGTTAAATGTAAAATGTAACGACTTCATCGTTTTCTATAGGATCATCTCTGCAAGTGATTATTGTCTTATTGTACAGATCTGAAAATGTTATCAGACTCCATTTCCTGTACATTATAATAAAGAAGGCAAGGACTCATTTAAACAAGAATTTAAAAAAAAAATTTATTTACAAATCTGTATCTTTTAGTCCCTGCAATTACAACACAATGTAGTCTAGACATTGTGCTGATACTTTTTTGTGCAAAATTGAAGCCCTGAAAGTCCTGTCACCTTTTTTCAATCTCGTTCCATTATAAGTCACAAATAAGATCTACCATATAGGGTAAAAATTAGAGACTAATTCGGCGCAAAATTCGGCGCCAATTAATCGGATATGGGACAATTCAAAAACGCATTTACTAAGGCAGAACTAGAGCCATTCTAAGTCACAAGCCAAAAAAAAGAACAAACCAGGAGCAAAAATAGGCGGATCTGAGACCCACTATGATTAATGTCCCCCAAAATATACAGTATGACATGTCTCCTGAGGAAGTTAAACGAAACATGTGGCAGGATGCGAGGAAGACACATCAGCCCAACAATTTTATGTTTTTGATTTTTAATTTATAAATATATAAAACTTACACATTCATTTTTTTTTTGCATTTTGGTGACAGACCTTATTCTTGTAGGTGATATGTTTGATGACTAGGGTTCCCCAGGTGGAATTGGTACAATTTGGTCATCTTTATATATGGCCTACTTATTGCACGTCATGCCAATCTATTAATAACCCTAACTGTGTACAATGTTCCTTATGATAAATCATATCTTTAGCATATGGGGTCCTTTTATGCATTCCATCCAATCATGTACCTTTATATACAGCCGTCCACCCCATTAATGCTGCAGCCCTATTTTGGGTTTTTCTTTTCATTTTGTACTCAATAGCCCTTGCTTATTAAAGTGTTTGTGCCAGTTTTCTGTCCGACTAGAAAGAACGTGCAAACTGCTTCACATGTATTTATAAAGTGTCTGCGCCATTTTTGTGTCACGGATGCAATGTGTCCGACAAGTCAGAAAAATGTGCATCTAAAGGGGCTGTTACTGCTTAGTCGGGCCGTGTGACACATTTCTGTCCGCTGTGTGCCACAATTGTGTCTGCTCCACAATTCTGCAGCATGAACAAAGTGCAACAGAAAAAAATGTGATAAAATATGGATTACTCTGAAATGCAATATGTTACCTCAAGCAAAGTAGCAACAGTGGACAGATGGGCAGACTCGGGAACATCACAACCATCAATATTGCCAAACATTGCACCTAAAAATGAAATGTTACAGTTTATATAGCAAAAACATTAATTTAGAAATGCACATGACAGATTGTTGGGTTACATGAAGGACAATGTAACTAGAGATGCCTCATGAGTATGTATAAATATCAAGAGATATCAGTATATAGGATCAGTACTTGTTATCTAACCTCATGATTTTTTTAAAAGCTAACAATGATTTAAATCATTTACCCTTACCATTCCATGCAATTCTAATGCCAAAGTCATAGAATTCCATGTTTATCAATGTTTACCCGCCTCTAGCAATGTTGTCTCAATGTGTAACTGCTGCAGCCAATCATTGGACACAGTGAGGACCTTAGGGGTGTGAACAAATCATTGCTTAAGCCAGTTGGTGCACAGCAGTCACATGTCTGCACAACACATCATTGCTTTAGCCCAATATAACAAAGTCCAGCAGGAGGCACGGAACGCATTCACATAGTATCGGCAGAATATTGGTAAAGTGTTCATTTTTTTTATACAATTTTAGGAAAATTAATTTATTTACAGGACAATCAACTTTACATTTAATTTAATATATTCTATAAAATATAATAGTTATAACAATGCCTACTTTGGAAGTTAATGTTCCCAAGATGTAGCATAGCTGCCAGCAGTCTATTTAGGCTTGTAATGTCTTCTTCAGAAAAAAGAAGAATCTTCATGGCAGAACGGACTTGTGAGTAGTCTCTGTCATCATTGCGTCCCTCACAAGTTGTGCAGTTGCCCTAAAAAAAAAAACATGTACATATAAAAATATTTTTATATTGATGTATTGTGGTACCATGAGCTAAGTAAGAAAAATTATATGTGCCCTATTAGAAACTAATAACACGGCTATATCACAAATGTTGTATAGTTTGTTAGCTAATAAAATATTATCATCTTTTTGTTTTTGGAATCTTATATTAAAAAACCTAAAAAGCTATTAAAATAATTACTACACTTATCATGACTTTTACACATGGTATTTTTTATATTTGTGGATTTTATTTTCTTTAGCCACCTGTCTTTCATTTTGTATTTTGGCTGATTTGATTTCCTTTTTACAGATTTTGGTAAGTTTTTTGTAAGTATTGAAAGCCTCAGGTGACCCGTCAGATTTATATTTTTTAAATGCCCTCTTTTTCTCATTAATTGCCCTTTTAACTGTAGCTGTAAGCCACGCAGGGTGTAATCTAGCCCGTCTATACTTGTTGCCTATTGGAATAAATTTTTATATTAATGTATTGTGGTACCATGAGCTAAGTAAGAAAAATTATATGTGTCCTATTAGAAACTAATAACACGGCTATATCACAAATGTTTTATAGTTTGTTAGCTAATAAAATATTATGATCTTTTTGTTTTTGGAATCTTATATTAAAAAACCTAAAAAGCTATTAAAATAATTACTACACTTATCATGACTTTTACACATGGTATTTTTTATATTTGTGGATTTTATTTGTGACATGAATGTGCTATTATATAATACCTTACAAGCTTCATCAGAGGTCTTGGAAAAAACATCTGCTTACTCGGCTAGTGTGAAACCGTTCACTGGTGTACTGGCCCCTCTACTGCACTGTTTTCCATTACAAATAATAACATGATTGCTTATAGCATTTCAAGATGTCTGAATACAAAGAAAGCAGGTTATAATACCATGGTGAGGTATCTGTAATCTGAAGATTTTCCCAGGTTCAGTTGCTTCTTTTCTTCTGAAGTCATTCCGAGCAGCATGCAATAAAATATGTGATAATTTCTTTCCCCTGGGGCCTATGGAATAACATTGGATAATATGATAACAATCAAAGAGATAAAGCTAATTTAGGCATTTGTTTTTTACACCTGTTTTTTATGATAGTTTTGTACCACTATTGCTTCTGTTTCCTCGGTGTGAAACACAACATATGAATAAAGTGCAAACAGTATTCCTAGAGCCAGGGCTAAATCGTAAAGTCCACAATGACATGCGCCATTATTATTTTTTTTATTTACCATAGGGTACTTCTTCATGTCAGGCTCCAGGGGTAGTGGACCCACTGGACCAGAGTGGACAATGACATAAGCTGACACCTGGGACAGGAATCTAAGTGGCACCCAGTTTTCACCAGAGCCCGCCGCAAAGCGAGTTGGACTTACTGCGGCGTGGTACCACCAAGTCGTTCCACAGGTGCGACTTTGTCTTCGGCGGACTTGGCAGCCAAGCCGAAAGGCAGGTTTTTGGCCGGGGACAAGCAGGAGGTCAAGACAGGCGGCAAAGGTTTAAGGGCAGAGGCAGAGCAGAAGGTCAGGGCTGGCAGTGGAGGAGCATAAACAGGAACAGGTCCGGGATCACAACGGGAAATCACACTAATCGCAAAGATCATAGGAAAAAGTTTTTTCGACGGCTGTGAGGCTCAAAGATCTGGCGGGGTGTGCGGGAGGAGGCTGGTATATAAAGGATTCTGGGTACAGCCAGCGCCAATCAGCGGTGCGCTGGCCCTTTAAATTTTCTGAAGCTGGGAGACGGGGACGCGCATGCACAGCCACCGGACCGGAAACAGGAGCGGGGACAGGTGAGTCTGAACTGCGGGGCTCAAGGGTACACACAGGAGTAAGGGTGGGCACAAGAGATATGGGTCGCGGGAGCACCCGTGACACTTCAGATATGTAAAATCTTTATGTAAAATGTATACGAAGGACTGACCTGCCTGCATACTCGAGATTTTTCCAAAAGAAACTGTTCAATACGAGATCCCTCAATGACATTCTCTTTGGAGAAATGAATTTCTATGTATTTTCCAAATCGACTAGAATTGTCATTGCGGATAGTCTTGGCATTTCCAAAAGCTGAAAAGTAAAAATATTAATAAACTTTAAAATAAATAAGTCATGATCAAAATGTAAGTCAACAAAGGTATTGATATACTGATGGATCAAACAAAGGTGAGAAAAGAGAACTGAATCCTATTTACAAATGGCAGGTAGATGTAACAGAAATTACTGAAATCTGTCCTGTGTATTGTGAAAGTGGCACATAAATTTGCAGAAATTCCTGTAACAAAGTTAAGTCATTCTGTAATCTGTGATAAGATGGTCTATGAACAGAACAAATGTCTACAATCTCAAAAATGTTCCCTATAATAAAACATCACAGGCTAGCAGAGTCCACAGGAAACTGCTTTTTACCCAAAATGCTGCAAGGCTCTGCTCATTACAATAGCCTGTGAAGCTACATCACTGAAAATCTCTGGTAACACCCCCAGAGTCAATCAGGTGCATTAGAATAATTGCAAAAGTTGATTTTAGAAGTAAAGAGGCCAAAGATAACAAATAGAAGATTACCACAGTAACAATATAAAAAGAATCACAGAAGTAAACAAGGAGTGTGACAGGGAGTGAATGCAGAGAAACTCAGAGTGCCAGGGAATAGAAGAAATCACAGGCAAAGAATCAATGACAGATTGTTTTTTCTCGGCTGTTAATTAGAGGCTGAATTGGTGACCTTTTATGTGATTTTTTTTAATCCAAGCATCTGTCTGATTGAGAAGATCCCCCCAAAGTTTAGCTTATCAACCCTCAAGAGATGGGCATGTGACAAACATGTTCACACTCTCCTTTGATACTGCTGGACCTTACTTAGTGGTCCACATTTTTTAAAGTGTTTGCACCAGTTTTCTGTCTGACTTTGCACTGAAAAGAACATGAAAACTGCTTGTACATGTATTTATAAAGTGTCTGCGCAAGTTTTATGTCACGGCTGCACTGTGTCCGACAAGGGAAAAAAAATGTGCACCTAAAGGGGCTGTCACTGCTTAGTCAGTCTTTGCGCCACTTTTTTAACGGATGTGCACCACAGTTCTGCAGCATGAACAAAGTGCACCAAAAAAATGGTGCACACTTCCCGAGCAGTGCAGGGGCGCGAGATTCATGAAGACTTTGCGCCAGTTTTCATCAATCTGATTCGCTGGAAAAGTGTGGTCTCCTGCCAATTCCCCAACATCTATAGGGAAACTGTCTTTAACATTCTAAAAGTTGCAAATATAAGAGAAAAACTTGAAATACTATGATAAATTACCCCAATTGACTTCTATAGTGTTTTAGACATGCTCTGCGAGGTGTGCAGAAGGTGGGAGGAAGTGATTATTTCCTATTGGAAAGTTAAGATTTGGTTTTATACACATAGTTGTCATGTTTCAATGTAATTGTGTCTGTGATAATAAGGAGGAGACAATTTCTGAAACGTTTTCTCTAAAGAACGGGAAGTGTCCATTGATTGTAAAATTCAGAGGCTAGTGTGAAAACTAAAGTCAGGATTATGACTACAAATTCTCATTTCCACAAAAAATCTTCATGAAGACTCTCTTTTACATTGTAGGGACCTTTATCAATGAACTGTGAAATTATACGGAATATTCAAATCAATGTCCTCATTATGTGTAAAATGTACATAATGTGTTACAATGTAAGATTCAAAGAGAACCATAATAGTGTTGCCAAGGCTGAAATATGATTAATTCCCAAATGGCCAAAGATATATTATTTAAAGATATTTTTAAGATTTTATTTGAATATACAGAAGTATACTCAGATGTTCAAACTGTTTAGTATCAAGCTGTTTTAGCCTTTCTTATATCCTCATAAAGAAAACGGTATAAGAATCAGTTACAAGCATCAAATTGTCTCTGACATATCAGGGTGCGGTCATATCTGGAACTAGCATTGTATTTACAACGCATACTATCGGGAACCAGCACCCGTTGTCTTGCATTAAAACAATTTTGCTATTAAAAAGCATATGCAATTGGTCTAAGGCCTGCCCCGGGTGCTAGCCTAAATAGGCCCTTCCATTTGTACCCCCACCAATCTAATTTTCAAAACCTATTCTTTGGATATGTTCTCAATATTTTTAGCCTAAAACCCATTTTAATCCACTCGCGACCCTAGCTTTATAAAAAGCATGAATACCTGGCTCATAGGGCTCATAAAAAGTAATGATTTTGTACTTATTTTAACCAACTTTTAACCAACTTGCCAAAAGTGAATTAATACAAACTCCTTGTCATTTGTTCAGAATACCTTCCATGATAGGATTGGCCTCGAGAATCTGCTGCTCTATCCAGGAATGTTGGCCACTCGAAGATGCCAGGAACTGCAACATTAATTTAGTACTCTCAGTCTTCCCAGCTCCAGACTCTCCACTGGAATTAGAAATTTGGAATGTTTGAAAGAAATAATACTTTGACCACAGAAAAAGACAGTATCTGGAAAGTTGTTTTGCAAAATGACACATTACATTACATGCAAGCCAAACTGATTGCCCCATTCTAGAGGTGGCCTTTAATGGCAAAGGGGCACGTGTATCATAGTTTTTCGGGTGCCACTTTTTCAAGTTTCCTGAAGTTGGCCTAGTTAATTATTGCAATATAACTTAAGTTTTTTCCCTTTGTGATACATGTGATGAGTTGCCTGTTCAGTCTCACTTTTGCAACTTTTTAGGTGCAAAAATGGGACAACTTCAGAGCCCAAAAGTTGTACTAGTTTAACAAACATCTGGGCTACAAAGATTAATATGGCACACTGCATTTTATCCTTGGGACCATAACTTTGGTAAGCTGCTTGATTCAGCGCCTAAAAACTTGCAAACTGCGAAAAGTCACGCAAAAAATGAAAAAACTTTTTTTAAATGTACACATCTGGATTCTGAAGATATATATATATTTACATATATATATATCATCATACATATATATATATATATATATATATATGTATAAAAGATAATATATAAATTATATTATTTTTAGAATTATTCTTGTTATTATCATCAGTACCTTATAACACAGCATTGATCATTTCCATTTCTTTGCATATTGAAGTAACAGGTATCTGCCAGGGCAAAAATATGTGGCGGGAGCTCTCCAATGCGTCTGTTTCTGTACATCTGGATCTGTTCAGTGTGGTAAAGAGGCAGCTCTTCATAAGGATTTATAGCAACTAAAATGGCTCCAGTATATGTCTGTAATAAATATATGCTGTTATATAATAAGCCTTGGTCTATAACCTATGAAAAAATCAGAATGATTTTCTTGCAAGTGTACATCAATGTCAATGTCTTACATAAATGTTATTTTCTTTGTATCGGATATGCAAATTGTGAACAATTCCAGCTTCATTGAGGTCTCCGAGTCTGATCATATCCTCTACTCCTTGGGCTGAGCTAGGATGCATAGAATGTATACTGCTCATGTCCCGAGCCGATATCCAATGTTCCTACAACAGTAAGGGAAAAAACCTGAAACATAAAGTCTAAGGCAAGTGGCACACGACTGTGGTGTGAAAAACTATGTGCTTGCTGACCACCGTGCAGTATTGCAATATAATATATCATTATTACCATTCAGCGCTGCTGTGTTGCTGTTTACCTTCCGCAAATTAAACCTATTATATCTTTTTATAAAAGATGTATAATAGATACACTTACCTTGCCATCATCATCCTCGAGCAAGGTCTGTCCAGTACGTGTATCCTGAACCACTGCACCAATGGGCACCCGGCTGTCAGATGGGATTTCCAACCAAACATGTTCCCCCTGTAATAATGCAATGTGTTATGGCAGCAGTAAAATAGATCTGTGAAGCACAGGATTTATAAGTATAGGACTGAAAATGTAAAAATACTTAGGTTTTATACAAATAATCAATATTTAACTAAAGTATCATTTGTGCAACATTGAGCAAACCATCTAAAAGGTAGCGTGCTTCCCTGGAATACTGAGATCTGTGGGATACCCAGTTCGCCACTCCAGTTGGTTAAACTGAGATACTTTCTGACGCCTGACATGGAGACTTAGCCCCTTCAGGATTTTTATTTTTCTCTATTTTTAACTACTCTTACTGCTCTGTTCTTTCTCTGACTTAAACGGGTTGTCCACTTCCAGCAAATTATTGTTATTGTTTGTGTAATGAAAAGTTGTACAATTTTCCATTAAACTTTCTGTATCAATTCCTCACAATTTTCTAGATCTCTGCTCATTTTCAGTGTTTACTTCCTGTAGATAAAAACTGGTCCCAGGTCATGTGATGTCACAAAGGTCCATGCCTCGTTATATCACAGAGAGTAATTAGAGCTGTATGATATAACGAGCCGTGCTCCTTTGTGACATCACATGATTAGGGACCAGTTTATATTCACAATGAAGATTCCTGTTAAATGACAGCAAGCAGAGATCTAGAAAACCAAGAGGAAACTATAGAGAAAGTATATTGGAAAATTGTATAACTTTTGAACAATATCGATTATTTGCTGAAATAAATGTAGCTAGCATTAGATATAAAGCTTGGAAACCACAGAGAAGAATATTGCAGTAGACCAAGCGGGAGAGGATGAGGGCATGGACTAGCAATTGAGACTCCTTGACAATGTAAATCTAAATCTCTATGGCTAAGTGGTGTTAGTGGAATGGAAGGTGGTTTGGCGGGTAGAGCTGTAGCCACACACATACATTTTGGGGGCATTGGTATGTCCAAAATATGATCTTAAAATAGAAGTATAAAGGTTTAGATATAAAAGAAAAATCCCCAATGAACATAGCAAAAGAGTAATGAAAGTTAAACTTTATGTTTTATTATATATTATAATATACAACACAATATGTGGAATCATTTGTTATTTGGATAATAATGACTATAATATGAGGACTATGGTATCCTGGGTCTATCTACACCCATAATATGTCATGCAACAATGTTCCCTGCACTGTGGTCAAAGCTGATACATATTGTGTAAGCTGTAATATGAAAGTCATATGATATAACCTTGTTATCCACTTTAGCTTTGTTACTTTTTATGGATAACATCATTCAATAAAATACTGGGTACAGGATAAATTGTACCTTTAAGTAAATGGAAACACCCCTGGTAATGTAATTAGTATGTATCAGAGAGCAATATCATGTTTGACGCAATGTGGACACATCTGTTAGTCTAATATTTAACTTTTTCTATAACTCCTCATTTTATGAACCTTTAGGAATGAAGCTAATATCAGTGACATCTAAGTTTACAGACACCACGTTTTATAGTTTCTCTGACCATGGGTGCCAAAATCTGCCCCCTCCCCACCTACAACATAACATTTTATGCAACAGATTTTAACCAGCTCATATAATCAACACAGAGATGTCACAGTACTTAGATAATACACACAGTTATGTCACAGTACAAGATATGTAAATGCCTGAAAAATACTTTTTAGGGTAAAAACATACTGCATGTATGTTAGAAATGCTTGCTATTCAGTCATCGTAATGTAAATTACTAGCCTGCAAGGCTGTTATATAGTAATTTAGGTCATAAATAGCTTTCTGCTATATAATAATGTACATATTGAGTAGTTCAAGGTTCAAACAACCCCTTATCATATGCTATTTTGTAGGCACATGGATGGAATGAAAAGGTTGATATTTTTGGAGATGAAGGCCGGCTTATCTTTGTTGTCTATAGTGCGAACTAGGGCTACAGATTTGATAAGCAAATTAAAGATCTGTGTGAGCATGATCAGAAGGGGTAAAATACCATCATTATACTCATCCCACTCCACCATAGACATGTACACTCAGTTCAGCCAAGTAACTTTTTCCATTATCATTGGCTTAATGCAGGCGTTAGTAATTACAGTGAATGTGTTCTTAATTGTAGCTGCACTACAATTATTACAAGTACATAGGTGGTCCTTTACTTAAGAACGCCGACTTACAGACGACCCCTAGTTACAGACAGACCTCTGGATGTTGGTAATTTACTGTACACAATGATCAGCTATAACAGTTATCAAAGGTGTATTAAGCTTTATTGTTAATCCTGGTTCTTATGGCAACCCAACATTTTTAGAATTGAATTGTCACAGAGACCAAAAAAAATTTGGCTGGGGTTACATACAAATTTAACTTAAGAAAAAACTTACAGAACCTATCTTGTCCACAACCCTGGGACTGCCTGTATATGACATTTGTATATCACGATTTATTATGGTTATTATGTATGTAAATGTAGAAAAGATGAGCAACCATGCTATCAGAGGAGAGTTGGAAGACCTCATGCATGTTAGATGGTTGGATAAACAAGTTAAAAAAACAGCAAGGCTGGTACACATCTAATTTTTATGGCCAGGCTAAGCAATAAGTAGTCATAGGGGCACATGTATCATAGTTTCGGCTGCCACTTTTTCAAGTTTCCTGAGGTTGGCCTACTTAATCATTGCAATGTATTTTAAGTTTTTCCCCTTTGTGGTACATGTGAAGAGTTGCCTGTTTAGTCTCACTTTTGCAACTTTTTGTGGTGTGCAACTTTTTAGTCCCAAATACTTCCAAGTGTGTTAACACTCTAACTGCTCACTCCAGTCTTGAAAAGTCGATTGGAAGCCAATGGATGTAAAAAGCTTGTTTATCCAGATTTAGAAAGTGGGAAAAAAAGTGACAAAAATAGTCTCAAACTCAGTATCGTACAAAGGTGGCTTAGTAAGTAGAGTAATATCCCAGACAGACTTAATGGTGCACCAGATTTATCAAGCACTTAAAACACTTTAAAAACTCTTCACACCTTGAAGACAACACAATGGGGGAGATTTTATCAGGGCTTGTATGCCATTTTTGTAGCTATTTTATTATTTATTTATAGAGCACCATTAATTCCTTGGTGCTTTATAAATCTCAATGTTTGGGGAACGGCCAGGCATTGCAATTGTTATCTCCTTTATGCCACCTCCACACCAAGGGGAATAGAGAGGCTTGAAGGACGCGTGGCTGATGGCACAGTTCCATGATAATAGATTCCCTCCAATAAAGTTTTCTACTGATTACAGTTGACGATTCTATGGGAGCAGCATTACTATAACTACAGGGATTGTCAGTATAAGGAAGCAAATGAACATATAAAGATCAAGCATCTACCACACAGGATTGTCTACACTACATGCGGCATACTGGCCTGTTCATATGAGGATCCATTGGCCTTCTGGGAAAAGGCCATTGGAAGGCTGATTTTAGAAATGATTTGTTGTGTATTCTTTTGCCACAAAACTAGAATATAAGAATAATTTATGAGCACACATAACAAATTTTCATCAGGAATTACTTCAGAGACAGTCTACAGATAAGCAACATTCGATATACCCTTTATCTGTTATCAGTTATATACTTTGCATTCAAAAACAAAAAAGTGCCCCTGAAAGTGAGGGCCGTTTTACTGTAGTATTTTGGTCAGTATTTGTAAGCCGAAAGCAGAAATGGATTTTAAACACAGAAGACAAACAAATCTTCCCATTATTTTTGTCTGTAAAATCACCTACTAATTTTGGCTTACACATGCTGATGCAAAATACTTACCCGAACACTGCCGTGTGGATACTGAACACTGCCGTGTGAATACTGAACACTGCCATGTGAATACTGAATACTGCCATGTGAATACTGAACACTGCCGTGTGAATACTGAACACTGCCGTGTGAATACTGAACACTGCCATGTCAATACTGAACACTGCCATGTGAATACTGAACACTGCCGTGTGAATACTGAACACTGCCCTGTGAATACTGAACACTGCCCTGTGAATACTGAACACTGCCGTGTGGATACTGAACACTGCCGTGTGAATACTGAACACTGCCATGTGAATACTGAATACTGCCATGTGAATACTGAACACTGCCGTGTAAATACTGAACACTGCCATGTCAATACTGAACACTGCCATGTGAATACTGAATACTGCCGTGTGGATACTGAACACTGCCGTGTGAATACTGAATACTGCCACGTGAATACTCAATACTGCCACGTGAATACTGAATACTGCTGTGTGAACCACTGCCTATGGTTGACTTTCACAATAAATGTCTGAGGGCCAGCTACAAATAAATATATTCCTCAGATACTTTGTTGATTGCACGTCTAATCTTCTGGATTACTAGAGGTCTCCACTTTAACTAAATGGATTAGCAAATGTAACCTTACTTTACCGCACTAAAGACTTGTTTACAAATTCTACAAAGTGTTAGAACACAGCTTAGATACTAACCCTACATAACCCAAACTTGCGACGATTGCATGCAAACAATAAATAACATTTATGTATAGTAAATTGGCCACACATGATATTTAATTGCTTCAAGCACATGATGTGACACATTCACTACAAAAAAATATGTAAATGCATAAAAATAAAAGGATAGCCCACAACAGAAAGGTTAGCGGTAGCACAGATCAAGCACTCCATCCCCTTTAGAGTTTTCACTTTCATTTTTCACTAAGGACCCCAACAATATTGGGGAAAAAAACGCTCAGAAAAAAACAATGTATTGTGTTATAACAAGTACCGGCCTAAAAGGTCAAAGTAAGACAAAAGGTTGAAAATGTCTTTGGATTTTTTTGATATTCCTGCACTAGTCATAACATATTATACAAGTTATACAGGAGCAGAATGGAGCAGCGGTGAACCTGCTTCTACACTACTTAATACATACAGTCCTATCTCAGCAGCTTTCTTCCTACTGTGGAAACAATGTAATGCTATCCTTCCATTTAGAATTAGGAACAAACTTCAAACTTGCTTCCATTATACCACATAGAAATGAAAAGAAGGAAAGATTCCCCCCTATACTCGTGCAGTGACATTGTATGGTAATCCATTACTCCTCTTACCAACTGGTGTCTGGAGTTGGAAGTAGCACGTTCTCCGATCTCCTTTCTTTCCTTTCCCTATGATCCTTCCCATGTCCATTATCTCCCCTCCCCTTACATTTTATTTTCTTTCTCACGCTTTGCTCCCATCAAATAAGGTTTGTTACTCCCAGTTACAGAGTGATTATATAATCACAACTCACCTTCATTTCCAGTAATTATAAGACCAATCTTATGATGGAAAAAAACTAATAGGACCTCTTACTGTGTGGCTTTTCTCTTGCAGTGTCATTATCCTACTGTATACATGCTAGTACTGCATAACTGATCCACCCCACTTTCCGCACCCCGCCCTGCCCGTTTCCTTATTTCCTAGTTACTTGTTTACTTAGAATTTACACCAGGTTTAAAAATTAAAAATTCTATACAGACAAGGTTAGAGAAATGTTCTTTTCATATGTTAGATCATCTGCATTTCCTGTCACTTTCATTTGAATGTTGTTTTAATGCTCAAAAAATAAAGTTATTTTGCCAAATACTGAAGTAAACCTCTTCACTGCTAACAACCATACAGAGATGGGCATATGGCGTGTTCAGCTACACGATTCCTCGGATAAGGAGGTAGGCTTCTCCAGCTCCTGCAAATATTCCCAGCTCACAACCTTGAGCATCCTTGTTCCTATCAACCCATTTACTGCCATAAATGACTAGAAATGTATAACTCAGTATGATATCCAGTTGAAAAAATACTATGTACACAAGTTAGCAAGTTAACTTCCATGTAGATAGGGGTTCCCTCATTTAGAAGCCATCTCAATAACCCACAATAGAAATCTGGGAAACAAAGCAACTCTGTATATACAAAGGGCATAATTGGCTGACTGGTGGAACGAGACCCATATTTTGCTTTGGACCCTTTGATGCCTGTGTCCACCCCTGCTAACAACTGGTAAATACTTACAATAAGAGTTTTCATAGTGAAAATGATATCTATAACATTGAACTCAGAACATGAATAGAGAACAGGTGTGTAAAAGAGGTATTAGAACAGTTGCAGCTTACCTTTTGAAGAATAACCATTTCTTCTCAGGGTTTGGTGTTTCTACCCTTATCTGTAAATAATAAAACATAACTATAAGCACAACCGGGTTAGGAAAGAAAAGATGCTTAGAAAGTACAAGTATGTCAATATTAAAATTACACTGCTTTATTTAAACGGCGTTTCTTTGAAACAAACATTGAAGATCCATGGAATAGGAAATCAATATTAGATAAATACAAGTTCAAGATACAGTTGTGGTTATACAAGTCTACTTACTGCTTACCATGGACAATACAATACTTGTATTAGATTTACCTAATATTGGAGTTCACCCCATCTACATGCGGTCCCCTACTTAAAAACACCTGACTTACAGACGACCCCTAGTTACACACGGACCTCTGGATCTTGGTAATTTACTGTACTTTAGACCCAGGCTACAATGATCTGCTGTAGGGTGTCTGCAATTCAGGTTTATTGTTAATCCTGGTTCTTATGACAACCCAAAGGTTTTAAAATCCAATTGTCACAGAGACCAGAGAGATGTAAGTTCTGACTTACATACAAATTCAACTTAAGAACAAACCTAGAACAAATCTTGTACATAACTGCCTGTACTTGGAACTAAAGTGCAATTAGATCAAATAACAAATGGACAATGCCGAGTGTCTTTTTTAAGTTTTATTTATGATGTTACTCTTATTCATTGGGTGGAATTTATATTGTGAGCCTTGTTAGAGATAGATAGTGATGGCAATGCGCAGGAAATGTTGGTGCTATATATATATATATAGTATAGTTATAAAATAAATAGTTATAAAATAAATAGTTATAAAAATTAAAATAATTTTTAAAAAATTAAAAATTAATTTAGAGGGAATAATATAGGAATAACATACCTGAGATATGAGAATATTTTATGTTATGCTATGGGGAAATGCAATTATTTACTAAAATACCAGGAAAGGTGACAGTGGTTCTTTTCAACAAAATACCTAAACATACAATTATTAACATGCAATTTACAGTAATATTTAAAATATAAAGTACAAGGTACACAGTCTTAAAAACAATGTATCTCTATTGTATTACTTTTCTGCCAGGCATGTAAACTACTTCTAAGGTGCTTTTTAAAACTAGCAAGAATTAAAGGGGATTACAGTGGTACATATAAACCTGGCTGCAATTGTGCTTGTACTTTTATATCACTGCCATGTCTGTGATGCATCTCCATAATGGCCGTATTTGGAATCTTGAGATGCTTTTTGTACATTGGTTTATAGACAATACAATAAAGATACATGGTTTTTAAGACTGTGTACCTTGTAATCCATTTTTTTGGTAAAGTGTATATTACGGGAGTAGGTATGTGTTCACGATGGGAGGTCAATGCTTGGTGATCTAATTCATATTGAAGGTTGGCAAATGAAGATCCATTTGTTATACTGTTATCTAGTCTATGTCTGGCACTCTCCAGATACATGCTTGACCTGCTGATTCATTCAATTAGTCAGAACGTGATCAGTTGGGGTCCCAGCAGTCGGACCTCCACCAATAAATTTGTTATCTTCTATTCTGCGGATAAGACATAACAATTTAACTTGTTAAAACCCCTCTAACCTAGATCTCTTTACCTAACCCTTGCCTGTTGAGTGTATAATATTTCTCATGGTAAGTTCACACCTATTCTAGCCATTTCTGTTCATCTGCTCCATAGAAAATTTAAAAAATACATGTCTTACACCAATGGGGTCCAAAGATCTAAAATAATATTATAATGATGTATGGGCACCACCTTAATCTATGTAATATCATCGTCAAGCTTATGTGAAAGACAAGGCTCTTCCATTGTGTATTATTATACTTTGCTGTACATAGGTACATTACAGGCTACCAGTTGAATTCCTTTCTTTGTACATGTTACTTTTTACATGTTACGTTATATAAAGTTTACCTTCTGTGTGTGCTGCTTGGTAGATATCCCAACGAAAAAGAAGCTTTGTCACTGCTCTCCTCTCATTCATGAGCGGACTTTGCTCTTCTTGTACTCAAGCTAATGCCTCTTCCTTTCCTCCTTTGCATAGTCATAAATGAATATCTAGTAACCTTTTAATTGCCTACTGCCTTAAATTTCACACAGCTAAGCAGAAAATGTAACAAGACGAGACCACTTTTTGCTGATGATGACCTGGCCTAGTTGCTTCTACATTTTTTTCCATTATAGGAGGCTTCTTTTTTTTTTTTTTTTTTACAGTTTTTAATAGTATTTTTACATTTAAGGGTTAAATCAAGGGAATGTATAAAAAAGAAAAATAATGTCAGTTTTTTTTGCTACCGTTTTGTAGAACAAAGTAACAACAAAAATTTACGTTGTGCTCAGAGGTCGCACTAAATTTTCTTCCAGAAGAGTAATTATACTCCTCTTACCATTTTTAAGGAGTATTTTTCGCTGAGGAGTATTATATTTTCACTTATAAAAATAAATAACTAATAGGTGTAGACAATGGCATAATACAATGGGTGGGTGGTATTATACAGTGTGGGCGGGGCAGCATCATACAGTGGTGGGGGGATGATATTATAAATTGTGGTGGGAGGATGGCATTATACAGTGTGAGGTGTAGCATTATTCAGTGTGGGGTGTGGTGTTATACAGTGTGGGCGGGGCAGCATCATACAGTGGTGGGGGGATGATATTATAATGTGTGGTGGGAGGATGGAATTATACAGTGTGGGGGTGGCAATATAAATAGTGGGGAGGATATCATTATACAGTGGTAGAGTGCCATTATACAGTGTGGGGGGATGGGTGTTTTTACACAAACCATATACAGTACAAACACACGCACACACAATATTTATACATTATACATGTGAATAAACATGTACACAATATGCACGTGTAGATCAGATATCTCACCTACTTACACAATTGGCACACTACACATACATGCCAGACACATTGGGGCTTATTTCCTAAGGGCCCCGCGGCCCAGCTTTCACGCAACAGAAATCGGGGGGGGGGGGCGGTCTGTTGGACGATCTGACAGATTCGGACAACGCGCTGGATTTAACATTTAAATTTGTGTCGCAAGCCAAGCACTTACATGCACCGGGAAGAAGAAGGTGAACTTCAGCGGACCTGTGCGGGGAAGCGGCACATGCAGGATATCGGGCGCAGGATCTTCTTGAATCGCGGCAGAGTGTATTCTGGCTAACACTCCAGATCGGGGAACGCGCAGGACTGGGTAACTAAATGTGCCCCATTAACTTTACTTAATTTTCACAGTGTTGTTTCAACTTAACATAATGTTGATGAGGGCACTGACTGTAGGGCTGACTCGTACTGGTGGTGACATCACATGTGTTCCCTGCACCCTCCCCCTTATGTTCCGACTAATGTAGCAGAGCTCAGTACACAAAGGCAGGGTAGGAGATCCTACAGCAACACACAAGCAGCAGAGCAGCAAGAAGTTTCTGCCTCAGCTGGCTGATAAATGTTGCTGGGCGCCTGTGCCCCTGACCTCCGATTACAGACTGCCTCCACTACTGTTTCCACAGCTTTAGAAGGTCATGGGACTGGAGCCTGTACTGAGTAACTGAGCTCCGGTCACATGACCTTCTATCGGAACCAAAAGGTGAAGCGGTAAAGAAACAAGAAGAGGCTGCAGCTCCGGCCTCGACATAAGGAGATGAGATACGGATTTATCCACCTTAGGCTATTTTAAAGGGGTAACTGTTAAGGCTACCTCTGGTTGTTCTACATAAAAAAAATTTAAATATATGGTACTCACCATTTGGTTTTATTAAAATAGAGAGAATACCTGGCATCCAGGGCAATGACAGTATTGTGCAAATGGTGGTAGCATCTGGTAAAAATGTATGAATCTGCTTATGGAATTTGATGGAAAAAGTGGCTGCGTCCTGTAAAGGGAACCTGTCACCAGAGTGCTGTTGTTATCAGGGGGCAGGATGCTATAGACAAAGTGCTGTATATGCCAAATATGTTTTTAAAAAATGTCTGTGTTATATAGTGCCAGACGCTTCAAACTGAGTCACAAAGAGGAAAATTCCAAATGATAACTTCCGAATGCTTTATAATATATTCACTGGCTACTGCACCCCCCTCCCACATCCTCTCCCTGCACTGAGATGCCGGAGTGAGAGATTGTCTGCAGTGAACTGACATGTCATCAGGGGGAGGTAGGGTCATGCGCCAGGAGTGACGAGCAAAGCAGTGAATATATTACAGAGCAGACAGAAGTTGCCATTTAAAATTTTCCTCTCTGGGACTCAGGCTGAAGCATTTGGCAGGGAGCCATGTAAAGTTTCACATACTTTATTTCCAACACCTTATAACACAGACATTTTTTAAAAACATATTTGGCTTATACAGCACTTTGTCTATAGCAACCTGTCCCCTAATAAAAAAATAGCACTCTGGTGACATGTGTCCTTTAAGCGTTAAGATTACAATGCTGTTTTAGGCCTTTTTTTATCAACTTAATGCTTTTTAGGGTTACATTTTTGCAGTATGTATAAGTTTATGTAGCACTTAAACTAAGGGCATCCTGCCATTGTGTTTTTTGCAGTTTACTTTTACACAGGTACTTTTTTGTTTTTGTAATGTTTGTGCGAGAGTGGGGGGGCAGGATATTAGTCAATTTACCAAAATACCTCTATTAATGCTTCTGTACCACTTTCTTGGTGGTAAAGTGAAGTCCCTGGTTCAGAAAGGTCTTTTACATCAGCCAGACATTCCTGTTCATAAAATGCAGGGTCATATTATCCTAAGTGTATGTATCTGACCACATGACACAGCAGCCTCCATAGACTTCTACTCCTCTCCATCCTCCATGGAGGCTGCTCTGATCTGTAGAGACACCGAGTTGTCAGTCAGAATAATGTGGTTCACTGGTATCTCTGACTCTTCTCTTCTCTCAGGCTGCCAGAGATGAGTCAGAAAAGCTCATTTGCATATCAGAAAAATGGCTGTAATTAAGGTACAGTGCCCCACTGGCAGCTAATTTTAGGAGAGATGGGGAGGACTTATAACCCTTTATCAGCAGGCATTGTTAGTCAGGGGGGGTCAAAATCTGGTGACAGGTCCTCTTTAAGGTCCTGGAAAGATGTTCGGTGATTGATTTTCATGACCCTCCATTTCCGGACATTTTATGGTCACGAATCTCTGGCTGATGAGATAAAAGACAGGAGGCTTCACTTTACATATCAAGAAAGCAGTGAAGAACATTAAATAGATGTATATTGGAGATTACCTAATATCCCCCTACACACACATTTCAAGAACATGCAGTAAAGCAGCCAACCCCTTGAAGACATTATAGCTTTATTATATGGGTTGTTACAGCCACAGTTATATTATTTTATGTTTTAAAATTTTTATTATTAAATAAAAAATTATTGCTTTAAATATGTGTTTGTTTTTTTTTAATTCATCAGTCTGTCGAATGACAGTGTCTGTCTGTAATAGAAGTAGGTACAGAAGTAAGCAATTTGTCTAAATGAGTGGCCCTTTATTCTCTTGTACTTGCCATATACAGGTTCCATGGTAGAAGTGGGATCAGTGTTAATGAAACAATATCCGTCAGTCAACCTGTAAATGAATTAAAGTCATATTAGAGTTTCATAATTTGGAAGACACTCTCACTCTGAAAAACATACAACAGAAATTTTCCCAGGCCAGCAACTCAGTATTTTATTATTGTTGTGGTAATGCAACAATCCCCCTGCTATACATTGGGGCACATTTACTTACCTGGTCCCTGCGCGATCCCCGATCTGGAATGTCCGACGAGGATGAAGTCTGCCGGGATTCGCTACCAGCGTGCGCCTGATATCCTGCATGTGTCGCTTCCCCAACCAGGTCTGCTGGAGTTCACCTTCTTGTTCCCGGTAAATGTAAGTGCTTGGCTTGCGACACACTCCTTGTACTACTCCTGCCATTCTCTGCACCCCTAAAGCATGTGCAGCTAGATTTATGTTCACAGTGATAGCATGGTTTCTGTTTTTAACAGCAATATGATGGTAATGCTTGAAACATCTTAACAAATCCTGACAAATGCCATCAGGCTTTCACCAGGATTGTAAGTTATTTGGCAGCAAGAATTTGCTGCTGTTTTCACTATTATTGCCATAAAAATTTTTTGTTGGAATAGGAAAAATATTTGTGTAATTATAACACCAATGGTTTGTAGTCCAAAATATGAATACAGTGACCAAGTAATGTGTTTTCTTGGCTACTCCAACCATACCATTCACCTTGACTAATGCAAGGTTATGGTAAAAAGTCAATAGTAGGCCAATAAGGGGAAATCCTACTTTCTTTTCCAAAAAAGAACACAGTAAAAAATCAGTCCTCTAGAAGTAATCTTTCGCAGATTAATTTTTACTGCAAAGGAGTTGATTTTTTGGAAATTATCACAATAGAGAACATTTACTTACCTGGTCCGTGGAGTTCACAGAGAGTGCGTTGTCCTATCATAATGCACTGTGCTGCGATTCACTAAGATCGTGTGCCCGATATCCTGCATGTGTCGCTTCCCCGCTCAGGGCCTACAGAGTTCACCAACTTTTTAGTGGTGCATGTTAGGGCTAGGGTTTGCGACACAATTTAATGGCATGCCCCCTAAGTTGTGTCGCATGAAAGCCAGCGCAGTCGTGCCACAAAAGGGTCGCGTGTGGCACAATCCCAGCGCATGCGCTTCTTAAATACCTGGGCTAGCCGTTTTAGCCCCGAAAACGGTGCACAGTCCATCAAAAGTGAGCACATAATATAAAGAAGATTGCTGCCCCACCATTATCAAAATCCTCTCCTAAGACCTTATCAAATTAATTTACAAGTTACAATATAAGCATTGCTTGATATGTTTGTCACCAGTTTTGCCTTATAGTAGCAGAGATATTTAGATTGTTGCCTTTATAGACATATGAAAAAATATATAGAAACATTCTACAACTAGAGAAAAAAACTGGAAACAATTATAAGCAACAAAGATTGTGTTAGTACCACACTTCTCTGTGACATGAAGGAATTGTTCTAACATGTCAAGGATGTATAAAATATATAAAATTGAAGTGTCTCCATATCTAAAAACATGTCTATTTGCCACAATAAAAAAACAAATGAGTAACTATTCAATTAATCATAATTAAAGAACAATACAAATATATCATCCAGAAAACAAAATACAAATACTCATATAAAGCCAATCCTCCAGGTATGTTTAATACTTACTGGATTATATGGATGCCATCTGCTACAGAACAGGGAGGTAGCTACACACATCCATATAGGATCTAACTGTAAATGTCTATTGTCATATTTGGTTTTGCATTTCTTGTTAATTTGTGCAAAGATAGAGGACTTCCAGGGTAACTGAGGCTTCTTCACACTCAAGATGAAAACAGGTCAGCGTTCCCTACTGAGAAATCCCATTATGTTCTCACATGCTTACTTCACCCCTCCCGATGTCTGCTCGAAACGGATTAACTACTGCACTGACATACGAGACTTTGTAAAATATTAAATTAACATTATGCTTGTAATTTGCACTACTCTTAAGATTGGTTAAAATAAGACATGCTGCATTCATAGGAATTAGGAAAATTATCGAATTTCACAAGTGTAAAAATAACACTATAATTAAAAAAAAAAGCTTCCATATCGTAGCTACATAAAAAAGACATCTGGCACATTGTTAAAGCAATTTCATAAACTTTTCCATTTACCATTCTTTGGGGCACATTTATCATTATGAAGGATCTTACTCCAGTTTTTAGAGTGACTAAGAAGCTCTTTTCATGTCTTTTGCACATCAAATTTATCAGAGGCTTAGATACCTTGATAAATGTGACGCTTGAAGTGTTAATATGCAAACTTTTTGTTGAAAAGTTTCAAATTTGTCTCAACTAGCAAGTTTTTCCTACTCCAGAAGGGAACTGCAACAGAGTATCACCTAAATTTGCAACTATTTGAAAATTTGCACTTTATAAATATGTCTAACACATCTGGATTCACAGGATAAATCCAGAGTTGTCTGAAGCGAAATGTTTATGGGTTGACAAAACTTTACCAAAAAGTTGTAAATTTGGCACAAATTACTTTTGAAGACAGGAAAATGTTATAAATACAATGATACATCTTCCTCACTATCTTTAAAAAGAATGCAAGAAACAAATTCTGCCATCGAAAAAAACAGAACCAGACATAGAGCTGCAAATTTAGAAAAAGTGCCTTCAAGTTAAACTACACAGTCTTATCCTGCAACAGATTTATCAAAGTGCTTGATGCTGGATGATAGTATGGTCGCACTGCGCACATCCTATTACTTGGCTTAGTTAATATGAGAAACATGCCACAAAATTATGATGTATTTGCATAATTTAAAATTATTTTCTTTTGTTAAGCAATGTCTCCCTTTCAGAGTTCTCCATTATTATGGATTTACTGATAATGCAGGAGGTTGTAATGCAGGGTCTGGCAAAGGGCTGAGACACAGTCAGAAACAGTAGGTTCTAAGACAAAACTCTATTGTCACCTGTTGGTGCCTATTGCCCGACCTACCCTAGGCAGTGGACAGACAACTATGAGATGTTCCCTCCCTGAGACAAAGTGGACAATATGCAGACAGAACAAGACAATACAATACAAACAATTACCGTAAGAGTAGCCAGCAGAGATGGGTTGACACCAACAGGACAAACCCAATACAAAACCAATGATAAAAAGAAGGTGTGAGGGACACAGTGCATCAGCTATAATCTGGGGTGCACCATACAATAGTTTGTGGGAGACAAAATACTGGGTATAGATCATGAAGATATGTGGAGGTACTCTAACTCAGACGTCCATAAGATCAATGTAGCAAATTCATATAGAAGAAGAAAATGAGCTGGCACTCACCAGTACAAAATCAGAAGGGCAGAGAATAGTCAAAATACAAGCCAAAGATCAGTATACATGAAAACAGAAAGCAGAATCACAAGATATCAGAGCCCAGGCCCCAAATAGTGATTGGGTAAGGATAAAACAGAGAGCAAAGGAGTAATGTGTGTGGAAGGTTAACTATTGATAAACCAGAGCCAAGCTGCTGGAGAACGATATTGCTTGTATATTGTTTTGACGTCAGCCTTATTCATAAAGGACAACTCATAACTGAACTGCTGGTATGTGAGGTTTTTATTTATACAATATCTTAAAGCTGAAATAAAGTTGGACTCTTTGTTACACCAAGATTGGGTGTGCCTGAGTTTTCCTTTTGTATTTCTTGCATATTGCTCTGGGTCCAGGTTGTGTGTGGCAGCCGGCTGATTGCTGCAAGTTGAATGTTAAAAGGAAAAAGTTCTGCACGAAGGATCTTTATATGATATTTGTACCACAAGGATCATTCACAAGTGCTGTTCTATTGTCTCTGTACAGAACATACAACAGTACATTAAGTACAGCTAAGAGGACCGTCCACCCAAACATTTTCTCCTAATGCTCATTTTAAAAAATGCATAGTAAATACTTTACCTTTCAATAAACCCTCAAGCACTCAGTAGACAGCTCTGAATGATAAAACTCTTTGCCTGTAGCCACCACTAGGGGGAGCATAGGAATAAGCATTGCTGCTAGTGACTGCAATGAAAGCCACTGAGCTCCCTCTAGTGGTGGCTACAGGAAGAGGAAGTGAATTTATGTCAGGAATCATAAGGCTAGCTGTACACAATGGCCCACATTTATCAGTGCAGTCTGTACTATGTGCAGTTTGCCTCTGAAATGTGCAGGGTGGACCAGAGTCAGGATACCTGGCGCATGTATTTCATTAATCTGTCTCCCCCTGCACTGCTCCAACAGAGTGCACCAACTTTTTTGGCAAGACAGGGGAAAGAAAAAACAACAGGCGCTGCCTAGTGCAAATAAAAGTGATTTCTTTTGAGTGTATATGAATTCATATGTGTATTCCGCTCACCTTTAGTGGTTGCATAATCAGGCACAACACTATCAGATCACGTTTTTGGGTGCTGCCCCGTCTTTGCCCGTGGGTGATTTGCTCTCCTCGGGTTGTAGAAAATGCATAGGTGGATCCAAAAGATGTGTATTGTAATTTCCTCAATGGATACCAGATAAAAAATAGGGACTTCTTCTGGCGCAGCCCAAGGAATCACGGCTATACGTAAAGCTCAATCGTGACTCAATTTAATATTCTAATCAGGATAAAATACATACAGATTAAATCGGATGAATAAAAATGACAACGCATTTCGCGCCACAACCGGGCGCTTCGTCAGGCACATGTGTGCTGTTTGTATGAATTCCCGTTGTTACCCTGGTTCCGTTTCTGGTATCGCTCCTTTGCCGCCTGCCCTGACATGTTGCTACGTCTCCAACTCCAATCCTGTGCTGCCCGTCCTGACCTCCTGCCTGCCCCCGACTATGAGACTGCCTGCCGTTTCTCTACCTCAACCTTGGCTGCCACTGCGGACAAGTCACGCCTGTGGAACAACCTGGTGGTACCATGCCGCAGCAAGTCCAACCCGCTTTGCGTTGGGCTCTGTTGAAAACCGGGTGCCACTTAGACTCCGGTCCCAGGTAGTGGCTTGTGTTATCGTCCTCAGTGGTTCAGAGGATCCACAACCTCTAAGGCCCCTTCCACACTTGCGTTGTAGATCACGTCAGAGTCTGATCAGGGTGCGATCAGGGTTTGGTCAGTGAAAAACGCACATTTTGCATCAGAGTGCAATCAGTTTTCAGTCAGAGTTTGTTCAGTGTCTCAGTTTTTCATACGCGTTTTCAATGCAATTTCAATGCGTTTTTTACGTGCAGAAAATGTGCATGAAATGGACTCAGGACTAAGCTTTATCTTTTCTATGGCAATTGATGCGTGAAAAACGCATTGCACTTGCATTGCACTTGCATGTGTCTCAGAGTGCAATGCGTTTTTGATGCATCTCCATAGACTTGTATGATGCGTTTCTCACGCGCGCGACTTGCAAAAGTAGAGCATGCTGAGATTAAAACATGCGTTAAAAAATGTTATAATGCTATAGCTTGGAGGGGTACATTTAACAACTGGCCCTTCAGACTCATTAGCATAAATTTAAAAGTTGCTTTTAGAAGGAAAGAGGCTGTGGATAACAAATATAAGATTACCACAGTCACGGTGCCACAATCAGTAAGTGGATGAAAATATACATCTAAGTAGTATAAGGGAAACTCCCCACTACTCCAACTCCAACCCTGACATATGAATGCATTTTCACGGTCCTCCTGCAACCCACAATACACACAGGTATGGGCTAAGCCATTATTATGTCTCCCAGTGAATGTCGTAAAAAAAAAAAGTAGTTTAACATAGGGGATGGAACCAGAAGCACAATCCATCAATCATATAGCGGCCTTACAAGCTGCATTCACACTTTGCATTTGAATAACATTTACAATTTGTTTACAATGCCTGAACATTGCATTCACATCGCTTTAATGCTAACAGATAGTGTAAATGGATTGTAACTGAAATGAGAACACCATGTGTGAATGTGGTCAAAGGCTCAACTTTTTACTTAAGATTTTGTCCACTTAAAGGGTTTGTTTGTGTAATGAAAAGTTATACAATTTTCTTCTAGATCACTGCTTGCTGTCCTTCTATAGAAAACTTCTATGTTTACTTACAGTGCATAGAAATCTGTCAACGGTCACGTCACACTGGTGCATGAGCTGTTAGTATCACACAGCTCTGATTACTCTCTGTGATACTAACGTCTTGTGCAACTGTGTGACATCACATTACCATGGACATACTTCTATCCACTGGAAGTAAACAATGAGGGCGCAATCATACATAGTGCAAGACACCGGCTACTGGATATCGATTGCTTGTTTTTCCATAGAAATGCATACACAATCAGGCAAAGACCCACACCCTAGCGCTGCGTTTGTAAATGCAGCGTTATCGCTACGTGTGACTGCACCCTGAAGCTTCTTATAGAATAATAGAAACCAGAGATCTAGTAAACCTTGAGGATTTAACACAGAAAGTATATTGGAAAATTTTGTAACATTTCATTACACAACATTATCAATTATTTTTATTTGTGTTAAGTGTACAACCCCTTTAATTCCTTTTTTATGGGTGTGGATGATATGACTGGTGTGACCTCTGCTGCCCAGGTCACATGGATGCAGGGCACTGTCTAACCATGATGAGAGGGAGAAACGGGACAAAGAAACTGGCCAAGAGACGGCGCAACACACAGCTCTTGGCCACACCCTTTGTGAACTAAAAGGCTAATTTGCATATACATACATAGAAGCTTCCTATAGCAGGACAGCAAGAAGAGATCTAGAAGACTATGAGCAATTGATACAGAAAAAATATTTAAAAATTGTATAACGTTTCTTTACACAAACAATATCAATTCTTTGCTAAAAGTGGACAACGCCTTTCCCTGCATCTCACACGTCCTTGTAGGGTGGCATCTGTATGGACACGGACGTATGTGATACGTCCTCTCTTCAGAGGGCTATAACTTCAGATCTCAATTCTTTTTTTTTCCTCTGAATTAGGCAAATCTACTCTTTTATATGCATCGAAAACTGTGTTTCTAGGTTCCAGGTAATGGATATATTTACGTTAAAAGTGAGAATTTCAAGTGCAATAGTTAATAGTTAATTTCTCTGGTTCACTGGTACATAGAAACACAATCTTAGATTCATATGAAAGATTTCAAAAGAAAAAAGAACAGAGATTCTAGAAAGCACAGAGCCGAAGTTATAGCCCACTGAAGTGTGTCCCCCTCCAGATTCTTAGCCGGCAGGCTGCAGGAAGAACTTAGAGGAAGGTACAGAGAGGAGCTGCTGATACCTCACAGATACAGTAAATATTGACTTTATATGTTGCTAAATTTTGATAAGGGATAATGGTAACTAATGTTCATGTTATTAACCCTCTCCTCCCCAGAACAATCTAAGAGTACACTAGCTCTCTGATTGTCATATATAGAGCAATGGTGTTTTTTACATAAATTGAGCAAAAGGATAAAATTCGATCCTCTTTGCCTGATGAGGCTACATATTAAAACCACAAACCAGAATATGTCCTAAAATTTATATGTAACACACACACATTTCTGAATCCAGTTTTTATTTCACACCATCCTCCATTATTTATACCTATGTTATGGCTTTCTTACTCAAATTTTTATAAACCGCAGAAGTTTCTGTTATTGTGTGGCTAATACAATGGCGCACATCTGTTATCTCATTAGTTTGGTTTATGGATATATATTTATTTATCTTTTGTCAGGGTTGTGAGTATGTGGACCTTCTGGACCACCGCGGGAGATGGTACTAGGACCAGAGTCTAAGTGGCACCTGGTCTTCCCCAGAGCCTGCAGCAAAGCAGGATGGTCTTTCTGCGGCGGGGTACCACCAGGTCGTTCCACAGGTGCGACTAGCCCGCAGTGGTAGCCAAGGTAGCGAAGCAAAGACAGTAGGACTCAAGTCAGGAACCTGGAGCTGGCACATGGGACAAGAACACAGGATTGTTGGAGACACAGGAACACTGGAGACACTGGAATACGGAGGGCTTTCACTTCATAGGAATAGCTTGAAGATCCGGCAAGGATCACAGGAAGGGGCAGGAAATTATAGCAGGCCAGCGCCAATTATCGGCGCGCATGCCCTTTAAATCTTTGAGAGCCCACGAACGCTCGCCCTAGGAGACCGGACGCGTGCCAAGACACGTGAGTCAGTGAGACCGCCGCTGGAGTCAGGGGAGGTAAGTTCTGCCGGGCTCCAGGGGCACACGCAGGGGCACGGGGATTGCGGGAGCACCCATGACATTTTTGTAACTGTAGTGGAAGAGATCATACAGTAATATATTTGTGTGAAGCTCTGTGCAATTCTCTGCAAAAAAAGTTTGTCCCCTGTGCTTTTAACATTCCCTTTGCTGCATACTTTGGGGAATATACACATGTGTGGTATGTATGAACTCCTCACATCTTACCATTTTTAGGAAAGTACATTTTCTTCATTTAAGTAGTCAATTTTTGTACATATTGTAGTGGAAATTTTGAACTAAAATGTAATTTTTGCATTTTAAATGTCAGGGGTGCCCCCGCGTCTGGGGAGGCACACACATGCCTCTCTGCGGCCCCGGCTCCCCCCTGCCTTACCTGTTTGCGTTTCTGCCTCTCCAAGCATTCCCCGCTGGATCTTTGTGCCTAGTGCCTCAGAGAAAGCTGTTGCATGCGTTTTACTGTGTTTCTGAATCCCCGTTGTGACCCCGGTTATGTTATTGACTCCGACCCTGTGCTGCCTGTCTCTGACCTTTCCCTATGTCCACGACTGCAATCCTGTCCTGCCTGTCCATGACGACGAGTTTGCCTGACGACTCTGTACCTCGCCTTGGCTGCCACTGCATACAAAGTCTCGCCTGTGGAATGACCTGGTGGTACCACACCGCAACAAGTCCAACCGGCTTTGCAGCAGGCTCTGGTGAAAACCGGGTGCCACTTAGACTTCGGTCCCAGGTGTCGGCTTATGTCATTGTGCGCGGTGGTACAGAGGATCCACTACCACTGATCCTGACAGTAAGATGGGGCAATGGATCCCGCCGAGGTTCCGCTACATGGCCAGATGTAGAGAAACCGTTCCAGCTTGAGGTTGACGCCTCCTCGGTAGGTGCCAGAGCTGTTCTCACTCAGAAAGGGCCTAAAGGCCAAACGCTTGCCTGTGGCTTTTTCTCTAAAACTTTCTCTGCGGCTGAGAGGAATTACTCCATAGGAGATTGGGAACTCCTCCATAGGAGATCTGGAAGTCTCTGCTCGCTGTTCAGGTGTCCCCACGACCCACATCCTGAGTTGCGGGCATACCCGTGCCTCTCCCTGGCCCCCGGCTCCTCTCCCGCATTACCTGTCCGTGTTCCTGCTCTGGCAGTCCGGCGCACGCATCCCCGCCTCCTAAGGGGCCACCGCACAGCTAATTGGTGCTTGCCATCTCCAGGAAATTGATAAAAGCCGGCCGATTGCCTCAGAGAAAGCTGTTCCGTGCAATTTACTGTGTTTTTGAATCCCGGTTGTGACCCCGGGTACGTTATTGACTCTGATCCTGTGCTGCCTGTCCTGACCTTCCGCTACATCCCCGACTCCAATCCTGTTTTGCCTGTCTCGTGCTTCTGTCTGTCCCCGACCATGAGTTTGCCTGACGTTTCTGTACTTCTCCTTACCCACCACCGCGGGCAAGGTCGCGCCTGTGGAACAACCTGGTGGTACCAGCGGCGGGCTCTGGTACCACTTAGACTCCAGTTCCAGGTGTCAGCTTATGTCATCATCCGTGGTGGTACAGAGGATCCACTACCACTGATCCTGACATTATTACTGTTGCTGCAAAGTTGCATGAAAGTGGTAGTGTTATTTTTGTATACATGGCAGGCTATGATTTCTAAAAAAAAAAATATTTTGACTTACATATGTCTAATTACATTTGTGGATTGTAACCAAATAGTGCTTGTTTTTGTTTTAGCATTCTTGTGAGTGTAAATTCTTGTTGATATTGTGGTATATATGAATCATCACCTGTGTTATTGTGTCAATGTGTTATTATTTCTACATCCCTATTGGGGCCTAAACCTCCACTTTGATGTGAGTTTTATGTAAAAATCTACATTTTCATTGCATTTCCAATACCTTTTCTTTTTACAAAGTTGAATGACGGTGGCACAGACTGTCAATTGTTAATTAAAACAAATTCAGTCGACTGGTTGTCTGCTTCAAAAAGTATACAGATTGTAGAGGTGTCTTTTTTATCTGTTTTATTGCTATATTTTGCAGGTAGTAGCTGAAAAGCAGATTTTTGTTTATTTTAGGTTTAACTGATATTATGATGATTTATTTAGTGAATATATGACATATGAGGTATCTGTGACATGCCCATCTATTACATTTAGCAGGTGTGAAGCTATATACTTTCTGTTTGAGGGTACATGTTTGGCCAATTTTTAGGCATTATTTAAAAACATTTACTTTTTTTTAATCAAAATTGCATGAAGGTGCCTTTGTCTATAAACTCTGTAATGTGATTTTAAAAATCGGCCAAGTGTCTACTATATATGGTTGGGGTTTAGTATAAATCTTTATGCAGTAATTAAGGTTTTATTTGTATATGTCAAAACTGTAAAAACGGCTTTGTCCAAAAACGCGTCAAAATTTCCAGAAATGCCTTGCAGCAAAAGGGTTAAATGTGCCGCCATTGCTGAGCCTCTGTATACAAACAGTGGTGACAGGAGGCACTGGAGTGCATGTACCTTTTTATTTCTGTACCCCCCCCTGGAGTCTGTATAAAACAACAAACTAAAACCTAGACACCCCCTTTAAGTATAAAGCTGGCACTGAGAGTCCTGTTCTAATATTAGTGGTTGTCTCCAAAGTCTAAGAATTGTGCCTAGATAACCATTGACAATATTACAAATGCACATGAACTTTACTCCCTAAAATAGTGACGTGTACTAACGCCACGAATGATAAGTTTGTCTCTTCCATTTTACAATGTTTTAGCATCTACGATTCACATTGCGCACTTCCGCCCGCATGGTTTCCCGCCCTTGTTTCCCCGGGTCACGTGGTGATAACGTGACGTCTTTGCGCCGCCTCTTCCAGGTACTGACCCCGCTCCGTGCTGCTCCTACGGCGCATGCGCAACCCGGTTTTTCTGCGGCCTACACATTCTAACTACTTCGCTAACACCGTAAGCGGAGGGCGCTGATCGCGTCTCTTAGTTCCGGGATCTCGGCTTGTGGGAGGCAAGTCATGGAGGCGGATTATTACAGCCCGGAGCACTCAGGTAAGAGGCGGGCCCCAGCTGCCCCAGTGCTTCTCTACCTGAGATGTTGTGGGGCCAGGTACAGCGGGAGGCGGAGGGCCAGGGCAGTGAGTCCGCCTGTCCTATGGGGGAGCTGTAGCCCCGGCTCAGGTCTTAGGAGGGTGTACCTTACACTACAGGTGTGTAGTATATGGGGTCACAGCCTGTCCTATAGGGGGATCAGCTATTAAAGGGACCCCACCTCCCCATGTGATGTGTGTGTGTATCAGTCTTACCGTTTCTGTCTGTAGTTATGACTTTGGGATGATACTTTCTATTCTGGATTCTATGGAGATCTATTTGTCTCCCATCACTGGTATTATATGCGCTGTGTAGTGGGCTACACCTCTCATGAAGACCTCCATAATAATAATCATTCTTTATTGATAGCGCACACAGATTACGCATTGCTGCACAGATCTTACCAAATCGGTCCCTGTTCCCTAATGGGGCTCACAATCTAATCAACTTACCAGTATGTTTTGGAGTGTGGGAGGAAACCAGAAGAAACCCACGCAAACACGGAGATAACATACAAACTCTTTACAGATAGTTCAGTGCTGGTGTTTTGTAGGAAAACAGGGGCTCCTTTTATCATACATGCGCATCTCTGCATCAGACTGTAATGACGCAGTGCTGCGCTTCCTGTGCTCCTGGTTTCCTCAATGAGATTTACGGAAAACTGTCTGTTTCTATCATCTCTGCTGCAAAATGAATGGGTAAAGCAGCGATGGGAAGACAAGATGTTTTTAGCAAAGCAAACCACCTATTTAAACCACAATTTTTTTAAAAGTTTTGCGTTATTTTTCTTAACGTCCAATATCTCGAAAGCCTTTAATATTTTTTTTCCTGATTCTTATAATCTGTGAGAGAAATAGTTCATATATGGATTTTAGGAAAGGGGGTGGTTTTACTTTTTTTTCCCATATTTTTTTTTTAACCTCCTAGCCGGTTTGTTTATACAGTATACTGCAATACAACTATTAATAGAAAGTGACAAGACTGGAACCCTCTGGTTAGCACCCAGCTATGAGACAAATATTCTGTTGCCCACGAACCGCCTCTGCATAGTTAACTGCTGGTGTCTGCTGTATTATACCTGTGATCCTACTCCATACATCCCTAACCAGACCATGACATAGGGTTGTGTCATGGTGGATTAAGGGATTAATTCCTTTTTTATAGGATAGGCCAGGAATATAAGATTAGTGGGGTTGTTATTGTTGTATTTACTGGAAGACAAGACCGCTACGTCTCTGGTTGACCCTTAAACAACGTATAGACATGTATGTATGTATGTCAACCGTATAAACTCTGTATACAGACTGCTTCTTCTACCTCTGTCCACCGCAAAGAGTGCAGCTAGGTGGCAATAGCAAACACCTGACTGGTGCAGAAATTCTCTGTTGGTTCCCTATCATAATCAATATTATTGATATCTTATCCCGATAAATGTGGATTTCTTTCATATACAGTCTGTTTTGGGGTTTTTTTGGCATTTTTCACAATACAAAAACAATATAAGAAAACAGATGCCGGTAAATATCACAGCACAATGGCAAGAGCAGGTAGATGTTTTCTTAGCTATAGCTCTTACTTTATAAATTCTAATATTATTCCAGAGAAAACATCCCGGCTGCTGCTTGTACCCTAATCTTTATTCCTCATTTATACAGGAACCTTTTCTCACAAACCACAGTGAGAAACAACCCATGAATAGCTTTTTAGTTACAGTCAGCATATACATAATGCACGTTCGCTAAATAAAGTAATAATTATATATCACTGTTCCCAAGGGGAATTGGCCTTTCTGTGGCCCTCCCCTTCTGCAATCTGCTAAGCCGACTGACATCGGGAGGAGATGGCTGGAGGAGGCAGCAGGTGGGTTAGAAAGGAGTGCACCTCTGGAGCATTGTAGCGGTTAAATCATGGGATAGATTTATTTTCAGAATGCCTTCAATGAAACTAGGACTGTTATTTGTCCATAGCAGATCAGTGATTTTTCATCTTTGTTTGCAGATGATGGTGGTGCAACTCCAGTGCAAGATGAGCGCGAGTCTGGCTCTGACGACGAAGGGAATGACCGTGATCAGCATGGATCAGAGGGTGACAGTCCAGTGAATAGATATGAAGTATGAAAAAAAAATTGTATCCTTGTAAATATTGTTTGTTTTTCATGTTCTCTGAACAAATCAAATTTTCATTTCCATCCCCTAGAATGACAACAGTGATGCTGAAGAAGAGAACAAAGGTGGAGGCAGCGGTTCAGAGAACGAAGCTAATGATTCAGACGATGAGGATCGGAGGCCACGCAACTCCAGTGACTTGGAGAACGATAGTTTTAATCGCAATGCTAGTGACTCTGAAAATGAAGGAGTTAATAATCATGGTGCCAGTGACTCGGAGGACGAGGCCCCCCGACAAAAGGATAGTGGAGATGAAGATGGAACTCCTGTTAAAGGGGCTGCAAGTGACTCTGAAGAAGAGGTACAATCTAGACATTCAGCTAGTGATTCTGAAGATGATAGACCTTCTAAAAGAAGTGGAGCTAAAGCAAATGATTCAGAAGATGAAGCCCCTTCAAAGAATGCCAATAGCGACTCGGAGGATGAAGCCCCTAAGAATCATGCTGCCAGTGACTCTGAAGATGAGACCCCTAAGAAGCGCACAGCCCTTAGGAGACGCGCAGCCAGTGATTCAGAAGATGAGACTCCAAAGAAGCATGCAGGCAGTGACTCGGAGGATGATATCCAAAAAAAACATGCAGATAGCGACTCAGAGGATGACGCCCCTAAGAATCATGCTGCCAGTGACTCTGAAGATGAGACACCTAAGAAGCGCAAAGCCCCTAGGCGACGTTCAGCCAGCGATTCAGAAAATGAGACCCCAAAGAAGCGTGTGGCCAGTGACTCTGAGGATGAAGCTCCTGCCAAGCGTGTGGCCAGTGACTCTGAGGATGAAGCTCCTGCCAAGCGTGTGGCCAGTGACTCTGAAGATGAGGCACCTGCCAAGTGTGTGGCCAGTGACTCTGAAGATGAGGCACCTGCCAAGCGTGTGGCCAGTGACTCTGAAGATGAGGCACCTGCCAAGCGTGTGGCCAGTGACTCTGAAGATGAGGCACCTGCCAAGCGTGTGGCCAGTGACTCTGAAGATGAGGCACCTGCCAAGCGTGTGGCCAGTGACTCTGAGGATGAGAGACCTGTTAAGCGTCCCGCTAGACGTGCTGTAAAGGGATCAGATGATGATACCCCTAAAAAAAATGCTAGTGAGTCAGAAGATGAGTCTCCTGCTAAACCAAAAATTGTTGACTCAGATGATGAAGCTCCTTCCAAGCGTGCAGCTAGTGACTCCGATGAGGACCGTCCTCGCAAACCAGTACACAGTGATTCTGAAGAGGAAACGCCGGCAAAACAAGCCGCAGCCAATTCAGAGGATGAATTTCCCAGGATGAAAAGAAAAATTCTGTCCTCAGACGATAGTGATGATGAAGAGGAAAGGAAAATGACCAAGAGAAAGAAAAAAAGGGTATCTCGTCGAAGTTCAGGCAGTGACAACAGTGCAAGTGAAAGTGGCAAAAAGAAGGCAGATTCAGACAGCGAAGAAGAAGGTGACAAAAAAACATCTAAAAAGACTATTCTTTCTGACAGCGAAGATGATGAAACGGCAGACAAGCCAGGTATGGGACAGGACTATAATGGCCTATTGTTTGAGTTACAATGCACACAGTTATTCGTAACAATTCTGGGAGTTGTCCCAAAACAGTATATTGCTGCTCAGTATGTTGAGGAATAAAGGAATGCAATTTTGTGACTGAGAGGGCCCATTGGTCAGACCAAAATGTTCGCTCACCTGTCCAGTGGTAAAGCTGAAATTCGACCATCCCTTGAATTGGCTTCTTGTATTGACCCCTAATGTAATGTCTCCTTCATAGGGAAAATACACCAACTGCAAAATGTATTATAAACTACTGTACTAGATCACTGTTTATTTTTCAGTGTTACACTGTATAGTCCTGAATTATTCAGATATTATGGGCCTTATTTGCATAGTTCATAACTATTTGGTTACTTTAATGCAGCCAATAAGAAGAGTCGGATCCTGTCAGATGGGGATGACTCTGACAGCGACGAGCCCTCTAAGAAAACTCAGAAAAAGAAAGCAGTGTCATCCGATAGTGAAGCAGAGGATGGAGAAAAGGCTAAAGATGAGCCAAAGAGTGGAGAAAATAAGCTATTTGGTAGTGACAGTGAATCTGGAAATGATGAGGAGTAAGTAAAATTAGTTGTTCTTTTACAGATGTTTTCTGGAATTCAGTACAAGATACTTGCATAATATTTCAGTTTTTTAAAATAATATTTAGAAAAGGATTAACAGGTTTTACTATTTATTTTTTTTTTTTTTTTATGCAGAAATCTAATTGCAGACATTTTTGGAGAGTCAGGGGATGAAGAAGAGGAAGAGTTTACGGTAAGAAGAGGATAATGTAATTGTCTTAAAAACTTGTCACATCTGTGATGGTCTTTTCCATTGTTCACCTTCATGATAGCAGTGTAGCAATAGCAATAAAATAGTGAAGGGCATAAATGTCATTGAAGTGGTGCCTTTCGAGACAATTTCACACAATGAGCTAATTTGTTTCTAGAATTTTCCATCTCTATAGGTGTAACAGAAACTGCATATAAAAGGTTGTTATACTCATTATTCACATCTGACTATTCTTGTTTTGGTGAAAGGTTCCTGTATATATGTATACGTATGTATATATGTATGTGTTGTACAGATGGCAAGTCAAATGACATGCCCATTTTTTTGTTTTTTATGATCATCCTTACACAGGGTTTTAACCAAGAGGACCTGGAAGGAGAAAAACCAGCAGCACCCAAACCTACAGCAAATGCAGAGGAAGATTCGGACTCGGACGTTGATATGAAATCTGGGCATATGTAAGACTTTTAATTTTTCTTTCTGAGCATTTTTATAATATATTCGGATAAAGTGTTTTTTCATTTAGTGTTTGTGTGTTTTATTGGGGCAGATTTATCAAGCGGTCTGAAAGTCAGAATATTCTTAGTTGCCCATGGCAACCAATCACTGCTCCCCTTTAAAATATTCATGAGCACTGGTAAATTGAAAACCGAGCTGTAATTGGTTGCCATGATGAACTAAGAATATTTTGACTTTCAGACAGGTTGATAATCTGCCCCATAGGGCTAGTTAAATACTAACAATTGTTAAAAAGGACCTGTCACCACAAATTAGGGCCCCCATCCAAACATGCCTACTGAATCTACTCCCCAGGCTCTTTCTAAAGCAGTCAATTTCATAACCCTGGCCTTAAACTTCACTAATATAACATACTTATAGGTCAGTCCACACACTCCTTTCTTCACAGGCAGCCAATTCCCCGGGCTCCAATTCTCGCCCTTGCACACTAGATGCCGACGATGATGGCATCCAGTGCGCAAGTGCTGCCAGCTTCCAGCTCTCGACGCTTGCCAGGAGCAACTGCGTATGCGCCACCCCACTGATGTCTCCTTTCATTGAAGCCTCACAGGCATCTATTGTGCAAGCGCTGCAGGCTTCACGCTAACAGCGCTCGTGGGGACTGACTAAACATGCGCAAACGTAACAACTGGAAGCCGGGGGAGTAGGAGGGCACAGATAAAGGGGAGTGTCAGCACCTTATGAATATCCCCAACTGTTGGAGCAGAGGTCCATTGATCCAACCTCTTATTTTGTGAGTGGTCACAGCATATAGGTACATTTTAATAAACTTTGGAATGACACAGATCAATAAATTTGATGTAAATAGAGAGGGCTGGGGAGGGGATAAGGTAGATATATTTGAATGGGGGGCCTTATTTGTGCTGACAGGTCCTCTTTACAGGACTTCCCAATTAATTCCCAAATGTGTGATATCAACTCCTTGCGCAGCCGCAGTACTTCCCTGTCGACAGTAGTTGCTATCGTGCATGCGTGAGATTTCAAGCAATGTCCTTTAACCTTTCAGGTTCCGAGAATATGCACTTATTAAATCATTTGCAAATATATTTCATAAACTCCTTCTTTCAGGGGTGATTTCAAATCTGACTTTGAAATTATGTTAGAGAATAAGAAGCGCATGAGTGGTAAGCGGAGGAGGAATCGGGACGGTGGCACTTTCATCAGTGATGCAGACGATGTTGTGAATGCCATGATAATAAAGATGAATGAAGCAGCAGAGGTAAGAGTTACTCCTCTCTCTATAGTTTTACTTTTATTTTGAGTTTTTGATTACTTTTTACCAGGTTTAATTGGAGTTCCTGGATTAGTGCTTCTGTAATGGCCAGCATCAAAAACTGCATGTGTGTTTACAGCCAAAGAACTGTGCTGGTTGTGGTGACATTTACTTTACATTTTACAATCTCTCTAAGGTTTATGTGAAATACAAGGAAGCAAAATGGTAACATGTTTCACTTACTCTTTAGGAAGATCGAAATCTTAACTCCAGCAAGAAGCCAGCTCTGAAGAAGTTAACATTACTTCCTACTGTAGTGATGCATCTAAAAAAGTAAGAACTGTACAATACTTGGACTTTTATTGTGATCCATAGTACTTTCTCATCAAGCAGCCTATATTCTGTTGCAAGCTCGTTGAAGGCTGCAGATTAACCCTTAGAGGACTCTGACCTTTTTGCCTTTTCTATTATTATTATTTTTTTTGGTTGTTTACTGCCCATCTTCCAAAAGACACTTTTTTTTTTTAACCATAGATGTATCAGAGCTTTTTTAATTTTTTACTGCCACCATTTGTTTATTCAATGCAATGTGCTGGAAAGTACAGCATGAAGTGAAAGTGATGGAAATCCAAAATTGAGCCATTTTCTTATGGCCACTGAGATACCAGATTGTGTAATGTGTTGTTTTTGTTTCTGGGATCTGTGCAAAATGACCCCAAAAAAAGTGCAAATTAGGAGGCTTTTTTTTCTGTTACAGAGTTCACTGCTTGTGATAATACTGTTATTTATTGGTCATTTTGCAATGCAGAGATGGACAGTGTGTAATTTTTATTTGTTTTGTTCGCCATAGAAAATCCTGATTAGAAAAACAAAAAATTATACTGTAAGATTCTGGACAGTTTTTTTCCAGCTTCCTGCAGGGTCTGACCACATACTCAATATAGTGCAATACAGCTGAGAACTGCCCTATGAGAAGTGTATAGGAGTCTTCATAGCTGTTATTCTCTCTAGTTTATGGATTAGTACTGGCAATATACAGTGATAAAATATTTTTCATTGGTAACTGTAAAAGTATAAAACTTGCTGATGTATCTATCGTTCTATTACAGACAAGATTTGAAAGAGACCTTTATTGACAGCGGAGTGATGTCCGCCATTAAAGAATGGCTTTCTCCCCTTCCTGACCGCAGCTTGCCGGCGCTAAAGATCCGAGAAGAACTGCTTAAGATTCTTCAAGAGGTAAGGCTCCTCTTGCTCATGATGACCTCTCAGCTGTGATGTATAAATAGCAGTTACCATATCTGTATGTCAAAGTATGTAAGTGCACAGGCTCAGAAATTGTGGACTCGCAGTAAGACTACATGGGCAATTCGCAGCCAAGAACCAGTTTATTAATCCAGTAACTTTAGCAGGTGCATAGGGTCAGTGAAAACTGCATGTACTCGTTTTATTTTTTTGTAAGTTGGAAAATTTGTGTGCATCAAACCTTACAGCTTAAATGAATAGGATCATGGCCCTTGGGTCCGCCTTCTGTATATTACCATATAGGTCCTGTCTGAGCCATGATGGAATTGCTGTGGGGTTTTTTTTTTTTTTTCTTTTTGCCACCACTGAAAGAGTTAATTGAAGTTAAATAGTGCATTGCATGTTGCATTGAATAACTTGAATAACGCCTCCCCTCTACACCGAAAGCTGCGCAGATGCACTGTGAAAACAGCAGACTGTGTACTCGCCACACTGTAACTGGGTGTCATAGACGTTTATGGGGGTCATGATGTGGCTGCAAATAATGCGATTGTATCACCGGCCCCCATATGTTTAACTGTTATGTGGATGTCTAATTTTTATTTATATTTTTTCTTTAACTCTTAAGCTCCCCAGTGTAAGTCAGGAGACACTAAAACACAGCGGCATTGGAAGAGCTGTTATGTATTTGTACAAGCACCCAAAAGAGTCCAGGCCGAACAAGGATATCGCAGGAAAACTGATAAGTATGTCTATTGGTAACTCTTCAGAATGTCTGACAAGCTCAGAAAAGGCTCCTCTAACATTTTCTCTTTTTAACATATGTATTTATTATAAAAATGTAATGGCTTACACGAGAAAACAAATGTGTCCGAGGCAGTATGTTGAGAACCTCCATTGTTCCTCATGGTACATTGTTATTGTTGGCAGCATATACCAAGTTTACATGAAGAGATCTGTTTCTTGAAAACTATTTTAATGCTCATTTGAAGATGTGATTAGTTACAAATGAGTGCCCTAAGGGCAGACATCCAAGGCCAACATCAAAGAGCTGTGTAGAATAATACAATTTATAGTGCTGCAGAGGCATTCAACTAAAATGTACACTACATGGTATGATTTGAAACAAAAGCCTTTAGAAGATGTAAACCCCTGTGTAGTTGTATAGAGGCATACTGCGGGAAGTGTGTGTAAATGGAATTAATTTGATTGGTGCAGGTATTTAAAGGGAACATGTCACCAGGCGATAAATATCAAACCACAATAAGTACCTTGTAGGGCCAGTTGCCCGTGTGCCGGACATGTCTTTATAAATTGAGACCGCTGCCTGAAGCCGGAAAAATTAACTTCATGGTCCGCTTTCAGTTGGGGGGTGGGTTTCCAGGCACAGGAGTCAAGGAGATGCCGACCCTAAACGGCAGCATCTTTGCATAACCGCACGTCCCTGTCTCCCTGCAATCTCCATCTCGTCTCAATTCTCGTGCATGACATCTGCTCCGTCCCTGCATGTATGGTGAGGGAGAAAGGTGCGCTGCGCATGCGTGAGAATTGGGACGAGGTCACAGCAGACTATGGAGAGGACAAGAAGTCAGGAGGCAGGGCCTGCTGCGGCTACAAAGAGATAAGGAGGCACAGTTATGTAAAGAAGCGGCCGTGCGGACGGTGCCTCCTTGACTGCTGTGCCCGAAACCTTACTACTGTGATGTGTCCGGCACACGGGCAACCGGCCCTACAAGGTACTTATTGTGGCTTTATATCGATTTTTGGCCTGGTGACCCATTCCCTTTAATATAAATCACTAAGCAGCAGTTACATTGTTTGATATTTTTTTTATGCCTACAGATGAATGGTCAAGGCCTATTTTTGGGTTGACCTCTAACTACAAGGGGATGACTAGAGAAGAGCGAGAACAAAGGGATTTGGAACAGATGCCGCAACGGAGAAGGATGAGCAGGTACTTGAAAGTAAACGAATGTAACTCTAAGGGTGAATGCACACTTATAATGTTATGTGTATATCTGGCGCACCACATTTCCACATGCCACATCTGCAGTGTAATTTCATTATTGTGTATGGAATTGATGGCAAAATCTGAATGTTATTCACATCATAAATTCTGACGATTTAGCTGATTTATTTTTTTTGTGGAATGGCTGTAGGATTACAGGTGGCGTAAATCCCTCATGCATTGTACAACGTGTGCCGATACCATAGTTGTTTCATTAAACAAGCAATCAAATGATTCCTCATGTGGGACTAAAAAGTTTTTTTAATTTGTAGTATTTAAATTTAACCAAAAAGAATAATGTAAAAAAACACATGTGTGATGTCACATACATTTATGTTTAACTACAAACAAAGAACAAAAAAATGACCATCCCCAAATTTCTAATTAAAAAAAAAAATAAAAAATTCCCTTTGTTGAACAAAATAAAATTTACTATTACATCTTGAAATAAATGTGGTGACTTAAGGTGTGTATCACAAAATGTTGCTTTTACGAAATACAACTGAACTTGCCAAAAGGAAGCCCCGATGACAAAACTTTTAAATAGTTAGGGCATTTGAATGGGAGATGTAAGAAACTATTTGGTTTTGATTTGTATTTTTCCCTTTAGCTCAGGGGGACAGACGCCTCGCAGGGACCTGGAAAAAGTTTTGACTGGAGAAGAAAAGTAAGTGCTTGAAATGTGCTTCATATCTGTTTTAAAAATTTGTAAATGTGAAATGCTACTGTTATGGGCGAGACATATGCCCCATTGTTATCCCTTGGCTACTATTTTAAGGTGGTACAAAGGTAATAGATGTAAATGCGATGTTAGAATAAAATATCTACAGGTACTTGCAATAATTTCATTTTCTTGTTTAGGGCATTACGTCCGGGTGACCCAGGTTTTTGTGCTCGAGCTAGAGTTCCACTGCCCTCTAATAAGGATTATGTTGTCCGTCCAAAGTGGAATGTGGAAATGGAATCTTCCCGGGTAAGTTATTGTATTGGTTTGATGCGATCTCTCTAGCTGGACATGTTGTCTTTTCTACTTTGGTATGATCACTGTGATACAGAATTTCTATATAGGTTTTATGTTGTTTTAATGCATTTTCAAAAAATCTTCTGACGCTAATAACTTTTTCATACATTGGTATATGGAGCTATGTAAGACATTTTAATTTAAATTTTTTTTTTTGGAGATGCGCTGGTGTTACAATTTTGGGGACTGTGCGACCTTTTGATCACTTTTTAAAATATTTTAATGATGTTTTGATGCTGGGGACACAGCCGCATCACATCGGGTGCATGAGGACAGAGCATAGATGTGCCTCTGTCCGCAGTGCTGGGAAGCTGTTGATAGAAGTCGGAACTACGGGGTGAAGAGGAGCGTTAGAGGTGTTGATTTTATTGAAGGGGTTATCCGGGTCTTAAAAATTACTAAGGGCTGGGGAGGCCTATTTAAACATGTACTTACCTTGTACGGCGGCGCCGATGCCCCGCGCCGTGGCCGGTCTCCTCTGTGCGCCGGTTTGTATACAGGGGCACACAGGGAACTGCCGGCCGGAAGCTCCCCTCCGACACCATCTCTCAGCGCTTACAACGCTGAGAGATGGGGACGGATGGGAGGAGCCAGCCACATCACGGACCGGAAGTTGTGCACGGTTTCTGTTCCCCTGTAAACAAACAGGGGCACGGATCGAAGGGACCGCGGCGCCAGAGGAGGTAAGTACTTGTTTATTATGTTTAACTAGCCCACCCCAGCCTTGCCCTCAGTATTTTTTAAAACCCGGATAACCCCTTTAATTTTACAGGGCATCTGCTGAGGACATTTCATTATTTGTGGGGGTCTGAGCACTGTTGGGGGCATTACATTAATGGCAGAGCACTGCATTTCATTGGGGGGGGGGGAATGGCTGGAGTAGCGGCTGCATTTTTCACTCTAGATTTTTCTCAAGGCTAATTTTTCACAATATTTTTTTTTTCTTTGTGTGGGGTAAATTTGGGTACCTCGGTTTACACTTGGGTCGGTTTATACTTGGGTATATGTGGTATCGTTCCTACCATATACTTCAGTATTACTGTATTGCAGTATATGCAGCAAACCCCACCTTTGTATGAGCAAGGCTCACCCTGTGTGCCCTCTTCATGCAGTGGTAGCAACTCTGCACTGTACATGTACGGCGCAGGGTGTGAAGAGGTTTACTTTAGAATGTTTTACTTCTTCAATTTCTTTGCTATCCTTCTTTGCTCTTTTTGTTTTGTCCCTTTTCCTTCCTACACCCCCTCCCTGCTTTGAATCAGTTTGGAGGTCCACGTAAGGGCTTAAGTCGTTTGGAAAAGCACAAAAGACGATTTGCTGAACAGAGAAGGCTCACTAAAACCAATCATGCCATCAAATTCAGCATTGAGGGAAACCGAATGCCCTTGTGATATTGGTAATTTTGTGAGGTGCTTTTACGCTGTGCCAGTGTGAAGACAGTAGGTGTGCGCTGCATGCGCTGGGTCTTTACTTCCCTGACTCGCCAATATCTAACATGTGGCATGATTCAAAACCAAAATATAAAAAATACCTTTGGACAAAAAAGACTGAGTGGGGGGATTTTTTAAACCTTTTAAATCTATGACAAAAGTTCAGTGCACATATTGGTCTTTATGCCAAAGTTTACCACTTGGAACGTTTGGTCCAACTAAACCAGTTTTACGATAACTGCATGTATTGTAATTTATGCTACAAAGTTATGTAAATTTAGCATTCAGGTCCATGCTGGTGTAAATATTACACTATTACACTTATACCAAATTAATAGAGGAGTACACCTGCAATGAACTGTAGCACAGGGGAGTGTTTTTTTGTGTGGATTTAAGCCAGTTTCCTACAAGAGTTTAGTCCTAGACGAAAACCTTGAATCGCCAAAATGAATACTAATGCAGAATTCAGTGGTTCGAAAGGGGAAATCCCTTAAGTGCATAAAGCAAGTTTATTGAACTCGACTCTCTCATCGGCTTGTAAAATGTAATGTGACCGGAGCTTCAAGTCACTTGGTTTTGAATTAAATTCATACATATTGTGTGTATACCTTTCAATAAAATCGCTTGACCATTAATATCCCAGACGAAAATAAGGCACCATCCAGACACTGAACCGCTCAAGTATATAGTCCTTAAAGTTGTCCTAGTAGCATATCCCACTATACAGAAAAATGAATGCGGACATAGTGTAGACCAGTGATGGCGAACCTTTTGGAGACAAAGTGCCCAAACTACAACCAAAATCCACTTATTTACCGTGAAGTGCCAACATGGCATTTGAAGCAGCAACTTATTGCTACCTGTTTTGCATTTTGTTTTATATACACAAGTTATCCTCCTAAAGCCTCCTGTTCAAGATTGTGCACAGTCCGTGATGAATGAGCCGCATCTTGGGCCGACCCCACATGCTGCACCCTGATCAGAGGACTGAAGTCCTTGTATTATATCAAAATATAACACAATAACTTCTTACTTGCCGATGCTGCAGTGTGGCCGACTGACAAGTCCTTGCTTCAGATTTTGATGTAATATAAGGACTTCTATCCTCTGCACATTGTGCAGAATGTGGGGCTGGACCGACATACGGTCTGTTTTCCATTGACGGCACACGATCTCGTGCAGGAGGCTTGGCAAAGAGAAATAAATGGGGGGAGAGGCTTTTTTTTTCATACACATTTAATTTTTGAAAAAATACACAATAAAACCTATATAAATATGATATCACCGTGAAAGTCCTAAAAACTAAGCCCACATGAAAGTGACACAAAGTTCTTCACCACATTTGGAATTTTTCCCCAGCTTCCCAGTACACGGCATGGAATAATAAATAACGTCACCTGAGAAGTCACATTTTTTACGCAGAAAATAACCCTTCGCACAGCTCTGTACACAAAAAAATGAAAAAGTTATCGACTTTTGAAGAACGAGAGTGAAAAATGCACCAAAAAAAACCCTGTGTCCTTGTCTTTAAGGCGTTTAATGACCATTACATCAACACTGATATGTCATGGATATTTACAATGGAACCATACTAAGCCTCAAAAATCCAAGTCTCTATCAATATATGTATGTAAATCGCCAAAAAACCTGAGATAAATACCTCCAATAAGGTGCAAATTGCTAATATCAAGTGCCAGTGCTTATAAAAGGGCTCAGATTACCCAGGCCCTTGATATTTGCAATTTGCACCTTATTGGAGGGATTTATCTCATAAGTTTTTTGGTGATTTTACATACATATATTGATAGAGACGTGGATTTCTCCGGCACGCGATCGTGTGCCGTCAATGGAAAACAGAACCGTATGTCGGTCCCAGCCCCACATTCTGCACATTGGCAGAGGATGAAGTCCTTATATTACATCAAATCTGAAGCAAGGACTTGTCAGTCGGCCCACACTGCACAGCATCGGCAAGTAAGAAGTTATTGTGTTATATTTTGTATAATACAAGACTTCAGTCCTCTGATCAGGGTGCAGCATGTGGGGGTCGGCCCAAGAATGCGGCTCATTCATCACGGACTGTGCACAATCTGAACAGGAGGCTTTAGGAGGATAACTTGTGTATATAAACAAAATGCAAAATGCCCCTTGCCTTCTTGAAGAAACATATTTCTGTTAGTTTTTTGTTGCCCTTTTTCACAGATTGTGCGGTAATTCTGACATTCCTTGCCCATAAAACTAAGCATGCAAACATTCTCACTTACCTTAATGCTGTAACTCATTAAAAAGTTGCTTTTTGTATACTCAAGTATAACCGACCCTAGTATAAGCAGACTCACCTAATTTTACCACCAAAAACTGGGGAACCTATTGACTCGATATAAGATCTCGTGCAGGAGGCTTGGCAAAGAGAAATAAATGGGGGGAGAGGCCATTTGGCTGGGACTGTAATGGAAAGGGAAATGAACCCTGAACACAAAGATGTAGAGCCTTGGACAAATGGGGGGAGTGCACAACCCCCAGTGGACACGGTCACCACAGCCAGGCCTCAACTCCTAGTTTAAAACCCACTGAAAAATGGAGTTAACATTGGGTTCTAAAAATATTTTTATTTGGTAAAAATAGAAAATGTAACTCTTTAACGCTTTGCACCGTACATGTACGGGGCGCAGAGGTGTGGAGGCTGTATGAAGAGGGCTTACGGGTTGAGCCCTCTTCATACAGAGGTGGGGTGTGCTGCATATTTCAGCAAACACCCACTGCTAATACCCGCTATCTGTGCTAGCACTGATCGCAGGTATTGACCCTCCCGATTCCACCGGTGGCATTAAAAATACAGCAGCGCCATCTTTGTTCTGATCACCGATGTCATGGCATCTGCAGTTTTGTTACAATAAACTATTGGCTCATTGTAATGAATACTGTGTAGAACGATAGGATCCTCTAGGGTTAAGGTACCCAATGGGTTAAAAAAAAAAATGATAAACTCCAATCACCCCCCTAAAACTGATATAAAACTTAATAAACAGTGCAAATCCCAAACATGTTGGGTATTGCCACATCTCAAAATGCCTAATCTACCAAAATATAAAAAAAAGGTTGCTTCCGGCAGGCAGCCCCATAACGGAAAATAGCGCCCAAATGTCCGGAACGCCACTTTTATGCCATTATATATCACATAAAAATGTAATAGAAGATAAAAATGTTGCAGAGTCCTCAAAATGGTAGCAATGAAAACGTCGGCTCAGTTCACAAAAAAATGACACCAAACACAGCTCCGTGCGCCAAAGTATGAAAGTTATTAGCGTCAGAAGATGGCAAAACAACAATTTTTTTTTTTTCATACACATTTAATTTTTGAAAATACACAATAAAACCTATATAAATATGATATCACCGTGAAAGTCCTAAAAACTAAGCCCACATGAAAGTGACACAAAGTTCTTCACCACATTTGGAATTTTTCCCCAGCTTCCCAGTACACGGCATGGAATAATAAATAACGTCACCTGAGAAGTCACATTTTTTACGCAGAAAACCCTTCGCACAACTCTGTACACAAAAAAATGAAAAAGTGAAAAATGCACCAAAAAAACCCTGTGTCCTTGTCTTCAAGGCGTTAATGACAATTACATCAACACTGATATGTCATGGATATTTACAATGGAATACCCCTCCATTTTTCAGTGGGTTTTGAATTAATGATAGAGGTTGGTCTGTGGCTTTTACAAGGGGCCTCTTAGGTGCTGGGCTCTGCCTTCTGAGATTGTTTGATGCTTGTTGAATTTTTAGGTTTCTAGTTTGCCTGCATCTTGGTGGATTATATATTTGTCACCATCCTAGCAGATTTGCACCAGCCCATAACTTTTATTTGGATATTTGGCAGCACTACATACAGAAGCCATCTCTCTTGTCGGAGCGGTAATTACCTCCACGCTGGTCATGCACCTCCCCTCCTGTCCAACCATGAGCCCACCTACCACTAACACAAATACGTCTTTGGTTGTAGGCACATCTGATACATTTTGAGTTTTTCTTTTCATTTTTGACTCTGTTTTCTACATACCGTAATTTGCCTCGTTAACTCTTTACTAACATTTTACATCTGTTATGTTTAAGTTGGCCATTTTCTTTGTATTCGTTTTATCTCCTCTGCCATATCCTTCAGTCCTTAGAATTATTAGTTGTGTGTCAATATGTATCTAGCGATGAATTGCCGATATAATATGATGGGGGAGTAATCGCCCACTGGGCCATGATTTTAGTCTTAGTTTTTGTTGTGTTTTTTTTTTTAAACCCATAGTCATTATTGAGTAGGACTTTAACACCTATTTCTGTGTCGTACTTTGGTGGTAGCGATTTCCAAAATATACGCTGTTGCCATATTTAACTGGTCACCGCCATGTGTTCATCTTAATTCAGTTTCTCTCATATGTCTATACTTAAACTTCATATATAATTTACAAAAAAAATCCATTTATAATGTATTTACAAGTGGTTCATCTGTCCCTTCAGTTTCTATGATGGTGTCCTTTATCCATGAGATATAATTGGATACTCTTGTGTACACACCGTATTTTCCTTCTTGAGCGCATCCTTCGCCCCAGCTCACTACACCGAGCAGGTACCAGGTGTTGCGATATAACACAGCAAATGGACCTCCGCTGTCTCCTTTACAAGAGTCTCTTGCCTCAATATTGTATCCAGCACAGAACATGTTGCCAGTTAACACCAAATTAGTCGACTCCATGCAAGTGTCTTGGCTGACGATAGGGACTCGAACCTTGAGTAGGAAGCGACTGGCTCGTCCTCTATAGCGTGTAGCTCCCCATCCACTTACTTGCCCTATCTCACCCTCTTGAGTCAACAGACGTCCAAGCCCAGGGCTCGGCAAGCAGATGGGTCGTACGTAATCGCTGAAGATTGCTGGGCTACGCAAATACAAAAGGGCAATGTCGTGGTCATAAAATTCCCCCAAATAGTATGGGTGGGAGAAGACTTTCAGTACTGCAATCTTCTGCTCATCCTTATCCCTCCGGTATTTGTCATAGTCCCCTAGAAAATACAGATGAATATAAGAATAATTCTTTAAAAACTGCTCTATATTTATTAATCCCAGAGTAGATCAACAATTTATATAATTAATGGTCACCACAATATGTGCCGAGATGGAGGTAGACAAGGGGTTGTCAAAAATACCTGAATAGGCACTAGTCTACTCTACAACACCATCAGACTGCTTAAATGGTCATCTAAGGTAGGGAAAATTATTGTGAACATTTTTATTACTATACTTTAACAAGTTTGTCCGAAAACAGGCTGCAATGCTCCCTCATGTAGTAGGGAGTATAGTTTGTGTCTATGCATCTGATTATAAGCTCACATCTAATCTCCATGTGTTTGTTTACACAGCTCGGGTCAGTGAGGATTAATCCCTTTACTTTTAGTTTGATGTTAAAAAAAACAATGCTCATGGCATACTGCAGCCAGGGAGATAACATAATACTCACTGCTCAGAGCTGTGTAAACAAACAGAGGAGAGAGAGGCTGCTCTTTCATGTGGTAGATCAACCTTGAAAACGGAAAAGTAAATCTGTTACTAAGGGGAACTTTGCATCCAGCAGCAAGATTTGTTACATGTAATCAATATATAAAATATGTCATATTTTCACTTGTCCCAGTGACATGCCAGCACCTGTTATTTACGTGAAAACTTTTAGGGGTTTAAAGAGAATTTTGGTCACTGTCAATCTACCTACTTCCTGCAGCAATCATGTGATCACTGCAGCCAATCACTGAGTCATGAGATTGGCTGCAACAGTCACATGCTGTTTGTGACATCAGAGTTTAGTTTAGCCAAATCCCTACCATTTTAATATGCATTTTTTTTGTTTTTGTAAATACATGACACATAAATAACACTGTAACTCTACTTTTTTCTAGAGGTCTGTATTATTTTCTGCATCTCCTTACACTGGTGTGTGTGATTGCACATGGATACAAGTTTGATAACAAATTGTGCGCTACATCAATTCATCTATTTCTTTCAATTTAAATATTAAATATTTTACTGATGTTTTTATAAACTGTATTTATGTATCGCAGTTTTAGTGATCACAACATACCAATTGTAACATGATGGGGGTTAATGCTCTCGAAGCAGTGGGCGGCAGACACTACCCAGCGCTGGCTTATCAGGCTGCCACTGCAGAAGTCTGTGTCTCGAGCTGTACGGATCATAACCTGAAACGGGTATCATAAAGGGAGAGAGATATAAAATGCTAATCCATGGCCTACAAATAAGGTATAGCTTTCATTATTTTCAGAAATTAAACCCATGTAGCAGGGTTTAAAAAAAAAAAGGGTTTTGATATATGTCAAAGGGATTGATTGTACATGAAAAATTTTGCCTTTTTTCAGCAGATTACCTTTTTGTCACGTACCCTTGTTCATTTTCCAAGTGCCCACTTTTTTGCAATTGCTTCCCTTCTTTTTGTCAATTGCCCCCCCTATTGTTAAAGCCAAGTGTCCCCCACTTTTTTTTTTTACAGGTTCCTCCTTTCTTTGGCAAGTGGCTCCTGCCTTGATTTTGGTAATTTGAGGGGGGGGGGGGTTGACATTATAATTTTTTTTGTAACCTGCACTGCCAATCAGTGGGTTTTGTGCCCCCTCCTGGTAGGTTTAAATTAGCAGGTAAGGTCAGGTTCACACCACCATTAGTGGAGTGTTCCGATTCTTTTCTGTTATTTATCGCAGCAAAAATAAGATGAGCTGCAGCGTTGTATTTGCCAATATAAATAACAAGGGTAAGAAAAGGTAGACTTTTATATGATCAAGGCAAGGTCTTCCATCAGCCATCAGTTAAAGGTGATCATAATTCTATTCTATAACAGAACAGACTATTAGACCCCAAAAGCAGAGGTAAGAACATGCAAGAAGCCTATGCAACACATGTTCATAGCCACATTATATGTATGTCATATGCAGATATATCTGTGTACAGTATAATACAGACATATACATGCATATTTATGTATAATGTAAACATACATATATGCGTATAAGACAGAAATATAAACACAAATCCTTACCCACCGTACTAATTTTTTTGCATTACAGTAAACCTTTTAGACAGTGTAAACCTATACCTCCCATTTGTCCCAGATCCAGCGGGACAATCCCAGGTTTAGGGACTCTTTCCCAATGTTCCGACTTGCTGGATTATAGTGATAATGCAGAGACCAGGCAGCTCCCTGCATTATCCCTGTGCCTTCTCTCCAACTGCTGTGTGTAGCAGAGCCGGCAGCTCCCTGCATTATCCCTGTGCTTCTGCTGTAAATATTTAATATGTTTTTTTCCGTTTTGTTAATTTACATATTGGTGTATATCAATGTTTTTTTACAGGCAATATGTTATCCTTTGTAAAATAAAAATAGATATATTTAACCATTTTATAGAATAATAAAGTTTATGAAGGAAGAATTCAAGAAAGATTGTATGTTTGTTAAGGATTTTAGATATTTTGTAGACTGGTTCAATAAAATGTCCCAAACGTCAGAAAAATTTGGTGTAAGATAAGCCAAGAACTAGGGTCTCAATTTGATATGATATTGATTTACATGTTACAGTCTTTATTCTTGTATGGTTGTTGTCCAATACCTTTTTAGTCTTTCATTACAATGCATTAACGTTTAAGGTGTATGACTGTTTTACCAACCTTTGGGCTTGTTTGCAGCCATTCATTTTGTCACGCATAGTTTTAATTCATTGTAGTTTCTCCTATTGTTTGCCTTTCTTTTTTCACGTGTGTGTAAGTCTGCATATTTAAGAATTATTTTGTTGCATACATTTATCTCAGCATTATGTCACTTATGTTTGTCTTTTCAGCCCATGCTAATCGGGTTTATTCGTTTTGTGTATTCTAAACAACTAGGAATTAGAAGTTAGACTAAACAATCTAATTCTGGATGATGAATCTGGTTCAGTATAAAACATTTTCTTAAATTGTCCTCATTACGGTTCCTTTCAGTCCTTGTTCCCTTTGTGTACTTTTTGCCAAAACTTAAGTGATGTCACATAAAAAATTAGTAAATGAATGAAAATGTGCACATACCTGCCAGGGGCATTGTCCCAGCTCGCAGAGCATCCCACCAACAATCCGATCTCTATCTGAGCTGTTCAGAATTGTTCCAATGTAGTCATCCTCCCAGGTTGTTCCCTTTCCATCCTCGCCTTCTGTAGTGAGGTTCTTATTATCTATTCCAGTAAGGTTATGAGAAGAGACATTCTTCACCTCTCCGACTGATGTGTGTAACCGCTCCGTATCAACTCTCTCCTCTGTCTCATTATTTCCCTTTGAGCTGTTTGTAGGGGCTACGGCTGTTGTTGAATTAGAAAATGAATTCTCTGTTTCGAGTAAATTTGAATTGGAGCGGCCTAGAGGTTCTTGCTCATCTTGCAATGAGCGGGGTGAACTGGTTGTGAGCCCACATGGGAATCGAGCTAAAGTTGAATGGGAAACACGGGTTATTGCTGATACACTTGATAACTCTGCCCCACTGTACAATTGGTTTTGCTCCCTCTGCTCTATTACATGCTGCCTGCATATAACATACTATGTAAAATCTTCTTAGCCCCTCCTACAGATAGGACACAATGTACAATCTGCTCAGCTCCTCCTTCTTTATAACATGCTGCCTACAGATAGGACACTATATACAATCTGCTCAGCACCTCCTGCTCTATTAAATGCTGCCTGCAGATAGGACACTATATACAATCTGCTCTGCTCCACCTGCTATATAACATACTACATACAGATAGGACACTATATACAATCTGCTCAGCTCCTCCTGCTATTTAACATACTACCTGCAGATAGAATATTATGTATAATCTGCTCATCTCCTCCTGCTCTATAACATGCTGCCTACAGATAGGACACAATGTACAATCTGCTCAGCTCCTCCTTCTTTATAAGATGCTGCCTACAGATAGGACACTATGTACAACCTGATCACCTCCCTCTGCTCTATAACATGCTGCCTGCAGATAGGACACTACGCAAAATCTGCTCTGCTCCTCCTGCTCTATAACATGCTGCCCGCAGATAGAACACTATGTACATTCTGCTCAGTTGCTCCTACAGATAGGACACTATGTACAATCTGCTCAGCTTCTACTGCTCTATAATATGCTGCAAATTTATCTACGATTACTTTTTCAAATGAGAGGAAAGACGCAGCTTACCAGATTTGGCACATTTCTTCCCATCCTCTTCCAGGATATACCCCTGTGCACAGGAGCAGATTACACTGAGTGACCGCGCTGTATCCGTACAGTACTGCCAGCATCCTCCATTGTTATACCAGCACTCATACCGCACTGCAAGCAAAGTACCGTAATAGTTCAAGTTCTCTTTACCATCAATTCACCTGGTAGCTTCTACGGTATTCACATCATAAAGCATAAAGCTCAGATACATGATATCAACTCCATATATTTTAGCCAGTAAAAAATTCAGTGAGAACAATCCTCATTGTTATTTCTTTGCTTTCATTGCATTGTTTAAAACAATCGACTCTTTCCCCCTATTTAGAGTTCCTTTAAACAAAAGGCTATACCCTGCATTGCCCGGAAAACCTGTTTCTAGCAATGCAACACAACACATGTTTTCTCACCATTTTCACAGTGCCTTCCAGTATACCGTGGTGGACATAGACATGTGTACGTGTAGTGATACTGCTGGCAGATTCCCCCATTCGTACATGGATTGTCTTTACAGGGACTGAGGTCTATAAGGGGATAATCAAAAAGAGTGAATAGTGCACAATGTTTTCACATAATAATAATTCCTTTATATAGCGCAGACAAAGCTTGCCAAATCAGTCCCTGTCCCCAATGGGGCTCACAATCTAATCAGCCTACCAGTATGTTTTGGAGTGTGGGAGGAAACCCACGCAAACACGGAGAGAGCATACAAACTGTTTGCAAATGTTGACCTGGGGCTTGGATCTAGGTCTCCAGCACTGTAAGGCTGTAATGCTAACCACTAAGCCACCATGCTGCCCTAATATCATTCCCATAGAGGGAGATTGACAAAAACTGAGCAGAAGTCTTCCATAATTTGTGAAAAAAATAACATTCCTTGTACTAGATTTATCAAGTAATTCAACGGGAATCCATGATTTACCTACTTGGACCAAATGCTAGGTTATGTAGGTCTATGTCCACACTAGCCACCAATACATATGAAAACTTGCACACCACATACATGAAAAAACCCTGCTAATTAAGCTGAAGTGCTTTGTATGGGGAGGGGCATTAGTGAACTTCTATCAGTGAAATTTTGGCATGAAAGGAGCGTCTAGACCAGTGGTGGTCAACTTATGACACTGGTGCCAGAGGCGGCACTTAGAGCCCTCTCTGTGGGCACCCAGGCCATCACCCCAGCATGAAGTTCACCAGACAGGACTCAAAGAATCTTCCTACAATGATAGATGAATTTGCCCTCCTCCTTTCAACTGCATTGGTGCCGTTATCAGGCTGAACAATTAAAAATTGTCAAAGAACAAGGAGAAATGAATTACTGCTTAAATTTCTGTGCTGGCACTTTGCAATAAATACGTAGCTTTTGGTTGAAGTTTGGGCACTCAGGCTCTAAAAGGTTCGCCATCACTGGTCTAGACAATAAAAACAAAGGTTTGGTGACATGTGTGGGCATAGCCTTGCACAACATAGCAGTTCTGGTAGGTAAAGTATGGTGACCCATAACAGAAAAGATGTGGCTTTTACTTTACTTTAAAATTACTTTCAAAATTTACATTCACATTCAGTTTCATTAATCTGCCATATATAAACATTTCTTCAGTTAATTGTTATTTCTGTGTGAGGATAATTTCTCATAAATGTAGTGATATAGACCCTTAGAAACAAGACTGTGTCCCTAGATACGGCCACCTCTACTGGAGGGATTTCACAAAGAAACAAAAGGTTTTTGTATATGAAATGTCCAGGAGTTACTGTATATACCACAGCCGTCCTGTGGTAATGATCGCTGAATCCTGGTGGTCAGGCAGGGCTCTATAGCGCATGTCTGGCCACCGCTGCCAAAATGTCAGGTGGTGGTATCTGAGGAAGCTATCTCGTTTCTAAGGGACAACATGACTACATTTATGATAAATTATCTTCACACAGGAACATTTTTTTTAACAAACATCCAATTGAAGAAATGTTTACATATGGAAAATTAATTTAATAAATGTGAATGCCCAGATGGGAATACCCCTTTAATTATTATTATCTGCTCCACAATTAAGGGCAGTATAATGCATATTAAATTGAAATTTGGGTCTACAGTGGTATGAAAAAGTACTTGCCCCCTTACTGATTTATTAATTTTTTGGATGTTTTTTCACACTTCTGTGTTTCACCAAACATTCAATTCAAGTATCAGACAAACAAAGCAAATGCAGTTGTTGTCTGCATCTTATTAAGGGAAAAAGTTATTGAAACCTACAGGACCCTGTGTGAAAAAAGAGTAATCAGAGCTGTGTATTATAACTAGCTGTGCACCTGTATGATATCACATGACTATAGACCGATGTTTATACACAGGAAGTAAACAATTAAGTTTCATGTTGCTTGACAGCAAGCAGAGATCTGGAAAATCATGAATAATTGTTACAGGAGGTCTATTGGAAAAGTGTAAAACTTTTCATCGCAAAAGCAAAAATTTGCTTAAAATGGACAACCCCTCGAAGTCACTCAGATGTTCACCTGGTGGAGTGTATCATTGTCCTGCTGCATAATCCAAGCTCTCTTCAGCTTTAGGTCATGAACAGATGTCCTGACTTTAGCTTCTGATTTATGTCTGTAGGCAAAAGCTAGACTACTCTTCTCCAAAGAGTTTGAGCAGAGCCACAGGAATAATTTTACTCACCTTGATAGATATACCAAAACTCTGTCTAGAAAAGAGCAAAGACATAAAGTCAGTATAACAACCATAATGCCTCCTACCAAAGATGATCGTACATCAGTAGTTCCTCTGGTAACCAGAGTGCAATGTATTTTAGTGCTTACTGTCTTTTCTGGAGACTTGAATATTTCTCGGGCCTCCTCCCTTGAACATGTCTCCTCGTAGCATTCACGTTCTAGATTTCCTGGAAGTATTTCCTCCAGAAAGCTATTGGCTCTTTTGCTAAGAACATGATGCGCTTTCTCTCTCCCGATAAAGACTAAAGAACCTAGAGGAAGATTACATATTGCTTTTGTTTCATAAGATGAGAGTTTGTTTAGACTAATAATATATACCGTATAAACTCGAGTATAAGCCAAGTTTTTCACCATAATTTTTGTGCTAAAAAAGTCTGGGCTTATAGCACACATAGAACGGCTCAGCGGTGTTGCTGCCGCATGACATCATGGTGTATGTGCACGGGCAGAGCGCATAGATGCCATGGGTGAAGAGGAAGGTGAACAAAAGTTTATTATTTTTAAGGGGGTTCTGCTGGATATTTCATTAATGAGGGGCCTTTGCAGGATATTACATTATTAAGCAGTATCTGGACATGTTATTAATGAGGGGGCTCTGCTGGACATTTTATTTATAAGGGGTCTCTGCAGAGTATTTTAATAATAAGGGGGCTCTGCTGGACATTTTATTAACGAGTGGAGGCTGCTGGACATTTTTTAAATTGTAGAGGCTGCAATTCCCACCCTCGGCTTATACTTGAGTCAATGAGTTTTCCCAGTTTTTGCTGGTAAAATTAGGCGTTTTGACTCGGGTCGGCTTATACTCGAGTATATACAGTATAGTTTTACAGGGCAAAGGCACACGTTTCCGGTTCTTGAAAGAAATGTATTTCGATCAATCCTTCATGGTATAAGCCTTTTTTCAAAATATATGTTTTTAGAACGTGTGTTCTAAAAACAATTCCTTTTTTTAGTTAAACTATCCTCCAGTAGTGACTATACATAGGAAAGGGGTTCTGTAATAATTTACCTTACCAGATTGACAGAATGAGGTAGACAGAAGAAACAGTGTAATACACAGGAAATGTCTCATCGCGTGGCCCTGTCTGACCTGTAAAAATAAATACCATATACGTTTATTATATTATGTATAAAAAGGCCATAAAAGCTTAACCATGACTTACAAAGCTGTCCATATATGTCTGACCTAAGGACCCAATACTGTCCCACGAGTAATCTCCCATCCTCACAAGACCTTCTGTCCTTCTGTCCGCAATTCTCATGCATAGCCCATGCTCTCTACCAGGATGTGTCACCCAGCTCCAAAACCTTCAAACGTAACCTGAAATTTAATGTCCTACAATACACAATAAACCCACTTCTATACAACACAGCTTGTGTGTCCCACTTTTATGTAATGTATGTGAACCTCATTTCAAATACACAACATCATAATAATAATTTCAAGCCTGTACCATCACAATTTTTGCAATATGATGTCTTCCAGAATTTGTAACCTTTAGCCTATTAATAATATAGTGGAGAGGAGCAGTCTAAATCTGTGTGGGATCATTGTGTAACACAGTCATGTTTTATATTGCACAACACAAAAACTGCGTTGTGAAATGTTCACACCTTGGGATCTAGTGTTCTCTCCCACATATTATCTTCTGTGTCCTCATATCCGTATACACACAACATTATATATGGACCTACAAGATTTAGGAAACCAATGAACTACCGTAATCTGATATCACATGCCTTCTCCATGTGAACCCAATTTATGGACTTATGGCCTACTGGTTGTATCCTATATTGCCTTAGCTTTGACCCCAACCATTCACCGAAGTTATTTCTTGTTACATTTATCCTAGTTAGTACATACCTTGGTGGGAGTGTGAGAACTCTACGGATAGATCTTGAGGTAGGCTCTGTAGTGTGTAGATGGAACTGTATAACGGGTACAATTGTCAAGTCGGCAGAGCACATGTGGTTAATCATCATCCCAAACAAATATTGGCAGGAAGTACATCAAACAAACAGCATCAGAGCTGAAGGGGGAGGATGTTGTAAAGCCAAAAAAGTGATGACAGAGAGAGCCGATAAGTAACAGAGAAGATAAATAGGACTGCTGGTATAAATCATAGTGGGCAGCGTCATAGGTTATCCATGTTTTCATTTATCCTGCTCTGGTGGGACTTGTTTAGAACTTTGCTCACTAATGTTAGGAAAATAATAATCATTAATAGTAGGAAAACAAAAACCTGTAGGACCTCACAAGATAATACATAGGGGAGAATTTATTAACGCACTTGCACCAAAACGTGTTAAATGCCTTGCATCACGTTTATCAAGGTGTTTGGACCTTTTCTTGGCAGTTTTCTGACCTGTCCTAATAAGGGGGTGGAGGGGTGGGGGTTTGCATATGGAAACAGGAAATAGTCTGTGCACCACAAATTCCGGTGCCAGAGGTGGCACTCAGAGCCCTTTCTGTGGGCACCCGGGCCATCGCCCCAGCACACCTGACAGGACTCAAAGAATATTCCTGCAGTTCCAAGCAACTTAAAAGATGCTGCTTTCAGTCATATTTTGATACTTCCTTTACTACTTGATACTGTAGGAATAGGGAGAATGAGGAGCCAAGGCTGAATTATTTTTTGAGGACCTCCTGCAGGCCCCACAATTATCTCTGTGTAAGAAAGAAGCTGGAAAGAAGCTACAATGATGAACATTTTCCCTAGTTTCTACTGTGTTGCTGTCCTCAGGAGGCCAATATGATTGAAAGTTGTTGAACAGGGAGCAATAAGGTACTGCTTTAATTTATGGTTGGCACCTTGCGATAAACAATGGGGGTTTTGGGTTGCAGTTTGGGCACTCGGCCGCTAAAAGGTCCGCCATCACTGGTTTAGACCAACGAAAACTAGGTCTGAAAACTTGAACAACAATCTTATGCTGAACCAGAATTGATAAATCTGGTGCAGGAAATACTTATTTTCTCGCCAGTTGCTGGCCAAACCTGAAATACATTGAGAAATTCCCCACACAGTGTCTTATCTGCAGGCAGTATGTTATAGTGCAGGGGAAGCTGAACAGATAGTCCTAATGGCCTATGTGCTAGAAGCAGAAGCATGACACCGATCACCAATATGGAGGGAGGGAGTTGCAAAGCTGTGCTCTCTACTTCTTCCTAATAAGTGCCCTCACATGCTGCATGCTGTGATGAAGTCTCCCATTCTTCTGCTTCAGTTCTTCATTAAATGCGAGCATACAGGAGAGCTATATGTAATTGTATATTTTGTGATATGCAAATGTGTGTATTGTGTGTGCAGTATGTGATCATGTGAACAGTATGTTTATACACTTGTCAGAATGTATATATTTGAGTTCTTTATTCATTACATAATGGAATGCGTTAAGAACAATCAATGTGAACCTGCTCTCATCTGAGCACAGGGTACCAATGTCGAAAGTGCCAATCTGGATCTTCTCTGGCAAATGCTCTGGTCTTGGGCTGTAAACACAACATAATTGTGAACATCGGGCCCTCATGGAGTCTGACATTTTGAGCAAAAACATTTTAGTGGCCTGCTGGAGGTCATTTTGGACCTCATGTTACATAACAGAGGTAGCAGTGGTCCTGCTGCTGGGTTGTCTACAGATACATCCACATTTCTTAGTGAACTGGTCCTCACCATGTTGCACTTCAGATGAACACACTAATTTTGCCTCTTCATGAGGTCACATCACTTCACTTCATCTCAAATCTTATACAAGTGCAGTACATTTGAGGGTAAATACAGTATACACCAAAAGAAATTTGGATAAGCCAGCTCACCCCTTCCCTCATTTGAGCACTTGATACACGATCCAGGTGACGGCAGGCGCATGAAAAATCACCCGAAACCCACGGACCAATGCTTGTATGTAAAGATGTGATATTCAGCACATAAAACCACTCTGGAGCAAAATACGTGCCGACAGAAGTGCAGGTATATCCGGATCAATGTGTTTCCATATAAACATTTTTCATTCTTAATTTACTTCCTATACGGTAACGATCCTATTTAAAATAGACGTCACACACTGTACGTCACACAAATAGGTGGTCACTGATGGGGAAATCACCTTGTGGAAAACCACCCACGTAACCCTCAACAGCATATGATCCCGTTGTCACATGACACAATGGAAACCATCCGCAAAACCAATCAAGCATGTCGCAAGGGGAGAGGTAACATTAAAAACATTACATGGTGCAAATATAATGCTATGGTCACGGTGCTTGGTATGGGGACCGGAGGGCTGTCCTACATCCTGGCAGTTGTCCAGCAGGTGATGTGTTCAAGGAATATGGAAGGAGAGGCTGATACAATGGTTTCTCCCTGGGGCAACCTCTGAGGTGTCAGTAGGATGAATCCCTGGGTGATGGATGGGGAAACCTGTGGTGGAAAACAGCCGTATCCAGGGACCAGATGGAGGCACTGTTGTGCAAATCAACTTACAGTTCTCTATTCAAAAGCAGGCAACGGGTAAAATGATGAACAGCAGATTCCTTAAGCTGGAAAGGTCATCGAGAGCCAGTGCTCGCAGCCTGATAGTAGATGCAGGCTGGGCTGGTTCAGATGGATCTGAGTCTGGATGGTGGAGCTGAAGTTCTGGGCTTAAGTCTCCGGACTTGCCCTGGATGCTATGAAGTAGGCCTGAGGCAATAGAAGTTCCTGGGATTAATGGCTATGGCAACACTGAAGGTGTGCTGCTCACTCTCCTTGGATCTGCAGTCTGACTGAACAGACTGACTAAGAGTGAACATGAAGAAGACTGAACAGACTGAATCTTGTGCTTCCGCCCAGCAGGGGTTTATATACTCCCCTGGTCAGGTGGTAGCACCTCTCCAATCATCTTCCAGCTTATGTTACAGAAACACTATAGAATAATCACATTATACAATTAATTGTTGCCTTATCAGACAGTAGCTATAGCTGCAATTACAGAATATCTCAGTTCTAGAAACTTCCTAGAGGGTTCATTACTCCCCCTAACAGCTCCTGACCTGGAGAGGGCGCTATTCGTAATAGCCGCCTGCCTTTGCAGGGGTGTTGCACATGTATATCCCTAAAATTAGAGATTGAGGAAACATTCAAAGAATTGTTCCCAACGCCGGACAAATCCCAGCGAATTCTGATTCATAGGGGGCTCACTGTGTTCCACGTACTGTGTAGAACAGATGTCACAGGAAGCTACATATAACGCATTTGAGGTGTTGCAGTTTTCCCAGTTACAACTTTTTTTGGTATCTAGGCACCCTGTACATTGTTTGTGTCCACATTTAAAACTATCAGTGTATGTAACCTAAGTGGGTTTAGGAACTTCCTGGCTTGAAAACATACTGGTACTAGGTGATAAGCTGTTATCCAAAGTGGAAGTTCGTTTAGCAATACATTTTACTCCTGACGAGATTATTTGATGAAGCGTTGGAATACATTTTTTAACCCCTGCGATTTGAATGCACTGGTTACTATATTTGATAGTGAACACAATCCCGTCCCATTTATTCTTTTTTGTATTCATTTTTTGCGGCTTAATAAAGCATCTTGTCTGATCATTTTATTTTTAGCTATTGAAATATCATGTTTGTTGTAATGTCTTTGTTTCAACCTATGATGCAAATGGGATTTTTCACATTTGAAATTTTTATCCAACGTTCACTTGCGTCGTATACGCACTAGTTCTCCATAGGGTATATTTCTGACTACATGTCTAGGGTAACATAATGTAGGCAAGAGAGTTGTATTACCAGAAACTTTTTTTCTGCATGACTCAATGATAACCTTATTACCCTAACCTATTAATCGAACATCCAAAAAGTGAATTGTACTACCTCCAAAACATTGTGTAAACTTTAAATTCAAATGTCTCATCAAAAACAAAAAACATATTTTTCAACAAAAATTCTGTGGCCATCAAAATAAAACTCTTTAAATTGGAGTCATAAATACTATATCTATCCAGATGTCTCCTTAACAATTTCTAGATTGTGAGGAGTGGAGGAGTACGTGGCCTGTCACGCGTGGCCCAACTCTACCGCTACCCCCACACAAACGACTCCATAGTCTGTAGAACGTGTTTTGTATCCTGTATAAAGCTGGGTGTCACACGTGTGAGGGGTTGTAAATAGTTATCTAGCCGATCCTCCAGTCTTTTACACAAACTGCCAATCCCTGCTACAATAGGTCTCATTGGCGGTGGACATATACCCTTATGGATTTTGGGCAGTGAGTGAAAGACGGGTGACCGGATGTTCCACAAAAATGTAGTCTTTCAATTTTTCTGTAATCACTCCCATATATCCAGATCTTCCCTTAATTGTTTGAGAGCTTCCCTTTCACCTTTTGTCAAAATGTGATGTATTTTCTGATTCTCACCACTGTTGAGATCTTTGTAAAGTTCAATTAGTTCATCTGCTACCAGTTCCTGAAACCTATTGAGTATAGGGGGACGTGACCCCACTGGATAGAAATCAGGATTTCTAGTGCCAAACTTTTTGTGAATGTTATTGTTAACCCCTGTAAGGCACAAGTTGTTACATGGTTCTGAAAAATCGTTATAAATACCAGCAGTGGTAAGATCAGATCAGACATAATCATTGTCAATGCCATTACCCAAAATCGTGTCACCTATACCATTATTGGAATCTGCCATTTAAAAGTGTTTTCTTACTGCAATATTCCTTGTCTATCTGTTTGACATCTAAAATAGTATTAAAGAGATCAAAATTACAGGTAGGTGAAAAATTAAGACCTTTACTCATCAATAATATATATTTGTCCGTCGGAATATAACTACCGTATATAGATTTAACACAGAACATTCCATTTGTGATTTTTCTTCTGTTGTCGTGTTTTCATACCCATTACTTTGGTGTTTTCTACCGGAAAACCTGCACTGTTTTTTGACTGTCCTATATTATGGTTAGAAATTGGTTAATTAGGATTAAAAAATTAGTTTTGTCCTTCATTGGACGAAAGAGAAAACCGTACTCCCATCCGAGTCATCAGTCTATGAAAAATTCACTTTCCTATTAGATATTTTACTCTTGTTCCTGTTTTATTTTTGTATTTTTTTTAAGAATAAATTTAGGCGCGTTGTCACCTGTGATGTCATCTTTTCTGTACTGGTGTCTCTTCCATAGATACACCTAATTTCTTCATCATTTGTTCATCAAACATCTGTTGAGGTCATTTGCTCTGTAACGATTTTTTTCAAGGTGTAAATTATGTAATATTTCTTGTTCATGTACAATTATTAGATTCCTATATATACAGTATACTGGCAGTCCCCACCTGTACTTATATATGAAGATGTTCTATTTCCTAGTCATCTTTATTTGGTATTATTGGAGCTGATGTCAGCTTCTTAACACTGGTATTAGTGGGTGAACCTACACCGCCTGTAGAGCGCACCATTAGTTGCTTGCCATTATGAAGAGGCAGTGGACAGAAGTGGTGGGTGTATCTGAAGTGCGCCTTCAGACGTTAATTAAGCCTTGGAGTTGGAATTATATGTACAAGAAATTATCCATGTTTAGTTTGTAATTTTGAATGATGGATTTCCTTTAAAAGGATTCTAGCAGTTTTGACCATACAAAGCTGCAGGCAGTGGCATTTATGCTGGAGATCTGTGTATCATATCTTTGTGTGTTTTTAGTAGCAGACAGACTTTAAAAAATGCATATATATTCCAGGATTGTAACCGAACTTGGTGCACTGGTGTGTGACTGAACTGCTGCACCATCCCATCCCTAGGAGTAAGAGCAGTGGCAGGCTTCTGCATAGCTATTATAGCAGGGTCTGGGAAGAAGTTTGAACGGATAGAACACAAAAAAAACAGCATCTGAGGTGATTCCCCCAGTACTCCAGGCCCAGTTACAATCCTGGAATATAAATGAACTTCACAGTTCTGCTGCTACTAACACCAAATACAAAAGTATGGTTGCTTGGATCTCCACAGCTGTTTGTAGCTTTACAGAAGCTTGTTGTCTGATAAAAGATTCACCCTAGGCTAGAGTGATGCTTAGGAGGAGCATAGATGCAAGTTTATTTAAGGGATTATATTCAGATAAGGCTTTTTTTCTTCTCACAATTTCTCCTGCTCACCTCCGGACACCCATCCCATCTCCTGGACACCCCTTTTCTCCATCAAGTGGTCAGTCTGTAATTTTCTCTGTTGTCCAACATGCATGAGGTTTTGTAGGTCACTGATAATATTAATAGTAATTGAAAAATTAAGGTTAAGTTGTGCAATATTAATGGTATTGGAGACATTGGATGAGTTTCATCCTGATAGACCCATTAAGAAAAAGAAAGAAAAGATGACAAGAAAATGGGTTGGTATGTTTCACATCTGCTCAATTTCTTCCTTTTTGCAGCATTTTTGCACAGGAAATTCTCAGATACTTCAAACCTAAAATTGAGCAAAAACTTCAAAATTGAGCAGAAACTTCCCCCTGTAGTAGCAATGGACCCACATACACGCAGAGGGTGCGTTCACAACCGGGCCCAAGAGGCTTAGGGGGCTACTTTCTCATAAGAGAAGGCTCGTACTTTAAACCATACATTATAGTCAGGGGCCTGGAATAGACTTTGCACTGGGGCCCATCAGCTTCACATTACACCACTGTTCTTATGCCAGTGGTCTTGTACATACTTTTGTTGTCACTCAATGCCTTCCCCATTAAAGCCTCATGTTTGCTAAATGGGCTGCAAACAGGTTTTTGGCTGTTTGCAGCCCATAGGACATTTCGGCAGGAGTAGGACCTGCTCTAATGTGGTGAGGTGCACTACACTATGAAGGCCAAGATCTGGCGGATGTTTGTGCAGAAAGCTCACGGCTAAATAGTCGTATGCATTAGGCCTTAGGCTCTCTAGAATTTTATAATACTATTTCGCGATCTGGGGTGGTGAGGTAAACAGCCCACTGTTAAACTAGAAAAACTAATGAGGTCTAGTGATGAAGGAGGACTTGCAATCCCAGATATACATTTGTCCTAGAGGGCCAGATTAAATGGCTTACAAAATGGGATATGTAGAGTATAAAATGGCCATTTGTAGAGTATATTAAGTAATGCAGGTGCTACTTGGTACATATGTATCAGGATATTTGGGTATAGCTAAAGGAAAAGTGGGGAGTAACCAGACTCCTTCACTTCACACAGGTACAGTATGGTACAGCAAATGGTTTGAGAAAACAGAACATTTACTGTCCAAATTATGGTTATTGTCTTAGTTTATACAAAATAGGGATATATTTTCACCAGAAAATGGAATTTCAGATACAGTAAGCTTTACTTTAAATATCATTTAAAACCTTTGATTTAAAAAGAACAATTTGCATAGCATAGGAGATGACCCCAAAATTATAGATACTGTAAAAAGTTATTTAAATGTGAAAAATAAATGAAAAGTTCTCTATAGACCCCTATTAGAAAATAAATTACGCAAAGGGAAACGCAATAGTGAAAAATACTGAACGATATTAACTACATATTATATGGCCATTGTGGACTTCTTGGCTAGAGAGAAATATGTCTATAGAAGAAGTTAAGTTTATGATATGATGACATCTGAGAGATAACATTTTTATCCGTTTTGTCTTTTCTTCTTTGTGGTGTTTGTTTAGAGGGGTGGGGAGGGAATAAAGGGCGTTGGGAGAAATCTGGAAAGTGCATGGATCAGGAAAAGTTTAGTTGTGGTAGAGATTTCACCTGTCAGAGAGTAAGCAGTTATACAGTGTGTCCCTTATGTCCACATATTTCACAAGCAAATTATTTTACCGATGATATTGTTCTTTTCTTTAAACATACAAAACACATTAGATATATATTTTATTAGATCACCTTTGGGAGGCAGTTTAATAGCTGCTATTTAATACATGTTATCATTCTTTTGACAGATTACAGGAAGGTTTTAGGGTTTACGGGACTTGTTGGCACGTGCCTTATTTTTTTTCTCTTCTGCTTCGTAGTTTGTTAGTTCATGATGTATCCAGTGAATGTAATTATTGACCTTGGTGTATACACCAAAATTATCTAGCCTTCCACATCCGTCTCCCCAGCTCACCAATCCTACCAGAAACCAAGTGTCCCCAAAGTTGGTGATCATAGGCCCCCCACTGTCTCCAGAACAAGCATCTTGAATGTCCCCCAACCTTCCAGCACATAACATATTATCAGTTATACGATACTGCATGACCTCCGAACAATTCTGGTGATCTACTATAGGAACCTGTATGAAGCTGAGGATGCTAGATCGGTTGCGAAGTGTTTGGTCTTGGTTTCCCCAGCCAGTGACAATGGTCTCTGTTCCTTCAAGTGTCAAGTTTGCCTTAGCAAGTCCATAACTCGGTAGACAAATAGGCAACACATACTTGTTATAGGCAGCAGGATGACTTAAACGTAATAGAGCAATATCATTATCTACAGTTTCAAGTTTGAACTCGGGGTGGAGTATGATTTTAGAGACATATATTTGTTGCTCTGTGTCTTCCAGGACGCGGCGATCATATTCACCTGTAGTGTGATGAATCCAAAAGAGATGAATGTCAATAAAAAGTAATATCTGCTATTGCCTCTAGTGCAAAAAAAAAGACATAGACATGTTTCTCCCATTCGATAACCATTAATAGAACGTTATATTTAATACACACAAACAGATACACCAGAGGGATGATTTCCTCTGCCGTTTTCTTCGTTAATACACTGACCCACATTTACTAAGAACAGTGCAGTGTATACCATGTGTAGTTTGCCTGTGTATAATGCAGAGGGCACCAGATTCAGGATTTGTGACTCCCGCTTTTCATTAATCTGGCACCCTCTGCACTGCCCCGACAGAGTGCATCAACTTTTTTTTTTGCACCTTTAACAGGGGGCGTGTGACACACTTCTGATAAACGTGTTGCGTTCTCCGACTCTGCACCAGAACGCCAATTTCAGTGCAGAAATTTGTGTTGCGTGAAGATTAGTGCAGTAGCAACACAAAAGAGTCACATGTGACACAAATGTGGCACGTACACTTAAATACCTGTACAAGCAGTTTGCACTGAAAAGAATGTGCAAAGTCGGCGCACATTTACATTGTGTATTGAAATTCAATTCCAACTCTATGCTGACCCACCAGGATTGTCTGAGATTCAGCTGCTGCTGAACAATACTATTCGGATACTATTGGGGATATACCTCAAGAGGAACGCGATCGGGAAGTTTGAAAAACAGGGGGGGGGGGGGTAAGTGATTGGAATATCCATGACTGAAGAGCTGTTGAGGCGATGGATGAAGGTACGCCCTGGAGGATTGATAGGGGTGTGAGAGGGACAGGATAGAATCGGTGAGATGTATGGTCCCAGACCAAGCATAGAGATGCTTCTTCTTAATGGGAGTGGGACAACCCGACCATGGGGGGGGGGGGGGGGGGTTGTGAGGGTTGGGTTTGGGTCAAAAACATTTAATATTAATATGCGTCATCCTATATAACATGGATGTTAACATGCGATTTTTAACCTTATGTATATATACTAATTTTAGTAAAATGAACAGGGGCTAAAATCATAAATAAAAACATTTAATAGAATTCAAATTTCAGAATTTAAAAGGGGATATCTTTAAGATGGATATCTGTTATACAGTGTAGGGATTATACCGTGGAGGACCTGGTTTGTTGAGGGACTGTGGCCCTTTACAACTACATTACAACAATCTTCAGGTAGGGGGACACATTTTGAGCATTTTGAGGTTATAGCAAAAATTCAATGGACAAAGTAGAAAATGCAGTAAAATATTCTGCTGGAAATAGACAAATAGTGCTTGACTATGGCCTGGCAAAGTTTCCTCTGTCTTAAAATGATATATTCACTTTTAATATACATTTAGAATTAGAAAGCCATATATACTGTACATACCGAGGCGGGCATAGTACTTTCCAGGCTGTCTAAAACAATGGGCTGCACTTATAACCCATGATGGAAAAATCAGAACGCCACCACATTGAAACCTCTTCTCAAGAAGTAGGAGGACCTGTAATCAGGAAGAAGAAGTGGTAAATATATAGTCTGAAATATGTAGTATGCCACTAAATTGACGGATTTCACCTTGTATTTGACCTTGTATTTGCCGGAGATAATCACTTTTCTCACTCTATAATGCAGAATACATCCGCTTGAGCTTCTCAGCCCATGAGCCCTCTTCATAGGAGTACCGTAACGTACTGTCACTTAATGTGTTGTTAATGTGTTAAAGAGGACCTTTTACCACCTCACACATGTAGAGATTATAATACCATCCTGTAGGGGCGGCTACACAGATTCGGGGGCACTTTGAATTTTCCTTCTAGCCCCCACGGTTCTGGAGATAACATTCCCAGTGTTTGACCATTGTAATCTGTGTTTGGTCAGAGAGGAGGAGCTGGGGCTGGAGCTGGAGGCGTGTGTTATGCTAATCTTCTCTCATACTGTCCAATCAGTGACAGGCAATGTCAGAGAAGCTATTATGAATATTGAGCTGTGAGTTTTTTCTATGTTCATCTAATAGCTGCTACGCTTACGTGTCGTTTTTGTCATGCTTACGCAGCGTTTACGTCACGTTTACGCTCATGCCGCTTTTGCGTCACGTTTACGCTCACAAAGTGTTTGCATCACATTTATGAGGCCTTTAGATACACATAGAGAAATTACATCTCACCACTGACAGTATGAGAGAAGATTAGCATAACACACGCCCCCAGCTCCTCCTCTCTGACCAAACACAGATTATAATGGCCACATCTCGGTACTAATAACTCCGCAACCGTGGGGGCTAGAAGGAAATGGCCTGCTAATCTCCTTATATGTGAGGTGGTGAAAGGTCCTCTTTAAAGAGACTAAGAAGATGTTTTTTGCATTGTATGATGTCAACAGTAGTATCTCATATTAATTATGTAATATGTTATGGTGCCTTTCTTATACTATTATAATTTGATTAGTGTCTCCTTGTGAAAAAGTGCATTTATATTCCAGGATTCTAGCTGGACTTGGAGCAATCGTGAGTATGAGATCTCTTCTCTGAACAACAACTGCTGTTGGTTAATAGCTCCTTTGCCAATGCTGCTCCTGGGATAGCCTATGCGTGAGTGGGAGGAAGCAATGACCTAGCGGGCTAGTAGGAGTTATGCGGGGGGCCTGGTTTAGGCAATTTTTTTTTTTTTTTTCAACAATTGGAGCTTTGAAAATACATTATCTTTATAAAAGGATGTCTGGCATGTCAATTCTAACATCTACAGGATAGTGCTGGTGGTTTATGACTGACAAAGCAAAAAAAAAAATGTAGCCAGATTTCTCTTTTTGGCCCGTGTTTCTGGTTTGGCTTAAACCCACAGCTGCCATAATGGGATATGCAGAATAGATGTATCTATATGTTGTTTTATCATAACAATGATCATTATAAGAATCAAAGAACAAATTAAGACATCAAAGCAATAAATAATAAAAAAGGGATTCTCACACATCAATCTGACAATATTTCTCCACAGGATAGAGCTTTATGAAGCACTGACCTGCCAGGGGCTGGCTCCTTTGCGTCCTTTCTTGGCTCCCGTAAGGCGAGCAGAGTAGTCATAGTTGAAGATTTTCATCTTACCACAAGGAAACTCCACTGTGAGACAAGCACAATGATCGCTCAGTGTCATCTACAAGGGCTACTTCCTTATCTTCTGTCTTATTACCTTTAGTGTATTTGGCAGTAACACAATTGTTCCTCATTATTTTGGGAGTCCTCCTGATGACTACGCAGATTAAGGAGTACAAAACAGCTGCCAATATTCTGAGTAGGGTCAAACAATCAAGTCTTGGTTCACACCTTCTTTCAGCCCGGCACTGTCCTGATAATGCTGTACAAGGCATACCCCCAAAATTACTGTTCTAGTATGTGTTATATATGATGGGACCTGCAGCAGCTTGCCATTAAGCTGATATGGGAAATCCTGCTTACAGGTTCCCTTTAAAGATGTTGTTACAATGTGCAGCTGAAAAGTCTAAATCTATTCTTCTACTGGATTTATACTTCTAGTCTTTGAATGGGAACCTAAAACATTCTATTGGACACTTCTGGACAATACCATTCTTTGGTAGGCCACTGCTGTAGGCACCATTACCTAACCATATTCTAGCCCTTCAGGGTCTTTCTATTTGACCTTTCTCAGTTGTCCAACCATAGGATGGCCTGTCCACAGGGCCTATGGGTGCTGTCACGCGGTGCGTTTTGAAACCATTTTTTTGTGTGACGCACCATGTGTAGCTCAGTACTTTCCACTGGGTTTCCCCCTTGGTTGTCCGTACATGGCATTTTGCAATGTGTGCTGCTTTACTAAACTTCTTTTGCAAGCCCTAATTGATTGCACTTGCGTTTTACTAGGGTGCTTTCGATTGCGCAGTACACTTGGACCACACACAGTGAAGAAATTACACCAACGGAGCGGAGCAAGGTTGCTGTCACACGTGGCGTTAAACGTATGCGTTAAAACGCATTTTGACAGTTGAAAAGAGATGTACTGGATTAAACAACTATTAACATTTGCGTTTACAAAACGTGCATCCATTTGTTGACACAATGTTAACACATACATGTCATGAAACATGACTTTACTAGGAAGATGTCATTCATTACCTGTCTGGGAGGTTCTGACAAAAATATCTTGTGTAAAGATGAGTAAATCTTATACGCAAAGGAGTAAATTATAAGACACATTAGTTGACAACACAACATTATTTATAATGTATAATTTATATTATTAATAAAATTGTATTTCAAAATTATTTTAAATTTTGTTTGCCTGAAATTCAAAGGAAAAACAGATAAGGACCTAAGAGTTGTGGAAAAACTTACCCACTGGTTTACAACTGCGAGCATCATCGCCCAACTTATACCCCGAAGCACAGCTGCAAATCCGAGAAGTTCTGTCCTCAGTCTCTTTACAAAAGTGGCTGCAGCCTCCATTATGAATTGAACAGTTGTAGTGAATCGCCTCTAGAAGCAAGTACACTGGGTTACCATTATACCATGAGCAGGAAAACTATGCTGCTGCTCTGACTTATATTATACAATGTGGTACTGGCTCCTCATGGTCACAGAAATGGTCACTCAATGTAGAAACCAAAAGGATGTTTCCCCTAAAATAAGACATCCCCCAAAAATAAGACCTAGTACAATTTTCTTCAAGCATAGAAATATAAGGCCTTCCCTGAAAATAAGACCTAGCGGCGGTCATCGTTACAGCTCCCCCCCCCCCTACCGTTAGTATTAGTAGAACTCTGAGATACAACAAGAGGCTGCGACATGGGTGAAGAATTAATGGAATAAAATCACTGGCTGTTGTGCTACAAATGAGATACAAGCAGCTACTGGGACAAGAAGGGCTCATTTAAGGAAAGTGCTTTTACTAAACATGAGAGATTGGGGATAATGAATCCAATAAAAATGGAGTCACAAGAAATTCAGCATGAAATTCAGAGTTTGGCGAATTTTATCGATGTTGAAGAAGTTGACTTTTTGTTTAACACTAAATGTGAGTTCTTGGAAAAATAAAACATCCCCTGAAAATAAGACCTAGTGCAAACATTAATATAAGACACTGGGGCTCATTTAACAAAGGACGGGCCGCTCATTTTCGTTGGACTGTACAACTTTTTCGGGGATTGCGTGACTTGGACAGCTGGGATTGTGTCGACGCGATAGTTTTTTTGGTACAGCAGCAAGGCAATGCACTTACACGCACCACGAAAAAGATGATGAAATCTTTCTGACCTGAGCCCCACTGTCTTATTTTCGGGGAAACACAGTAGTTGTAAGAGTTTTCCTTGCGGAGACTTTGCCGATTAAGGGCTCCTTGCAGGCATGTGAAGACTTATAGCCATTGATGCTTCACTAGGGGATTCTAGAAAATATGCAAACCTATTTGCATATTTCCCTTAAACTTATAGAAGCTGCATTGCTATTTACTTATTTAGATGACAGTTCCTCCTTTTAGCAAGGTTCTCCCCAGACCCTTTGTGTGTGGTCACAAGTACCGATCAAAGCGGAATCAAAGTGCAAGGGGGCATGCCATGTGCTTCTTGGACGACACATATTATTGGTAACCAGCACCAGTGTCTTGCATTTAAACAATTCAAGACAATACAAGGTGCTGGCTACCATTATCATGCGTTTTCACAGAAACGCATTGGCGATTGGGACGTGGCACGACAACATACAGCATTGGTCCCAAAGGAAGAGAAAGGAACCTGTAACTTGCCGCACGGCTGGTAAACCCACAAACACACCTTTATGGGGGCTATTAAGTTGTGTCCAGGCATGTCCTTATAATGCTTCAAAGCTGGCTTTACACTGAAATATAGACTTATATTCATGGACAGGTACCAGTCAGGGGGGTGGGGGTTCGGGGAAGAGGAAGAGGAATGAAGCTCTCAACAACCCTCCAGGCCAGCGCTTCATTAAAAACCCTGCCTCCTTCCCTCTGTTGAGCCGATACCTTCTCGTTTGAAATTTTGTTTCTCCGGAGGGGGAAATGTGCACTAGGCATGTGCAAGGTTTCAAAAGTCATGGGCAGGAGTGCACCAGCCATGAGGCAATTCGAGCTTTCTTCCTCAGACAGCACCACCTGCAGTAAAATGGGGGCAGCATCAGGGGTGCAGTCACCTGCTACAAAGCAGGACCTGACTCTTCAAAATAGTGTCTCTTCACACCCAATGTCAGTATGGGTATTAGACACTGCAAATAAATAACCTGATATATTTATGTTGGATGGGGCAGAGGGGGCAAACAGTTTAGGTTCACCCCTAGTCACGGGGATCAGGCATGAAAATCATCTGTTTTTCCTCTCCAGACAAAAAGCTGAAGATGTTGAAAATAAATAATCTACTAGCTGATACATGGCCATAGAGACTCACCATGGGTACAGAGTTTTCCTTCCCAGCCTTGGGAGCAGTTGCAGTCAAATTTCCCTATTCCATCTTTGCAGGTGCCATTTACACAAGGATTTGAGAGACATTGATCACCATCTAGAAAACACATGCCCCTTTATTACGACCATCTACTATTGCTAGCAGGTCTCTAAATATATGTGTTGTCCTGTGTGTCTTACCAAAGTAAACTGACCAAAAGTTGAGCTGAAACAAAAGAGAAAATAAAATTTAGAAAATAATGTAAATAAATAAATGAATAAAATATTCATCATTAACCTTTCCTTTGTAACATCTTACAGTTTGTTCTCGACTCTCAAAGATCTCATTGGCCTCTTCAAGGTCACATTTCTCTTCGTAACATTCTCGCTCTAGGTTGCCCGGTCTGAGTTCTTCCATTATTTGGTTTGCACGTTTTTGAACCTTTAGTACACGACTTGCATCCTTTTTACTAAAAAAGACTGAAAAAAGGAAAATTACACTTCACTGGCACAGGCATAACCTTAAAGGGTATAATCGGACCTGGGCCCAGGGACCTTTGGGGTGCCTCTTCCTCATTTAAAGAGACCAGTACTCCAATAAACAAGACATTTGCAGCACGATGAGATAGAACCTGACTTCAGAGGCTTATGAACGCTACCTTATTGGAGCCAATCAGTGCCCTCTGGGATGTCATCGGGGGCGTCCATCAATTGCCATGACAGACGGGAGTCTCAAAGAGACTACCAATTCTGTCATTCACCCTGATCTGTAAAGGTAGCTACTTGCTAGGTATGTTCCAAAATGTGTGATGTACCAAAATATACAAATAATTATGCCATATGGTGAATGGGGTAGAAAATTGCTGATTATTTTGCTTTTCTGTAGCCATAACATTTCCATAGAAAGTGATCAAAATGTTATATAGGTCCCAAAAATAGTACCAATGAAAACATGAGTCTGTCCGACAAACAATTACACCTTACACAGCTGCAGATACTAAAGAAAATGGCGATACAGAGAAATCTTTTTTTTCAAAGTCTTTTAGATTTTTTATGTTTATCTCTGTGAATGTACTGAGCCAAAGATTAAAGGGCATGTACCATTTGGACCACATCAATCTTACCACATTTGGATTTTTACTAATGTTCCAGTATACTGCATGGAATATGAAAAGGTGCCACTAAAAGTCGAATGTTACTTCATATGTAAACACACTGGACTACTGGTATCGGTAATAGATGCAGTAATAGATGCCAAAAAAGGAGAATATATTAACTCTAGCAAAGTTTTGATTGGACCATTGGTGAAACACTTACTTGAGTTTGTATAATACAGTGGTATAACACTAAGGATAACCAAACAGAGAATATTCCAAAACAGTGAACCTGTAGGGATATTAGAAGAGAATAAATAATTTTAATATTTATTGAAATATAATAAACATAAACCATGTTACAATATGAGTACAGTATTGGAAAAAACAGAACCTCATGCAGCACCATTAAAAGTTTCCAGAGATTTATTCTTATATTTATTTATTTATATATTTTATTCTTATATCATTTAAAACTTCAGTATGTCATGACAGCATGTGTGTTACAACTGAGGATACATTTAGACGGCCATCTAGACGGGATGTATATGCGGCCGCACATACGTCCCAACAGACGGCAATGGCGGCCCAGCGGTGGTACACATGTGTGCCACCGATCCACGCCTGCTCTATCTTTCTCCATGTGTGCGGGTGGTGCGCCACATTTCGCTATGGAGGGAGGAGCGTTACCTCCTCCTCCTCCTCCTCTCCAGCGCACAGCGGTATGCCCGCCCGACTGCGGCCAGGCATATGGCTGTGTGCATCTACCCTAAGGGCCTAAGGCTCAAAATGTGTCAGCTACACCTGCTATCATGATATACTGAAGATTTTAATGATATAAGAATAAAGCTCTGGAAACTTTTACTGGTGCTGGATGATTTCCGTTTTTTCCAATACTCATGTGGATATCCTGGAGTCCAGCCGCTAACCATCATTGCACAGTGACTGCATTACCTCCCATGTGTGTACAGACATAATCCCTTGAGGAAAGGGGTAAGCTGTAGCAGGTTTTTCTGTATAATGGTCTAATAATAATAATAAACTTTACAGTCATATGGAACAATAGGAGTGAGGGTCCTGCTCACAAGAGCTTACAGTCTATGAGGATGAAGGGGGTGACACAAGAGCTTACAGTCTATGAGGAGGAGGGGATGACAAGAGCTTACAGTCTATGAGGACTGTGTTTTTCACTTAAATGATCATGTGGTCACTGTTTTTATTCTATTCTTCACTGTTCTTCACATCTGTTAACTTGTCGGGAGATAATATACGCGCGGAACAGTGAAGAATAGATTGCAGATGTTTGCATACATATGCTAACTTATCAGAAGACATTCTTTTTCAATTAATTAACACATTTTATTCCCGAACCATGGTCCCTTTGAAAAATGCTCGAGTCTCCCATTGACTTCAATGGGGCTCGTTATTCGAGACGAGCACTCGAGCATCTGGAAAAGTTCGTCTCGAATAACGAGCACTCGAGCATTTTAGTGCTCGCTCATCTCTAGTTACAATCAATACCAACACAAAAAACTGTCAAAGCCACCCTGTGCTGCTTTATCTTCCCTCGCCGCTTTCTGTACTTATATCGGGTTGCCCTTACAAATGCCTCTTCTGATACATTTTTATACAGAAACACTTTGTCAGCCAATATCTGCTGCTGATATCTATGCATAGTTTCCTGAGACTGTAGGGTTAACAGCGGCTGTTCTAATTCACTGACAAAATTCACATCTACCGGGCTACAATTAGTTAACTGTTCCTTCCAGTTTTCACTTAATCCAGTAGTTTCAGTAGTTAAAGTTGAGTAAAGAGCCTGCTCCCAACCCGAAATACACTTAAACATTTTACTCATGATCATTTTCTAAATTCTATAAATAGAAATCCTTGCCGCATCTACACCAAAAATGTATTACAAAGAGTGACAGGTTCTTTGGATTTCGTGTTATAGAATAAGAAAAATTACACAGTCAACAATATTTAAAAGGTTTATTGTAATACAAAAGTATATAAAGAGGTAAATATCAAAAGATTATACTCACAACACTGTCAACTTTCATTGATGAGCTCCGGCACACAAAATCTTCACGGGCTTATCAACTTACAACACTGTCCAGCATCATTGATGACCTTCCGGCAGGTAGGGATCTTCACGGACTATCACCAAGCAGTAGAATGACAGGTATTGACAGGTAACATCAGGTCTTGAGGCGTCCCACAAGTACCCAAGCAGTATAGCATCAGTCACTAGCTAGCTCTCAATTCTCTCAAATCTCTACCGCCAGGTGATAGTACGGAAGTTTTATACCCCATGTCTGTGCGTCACCAAACTATATGGAAAAACATATGTATGCATATGTTTTCTCTCATTATTCTCCTAATGGTATAGTTTCCCATGAAAGTGGCCAGTTTTCATTGGAAAGCATCCCAGGAGATGAGCGCATCCCAAAAGATAGGTGCATCCCAGCAGGTGTGTAATGCCTAACAGAGTGGCAAATAAGGGTAAGAATATGTCAAACTTAATGAGAATAAAATGTCAAATATAATGAGGATCAAAATATGTTGGTTTGGGTTCATTCACAGTTGAAATAAGGTTACATGAACTGTCTTTTATCTCAAGAGCAGCCATGTTGTATCTTCGACTCCATTTTGGTTTTCCATTACATTCCACCCTAGACAGGTCAGGTCACCTTATATGCACCATAAGCTACCTTTATATGCTGGCGCTTAGTGGGTTTGAACATAGCACATAAGGATGGAATGCATTGGAGACAACAGCAACTTATAATTAAGAGAGCTATTATGCAAATTATAATTCCGACAATTTGTCGGAGATATCCAAAATCCGGTAGGAAGGCTAATAGCCAATCCCACCACCCTTGATTTACATCTTGTTTTATATGGGTAATCATTTCATGCAGTTGCTGTAATTTACCATGAACATCTTCTGAATGGTCAGATAAATTAAAGCAACACAGTCCTGCAAAACTTTCACGTCCGTGACCGTGTTTGAGTAACAGGTAGTCTATAGCGGCTCTATTTTGTAATATAGCCTTCTTATATGAATGCAAATCTAGCAAAATATCCTCTATAATAGCACTAGTGATATTTATATTTCTTATCATAAAGCAAGCCATATGTGCTAGTGTTATTTGATTATCTACGGCTAAGCCGGGCACTCCTACTAGTGATACAGCCAGACTTATATATTCTGCTGCTGACAGGAGGCTTACATCATAATAACAGTCTTCGGGCAGTTGTATAGTGTCTCTCTTTCTCAGAGCATGTTCAGGTGGTGTAAGTAAAGCATGCTCTCAGGTGGTGGAGGGACCATAGTTAAGGTTAACCGGGATAATGCACAAAGACCTCCGGTCACATTGGCAGGTAAATAAGTATAGCTGTTATTGCTACAAGCTAAAACCCAGCCTGGGGGCAGGGGTACATGTGAGTCTAATGATGGGACAATCATTGTTCTGTTACACTGCATTAGAAGATGACAATCCTTGTCAGTTCTATCACAAATTTTTGGCAAACTTTTCTGTAGCACTGCCTTTGGTGCGGTGTGTGCACCTGTGAATTCATTTTGTTCAGCGCTTTGTCCCTGCTCATCAGTGTGTTCTGGTGTCTGCTCTGGTGGTTGTGCAGGGGTGTGCTGAAAACATTTATTACAAGCTGGAATGTGTGTTTTGTCACATGTAATTTCAAAGCATAATTCTGCATCAGTTATAGCCCCAGTTGATATTTTGATCATATTTTCTTCTAAATCACTATAAGTGGGGCAGTTCAAACAAGCATAATAAGGACTTATCCAGTCCGCATGTATATGTAAATCATTGTCCGTTAATTCTGTATCATATAACTGTATGTGTAACAGTTGAGTCCATACTGCAACAGGAGTTGGTACAGCAACCAAACAAGTTTCCAGGACATTGCTAGAATATACATTTTTCAGGCAAAAGTCTGTCACATTCAGTACTCGAGCTAGGTACAGCCACATGTTCTCCTTCGTTCTCCATAGATCTCTCTCCCACTCTCTTGCTCCTCGACTTAGGCTGTTCTCGGACCAGCTGGGGGCTTTATAGGGCTCACAATAGCAGCACCACAAGACATCCGATGAGGATTAGCAGGATCCAAACCTAATAGGAGATAGAAATTACTCACGTTAGTACACTTTATTGGCTGGGGTGCACTGATACTGAGTTGCACCAGGTGCCATGGTAACCAGTACATTATCAGTGCCTTTTGCAATTACTTCAGCTGGTGTGAGAGGACCTTGGGATGTTTTACACATACTTTGCTCCATCTGAGTGTCCAAAACCTCCAGGACCTTATACAGTCAGGAGTGTAGGAGCCTCTCCTTTAGCTAGGGTGATTTTTTTGGTATGACAGGACTAGCAATTGTGCTATCTTCTCTCCCTCCTGAATTGCCAATACTTCTATCTCAGTGTTATATAAAATCACACTAATTTCACCTCAGTAATCAACATCCATTACCTCATTACTTACCTGCACACCACGTAAACTCAAGCTGGATTGTCCCAGGATTATATCTTGAGTTCCCCTGGGATTCTGAATTACTTCACATGGATTGTTTTTGTAGCTCTAGGGATTTCAACAAGTTTCATGTTTAATTTTTCTATCACAACTGGATTAACTTTCACAAATTTTACTTCAAAAGCAAACATCCTGTCAGGCAGCTACAACTACATAGCCTTCAAAATGTCTATATCTATAATATATTCAGGGACTGGGACTAGAACAATTAACAATACTACAATAAAACATTATACTGTTTGACAGGAAGATTCCTTATTTTTAGCCAGATTTTTACTCAAGTGCTTATGATTTTCTGATACCAAGCACTGTAATAGTCACTTTTTGCCCAGAGTGTTTGCTTGGATTTCCATAAACAAGTGTAGCCTCTGCCCCGTATCTACTTCTGCAAATACATTTCAATAATTGTTGTGTCTTTAATCAATTAGCAAATTTACATGGGGTCAGGCATTCTACACTTCTACACCGTGGGCTTGGCTAATCTGTCAATAACATAACTCCTGGGAAGAATTTTCCCGAAACAACTCCTCCTTTAATTCAGTGGCTGGGGCATGATATTTTCTGATAATTGGTTTGGCAATTAACTGCGGGTCTATGATTGTATCAGAGGGATCTTCCCAATCATCATTCCCCTTTGAATCACCTGAGTTGTCCTGATCCATAGAAAAGAACACTGAGGCATCATGTTGGGAAGGGTTACAATTAGAGATGAGCGAACATGCTCGTCCGAGCTTGATGCTCGTTCGAGCATTAAGGTACTCGAGACGGCTCGTTGCTCGGACGAGTATTTCCCCTGCTCGAGATCGAGCATTTAATTAAAAAAACACAGTGAAGAACAATGAAGAATAGAATAAAAACAGTGAACACAGGATCATTTAAGTGAAAAACACAGTGAAGAATAGATTACAGATGTTCGGCACATCTGCTTACTTGTCGGAAGATACGCGCGGAACGGTGCGAACAAAATAGCATGTGAAGAACAATATATATGTGTGAAGAAGACATTGCAGAACATGGTGAGCAGGACAGAAACACTGGGGAGCAGGACGGAGACACCGGGGAGCAGCACAGAGACATCGGGCAGCGGCACGGAGACATCGGGGAGCGGCACGGAGACATAGGGGCACGGAGACATATGGGCACGGAGACATATGGGCACGGAGACATCGGGGCACGGAGACATATGGGCACGGAGACATCAGGGCACGGAGACATATGGGCACGGAGACATATGGGCACGGAGACATATGGGCACGGAGACATATGGGCACGGAAGGATGATGGGATGACACAAGAGCTTACAGTCTATGAGGATGAGGGGGTGACACAAGAGCTCACAGTCTATGAGGATGAGGGGGTAACACAAGAGCTTACAGTCTATGAGGATGAAGGGGGTGACACAAGAGCTTACAGTCTATGAGGATGAAGGGGGTGACACAAGAGCTTACAGTCTATGAGGATGAGGGGGTGACACAAGAGCTTACAGTCTAGGAGGATGAGGGGTGTGACACAAGAGCTTACAGTCTATGAGGATGAGGGGGTGACACAAGAACTTACAGTCTAGGAGGATGAGGGGGGGTGACACAAGAGCTTACAGTCTATGAGGATGAGGGGGTGACACAAGAGGTGTAAGAGCTTGTATAATGGTCCAGCCATTCTTTATAAGGGAACAGAATAAAATCATTTAATACATTTTATGTACAAAGTCCAAACCAAAGGGACTGCAGAGAAGCCTGGAGCTTGGTGTCTGGCGTTTGCTGGATAAAAGATGGGATGAGGACATAGCATGTTTTAGCAAGTTAGTGAGTGTGATTGGCCTGACTAAAGAGATGGGTTTTAAGAGCACATATGAAACTTTGAAGGTTGGGTATTAATCTGGGAAGGACATTCCAGTGAATTGGTGCAGCTCGGGAGAAGTCCTGCAGACATGCATGAGAGGTTCGAATTATGGTAGAGATTAATTTCACATCACTGGTAGATGAATCAGAACAAGTGCACATGTTTCCATAATACCGCTGTGTAGCTTCCACAACTGGATTTGGCTCAGACCTTCAAACTTAGTTTCTGGCACAACTGCAGTCAGTTGCAGCAAGCCATGTGCTCAATTTACCGTATGACCATACCTGCACATAGTGGGTTCTCCATGCATGTCTTACACCCATTGCTCATATCACATATGAAGAGACACTATTTATATAGTGGCAGGTCCTGCTTTGTATCAGATTACTTTTTCCCTGATGCTGCCTTGCTTATATAGCAAAACCAAAGAGGGAATTTTAGTTTTGGTCCCTGGGCAAAAAAAGGTTGTGGACACTGGTCTAGGGTACCAAAATGTCTTGTCCATGCCCAGACTGCTTGTATAAGAAAACGGCACTACTCATCAATATTGAAGACTGGCTGCCTAGTAGACCCTGCATCTGACAGGGTCTAATAGGCAAATGATGAGGAGTATAGATTTATTCCCTACATGTAGGCTGTTCTCAAGCACAAACAGCACCCCATAAATACCCTGTGGTGTACCAGCATTGTTAGGTAGATACTTATGCGACACCCCTGCCAAAGCATAGGCAGGTTGGTAGTTGCGAATAGCACCCTCTCCAGGTCAGGAGCTGGAGAGGTGCTACCACCTGAATAGGGGGAGTATAAAACCCCCTGCTGGGTGAGAGCACATGGTCTTCGGTCTTAGCAGTCAGCCAGACTGCATGGTCTTATCCTAAGGAGAGTGTGCTGCACCTTCACCTTCAGTGCTGCACACTCTCCTTAGGATAAGACCATGCACAGCACCTTCAGTGCTGCCACAGCCATTCATCCCAGGAACTACTAGTGCCTCAGGCCTACTGCCTAGCACACAGGGCAAGTCCGGAGACTTAAGCCCCGAACTGCAGCTCCATCACCTGGACACAGCTCCACCTGAACCAGCCCAGCCTGTATCTACTATCAGGCTATGTGCACCTTTCCTGCGGATCAACTCTTCATGACCACTCCAGGATCCAAGAATCTTCTGTTTTGTGTTTGGCCATTGCCTACTGTTCAATAAAGAACTGTAAGTTGGTTTGCAGACCGTTGCCTCCGTCTGATTCCTGGATACGGTTGCTTACCACCACAAGCTTCCTCCCCATCCATTACTCAGGGACTCATCCTACAGCTACTCAAGGGTTGCCCCATGGAGAAGCCATTGCATCAGCTTCTCCCTCCACATTCCTTGCACACACCACCTGCTGGAGACCTGCCAGGACAGCCCTCCGGTCCCCATACCAAGCACCGTGACATCAGCAAGCCAAGGCCTCACTAGCCAACCACTTGGGTATTCTGGGCCCCTGCTGCCTCCAGGTCCCAAGAAAAGGCTAGGCCTTGGGGGGGAGAGGGGAGGTGGAAGTTGCACTTACCTCTGAGCTTTTACTCATTTAGGTGATGTGGTTGTATCTTGCCTGAGATGCAGTTAACAGCAATGAGCAATGTGTTTTACAGTAGCCATATGGACCATAAATGCAATAGTCTGCCCATGTCCAGTAATATCAATGGGAGGGTTTCCTGTGACCTCTGCAGAGGTCATTGACCAGGGAGGAGAGAAGATCCTTAATTGAGTAATGAATGTAACTCATGCTGTAACTATAATGCGATGACTGCTAAATGCACAGTACAGAAAGTCAGACTGTTATTAGGTTTAGTGGCCAAAGGAAAAAGTGCACCGTTTTAGGATTTTTGATTTTTAGTATAGAGAATGATATAAAAAATTTAAATAAAATGTAATTTATTTTTTTTTTAAATAAGCGGTAACTATGCGAAGCATGTCCCGAGCCATAGGTAAACTATTTCCTACCGAGACATACAGCAAATATACAATGTTCAGTTGCATCATAGGCAAATATTCAGCCCTGGATTTATACACAAAACTGTCTACAGAATGAAAGTGCAATATATTACAGGGGATCCCCTACTTAAGGTCACCCAACTTACAGACGAACCCTAGTTACAGACAGACCCCTCTGCACACTGTGACCTCTGGTGAAGATCTCTGGATGCTTTAGTATAGTCCCAGACTGCAATGATCAGCTGTAAGGTGTCTGTAATGAAGCTTTATTGATAATCCTTGGTCAAATTACAGCAAAAAATTTTGAAATTCCAATTGTCACTGGGGCAAAAAATGTTTTGTCTGGATCTACAATTATAAAATATAGCAATCTCCAAAAAAACAATTGAAACAGAGGTGGAATGATATCCCAAACTCCTCTGGGTGAAAATTAAGGTAAACCTGTAACTGGTACTGAATATACACAACCTACTCATAGAAAAAAACAGATTTGCACAGAAACTTATTACTGTAAAGCATGAGACAAAACTTTATTAAATATATACTAAAATTCATACAGGAATTAAAATATACAGAACAGACATTAACACACTGGGAGGTAACCAGTTGACACTGAAAAGGAGGTCTTAAAAACATCAAGGAGGCATAAACAGTAACAAGATATTTTGTTAGTAAGTAGAATCAGTCTAAAGTGCCATCATAAGCATTGTAAAATAAGGGTAGTGGTAGATGATAAGATCATGTGTGACAATTACCTAGGCACTGAGAATGTGCGGCCTCCAAGATGGATGAACACCCCGACGCGCATTTCGGCACGCTACCTTGTCTGTTCTGTATATTTTAATTCCTGTATGAATTTTAGTATATATTTAATAAAGTTTTGTCTCATGCTTTACAGTAATAAGTTTCTGTGCAAATCTGTTTTTTTCTTCGAGTAGGTTGTGTAATTATAAAATATACAATTCCGACTTACATACAAATTCAACTTAAGAACAAACCTATGGCTGTATAGTTCCCGTCTTTGTAGTACAATAATTATTATCCATTATCCATCTTCCAAAAATCAGCATAAAGGTAGTAGAGAGGGCGTAGCGTTCGCAGTGGCAGGGAGTGCAACTGCACCCGGGTCTACAGAGAAAGGAGGGCCCACAGGCCATCAGTTTAGAATACGATCCTCTGCCCTCAATACATCTTATTTTGGCAGACTGGTCGCGTTGCATGGGGTAGATACAGTTATTTCAAACAGTGCCGTGGGCCCCTGTGTTATAGCACAAGTCAGGTGCAGGACAATGTCAGTACAATACTACTCCCGTCCTGCAGCTAGCCCCTGTGTGGGTCAGAGGGGCCCGTGCCTCTCACTGCTTAAAATAAGCTCTCAGGGCAGCGCTGGGCAGAGCAGTCAGCTGTGTAGGGATTCACACATACAGTATATATGCATAACACGGACATATTATATGTTTGTTATATATGTGTGTATCTGTCTGTGTTATGCATATATGTGTATATATATATATCTGTGGTATGCGTATATGTGTATATGTCTATGTTATGCATTTATGTGTGTGTATCTTTGTGTTGTGCATATATTTGTTTGTGTATATGTCTATGTTATGTATACATCTATATATAGGTCGGTTGTGCATATATGTGTTTATATATATCTGATATGCATACATATATGTCTGTAAATGTCTGTGTTATGCATAAATGTGTGTATATATGTCTGTTATGCATATATGTGTCTATATATCTGTATTATATATGTGTATATATGTTATACATATGTGTGTATATGTCTGTTATGTACACATATGTGTGTATATGTTTGTGTTATACATATATGTGTGTATATGTTTGTGTTATACATATATGTGTGTATGTTTGTGTTATACATATATGTGTGTATATGTTTGTGTTATACATATATGTGTGTGTGTGTGTGTGTATGTTTGTGTTATACGTATGTGTGTGTATATGTCTGTTATGTATATATGTGTGTATGTCTCTGCATATGTATGTATGTATGTATTATACATATATGTGTATATGTCTGTGTTATGAATATATATGTTTATATATATGTATGTATGTATCTGTTATGCATATGTGTATATATCTGTGTTGTGTATGTATATATCTGTATTATGTATATGCATATATTCGTATTATGCATATATGTGTTTTTATATATCTGTGTTTTGCAGATATGTGTTTGTAAATATATATAGGTGTTATACATATACATGTGTGTTTGTGATATACATATTTGTATATGGCTGTATAACACATATTTTTACACATGACATACATATGTGTTGTAATGTGGTTATGAACATCCATTGCATGGGCTATGGATGAGGGGAGGTCAAGTGCAATTTGCTTAACCTGCTTAGGGTCTAAAAGTACCTGCCACTCATAGGGGCATCATGGCTAAGGAGGGGCACTTGGTAAGGAAGGGGGCATTTATCAAAAAAGTGGACACTTGGCATAAAAAAATAAAGTAAAAAAGAGTTGCAAAAAAAAAGGCAATTGGAAGAAAAGAAAGGGGGGCACTAGGCAACAAAAAAGGGGCACTTCTATAGTGGATTGTTTATATAAAAATCTTCCTTGGGATCCTGGAGTGCCTTGATATAGGACAGGCTTATTATTAGTTATTTGGATTATGAGATGGGCTCCACAAGGAATTTTACACCATGACCCAGAGGACTCCATACACACCACTGAAGGAAGCCAACAAAATACATTTAAATAAAAAAAAACATTTAAACAACTAATAAATGACATGTTATATTTATTAATAAGATAAGGCTTTTATGTTCTTCCATTACGTGAGCCTTCTAATATCTCATATCAAACCCACTCAGATCACATGTGACTATACCCAGGACATATCAGACACATAGCTAATAGTACAGGGCTGGTAACAAACACACGAAAGAATACATTGTACATTTCTCAGTGTTACATTAGCAGTGTCATTGTCTTTAACTTACGATTCATTTCCACATCAACCCAGAAGGCGTCTTAGGATGTAAACAGACTTCTTGGAATTTGCAGATTTGCTCCAATTTACTTCAGGACTTCGCTTTCAGCCATAAATGGTGGAGCACATTCTGGTTAATCCGTAACCTGAAATATTGACCCAGTGTCCTGTCCCTCTTTGTGCAAACAAAGTGCTAATTCCCAAATACTGCAAGGGTGCGTGGGAGAGGATGAGGCCAGGCTAAATACAATGTATTTATCAAAAACCAAACAAGCAGCATTTCCTGCATAAAGCAAGAGAATTGTGACTCTTGTGTTCTTCTTCATTCAAAGAGTTTTCTGTATTTTCATGACTATAAAAAGTGTACACTGAAGGCATCAAAACTATGAATTACCACACGTGGAATTATATACTTAACAAAAAAGTGTGAAACAACTGAAAATATGTCTTATATTCTAGGTTCCTTTTGCTTTGATTACTGTTTTGTACACTCTTGGCATTTTCTCGATAAGCTTCAAGAGGTAGTTACCTGAAATGCTCTTCCAAGTGTCATGGTCCCAGAGATGCTTAGCACTTGTTGGCCCTTTTGCATTCACTCGGCGGTCCAGCTCACCCCAAACCATTTGGATTGGGTTCAGGTCTGATGACTGTGGAGGCCAGGTCATCTGGCGTAGCACCCCATCACTCTCCTTCTTGGTCAAATAGCCCTTACACAGCCTGGAGGTGTTTGGGGTCATTGTTCTGAAGAAAAATAAATGATGGTCCAACTAAACGCAAACCTGATAGAATAGCATGCCAATTATAAAAACGGAATAGCATGCTTAATAAAAGCTTCTTACATACAGACATTAAAACATTGCACAGTAAAAAGATTGCCGCCTACTTTATTCATGACTAAAGCCTGAAGAGGCCGAAACGCGTCTTCCTACGGTGCTATGTTTTAAAGCCTGTGTTTAAGAAGCTTTTATTAATAAAGAGAAGAAATTGCTTCATATCCACGTTGGTTGCTGCTGGACATCAATTTTTCTTTTCATAGAAGTTTCCCCTGGGTCTCGGGATTGTCTGTACAAGCTGACTTGTGGAGGAGGTGAGTGGAGAGCTGGTTTATTGTTTGGGTTATGGTCTGACCATGGTCAGATTTCCCTTTGTATCATAGCGAGTGATAAGAGCTGTTTGATAGAAAGAGCGCAGAACCTGTGCAACCATGGCCAAATTTCTGTCCGCTGGAAGTAAACATAGAAGCTTTCTATAGCAGGACAGCAAGCAGAGATCTTGAAAACCGGGGCAGCACGGTGGCTGAGTGGGTAGCACTTCTGCCTTGCAGCACTGGGGTCCTGGGTTTGAATCCCACCCAGGTCAACATCTGCAAAGAGTTTGTATGTTCTCTCCATGTTTGCTTGGGTTTCCTCCGGTTGCCTCCCACATTCCAAAACATACTGGTAGGTTGATTAGATTGTGACCCCCATTGGGGACAGGGACTGATTTAGCGTGCTTTGTGCAGCGCTGCATAATCTGTGTGCGCTATATAAATAAAGAATTATTATTATTAACCATGAGGAATTGATACAGAAAATCTCCCCAAAAGCCCAGTCCAATAAGCCACTGGCCAGCTGAAAATCGAATAGATAAGTAGCTCTCTTGTTTGCAGGCTTTCATTACAGGACATCTACCACCAGATTACGGTTGTCGTAAATAGGCTGCTTGTTATGTCTAAGGGAGATGGGGACTGTGTTTTACATGTAATTCAGTGTTTTTATTTCTGAAATAATAATTTTGCAAAAGTGCTGGAGGCACACAAGCAGATGGCACCCAAACGCCTCTCAGCTATCAGTAGATATTTTTTCCATAGGTAAACATGAACCACACAATGTACTTGATGAATGTAAATGCAATGCCTACCAATGTTATAAATGACTACAGATTCATTGTAAGATCATATTTTTTGTTGCCCACTGTTGGTCCTTTCTTTGTCCTAATAATATGCAGATAACAGCTTGATATATATATGCGTATGGAAAATGTATGAAACCTCATCTTTAAACAGTTAAATACATAACACATTCTTCCATTAAAGGATTATAGCAGCCACTATGCTCTTAGGAACCTTGAGTGCTGCAGAAATTCTTTAGTAATCTTAGCCAGCTCTGTGCCTTGCCACAATTCTGTCTCTGAGCTCCTTGGGCAGTTCCTTAGACCTCATGATTCTCATGTGCTCTAACATGCACTGTGAGGTCTTATATAAACAGGTGTGTGCCTTTCCTAATTGTCCAATCAGTTCAATTAAACACAACTAATGAAGGAGTAGAAACATCTCTAGGAGGATCAGAAGGAAATGGACGGAAAGTGTATTTAAATATCAGCAAAGGGGTGTCTCAGCAAAGGAGCTGAATACGTATGACCATGTGATTTAAATTTTTCTTGTTCAATAAATTAGCAAATATATATACATTTCTGTTCCTTTTTCTGTCAATATGGGCTGCACATTAGTGGACATGGAGTGTACACAGAGTGTACATTAATTAGCATAAAATAATAACATTTTTTGATCTTACCAATTGGCTACAAAGAGTGAAAAAATTAAAGGGGTCTGAATGTTCTCCGCACCCACGGTAAGGCTACATTTACATGACCGTTGGAGGACATATATACGGCTGCAAGCTTGCGGCAGTGTATATGTTCCCCATTGGCCAGCAATGGGCATGGTACCGCTTCGTACACGGGGAAAAGATAGGACATGTCCTATATTTCCCCGTATTACGGCGCCATGTATATCTATGGAGAGGGGAGGGGTTACCACTCCTCCTCTCCATCACTGCGAACATATGGTCGCTGTGCCACGGCCCTGCGGGCATACGTTAGTGTGAATGTAGCCCAAGTCCAATTTTGGTTATTCCCAAAGGGTTCTCACTGAGAAATAACTCTTACAATAATATTCTTTGGATGAGGGGGTGGTCAGATCTTAGAGGTTGCTGCAATAGAGTATAATAAAAGAAAAAGCACAGAAGAAGGAAAAAAAATAGAATCTGTCTTCTGGAAAGGTTTCACTATATGTCCTGTCTAGGGTTGCACGAAGCATTTAAATCACGGTACTTATACAATACTTTAAAAGACAGAACGTTTCAATACTAGGTTTGTTGTTGTTTGTGGTACTGAGCGACTTCCACAGACTCCTTGTATCTGTGTGCAGGGAATCCTTTTGAGGGATGTGTTGAGTTAGCAGCTGGGCATGGACCAAGTTATCAGGGTAATATTATTATGTGTCCATGTATGGTGTCTACATCTCCTAGGGCTTCCCCAGAGCGAACCTTGGGCAGGGAATCCATTTATGAGATGTGTCGGGTTGGTGGCAGAGCAGGGACCATGTCAACAGGGAGACATCACCATCTGTCCATCTATCGAGTATCTACATCTCCCAGGGCTTCCCCAGACACAAGGTCAATTAAATAATGTTTTGCCCAGCCCGGGATTTGAACCCACAACCTCCACACTCCACCTGCCATAGAGAGACAGAGCCTCTATCGACTAGGCTAGGGTGGCGAACCTATGGCACGGGTGGCGAACCTATGGCACAGGTGCCAGAGGTGGCACTCCAAGCCCTTTCTGTTGGCATCCGGCCATCGCCCCAGTACACCAGACAGGACTCAAAGAATTTTCCTGCAGTTCCGAGCAACTTAAAAAAAATTCTCTGTGTACAGACGGACACTGGAAAGAAGCTACAATGATGCAAATTTTCCCACCTTCTTTCTACTGTGTCCTCAGGAGGCCAATATGATTGAATATTGTTGAAAAACAGGGAGCAATAAGTTACTGCTTTACCTCGCGATAAATGAGGGGGGTTTGGGGTTGCAGTTTGGGCACTCGGTCACTAAAAGGTTCGCCATCACTGCACTAGGCTATGGGCTTAGTGGCTATCTATAGGAAGATTTTATGTAACTAAGAGCTTCACTGTTACACTGACACAGGCTCCATGCACTGATATATGGAGAGGGATCTTCTCAGAGAATATTATTGATGATGATTGATATTGATATTTTAAGCATATAATACAGTTAAATTAAATGATGAAAAGACAAAAAAATAAGCGGTCATTCAGACAGGCGTGTCCGCTGCCCCTTTTTTTCACATATGCAAAAAAAGCTGATGGGTTTCCAATCTTCTTCTTGCCCTGCCTAGTTGGCTGCCTAGCAACATTTGAGAAAAAAATACTCTGCATAGGGTTGTCAAGCATGTGCCGTCCATTTTTTTGCGAATCCATTGACTTCTATGGATGTACGTGGTCCACATGTGAGACAAGATTAAACATGCTGCAATTTTTTTCTCAGTCTGCACATCCGTGAAAAAAAAAAAAAATAGACATGTGAACAGACCCGTAGGAAACAATGATTCCGTTTGCCATCTGCAAAAAAAGGAAAGAATACAGACACCAAGAACACCAGTCTACATGAGCCCTAAATGATACTATTTAGTATAGTATTTTATATTAACATTACCAGGACAACCTTTACAATACATATCCTACACTGTCAGCACTAACGATTCTCCTGGCAAATCACTGGTGACCATTACTGATCGCATGTATTTCAATGGATGTTTCAAATGCAAATGTGATCAGACTGAGCCCCGCCCCTAGACTTTTGCATTGCATTTCTAAACGCAATGTAAACGCCCCTTGTGACCGCACCCTAAACATTCAGATAATGCTTTTTTTCTTGAAAGTATCGTATCGGTATAGAGTATTGCAATACTTTTCTGGGTATTGTATCACACTCCAATTCCTGGTATCGGTGCAACCCTAGTCCTGTCACATATCCTGAGTAGTAAAAAAAGACAATAACCAAAGCAATATCATTAATATATATTTTACTGTTAGAACCAAGCAATTTTTACAATACGGCTATTTACATGCATTAACATCACTTTGGGAAAGAAGCTGGGGCGGCAATAAGGCACGGGACAATAAATATGCACGGATGGGACAGTCAGGCTTCATCTAAGGGCTCCAAGACTTTTCCTCTGTCCCTCATAGATAATAAGGAGCGAGAAACAGGGGACCTGCCCGGGAGGGAGGGTTGTAAGAGCTTGAAGAGATGGAGGAATTGATGAGGACCACTCAAATCACAACCCAAACACTTATACTTCATTGTATCTTGTACTGATAGCGAGTGGCGTGTTACAGGGTGGAGGCTGCGTCCTGCTTCATTCATGTACCTAGAGAAATGTAAACAATTGTTTGATCCTAGACCAGAGTGGGAAATGTTCTGGCCCCACCGCTGGATTATACAAGCAGTCCAATAAAACCACCGATTACTACAGGTCTATACTACATTGAGAATACTTTATACACACCTAAAAATGTACACTCTGAGCCTGAGAAGAGAAGCTTCATATTCACACAACGTACAAAACTCCACAGTCATCTGACGTGTTCAATAACTGTGCGAGGAACAGGCTAAGCCACTAATCAATTACCCAAACCTCTCCTAGTCGTCAGGTAAAGGACAGAGGGGTGAGCCCTATTGACGGTATTCACTGTGCTCACTGGTGGCGGTATAATGCCTGTCCCCGTCCACACGAGGTAGCACATCAATGAGAAGGACTACTACAGTCACAATCGGCTTTTGCAGCAACTACAAAAATTATCTGGCTTCAAAAGTATCCAGTATAGAAAGAAAAAGAAGAAAGCCCTTGGCTCATTCAAGACATGGATAGATCTAGTCTATTACTGGCAGCAGTAATTTCCAGGGCACACGTGATACTTGACTGGCAACGGCCATATAGATGCGGTCTAGAGCGGTCCGTGCTGTGGTGCTGATCACCCAGACTGGGCCACACAGGCAGTGAAGACAGAACCTAGTCCGCACTGACAGGAGGGGGGTTCAGCTCTCGGATGCCATGGAGGATTCTCTTCATGTGACCCACTTTTGTCACTCCCAGCTCCTGCAGAAAGAATAGATGTTATTATCTCAATCCCAATGCAAACGTAAGAGGAGAGGGGCAAAACCTTCAACTAGCTGCAAAGCATAGTAATCATTATGTGCCGTTTTAGGTTAATATTTATCAGTTCTATTCTTTTTTTACATTAAATGTTTTTAGATGTGGACACAAAGGTTTAGCGTATGCTGCACGACACTGTGTATAAGTAATGTAATAAAGCGCCCAGTCTATAATAATTCTCTGAAACCCCAAGTTTACCCCATAGTACTACAATGACCATAATGCTAAAGGGGATACCGAAATCACTGAATAATGGCCATACACAATGGCCATCATACAATACAATACACACTTGGCTGGGCTGAGCATGCATGTACTCCAAATAGGATATCTCCAAAGAACATAAAGGATTGACTTCATCAGGACCATTCCTTTTGTTCTCAATGGTGATGGGATACCAACCAACTCATTGTGAAGTATATTAGCTTGGGGGAGTCTAAAAATGGGAATAACTCTGTATGGTCATTTGTGTTCCAAGTATAAGAAAGGCTATAAAAGTAATTTGTTATATCTCTATCACCAGAATATGGGAACCGAGGTCATTGCACACAGATCCCTCTCACACGAACATTCAGGGGACTTATATCCGATGCTTATGGCACCCGGCCATAGTACAGTGAGCCCACACACACGTGTGGCACCTTACCGTGCCGTCGCCGGGATAAAGATAAAGCTTTTCCTATCTTTTCCTATAAGTACGGCCGAGTTGCACTCCCCCCTACGGAGAGGGGAGAGCAAGACTCACCCCCCCTATGCTTCTCCAGCCTAACGCATGCTACACCCAGGTCCCAGCCCCGGCGTAGTATTCATTGTGTGATAGTGGGCTAACCAAGTTTTTACTGCTTAAAATTACTAAGCTTTTGCAACAAATTGAAGACAAGTACATAACATTACATACAGTATAATATGTGTTAGAAGGTAACAGAGCTCACTGCCACTAACACAAAGCTGACAAACATTACCATACACGTGCCTGTTAGGGCGGCCGTGATTGTATGCATGCAGGTGGACTGCGAAGTGAGGGATTAAAACAGGTAACATTTCATCCCTGGCCACGGGAATGATGGGACTGATAATACTGAACAAGTAACATTGTGGTTGTGTATTGTACAGGCTTAAAGACATGTCATGCACTGGCTGAAGAGTAATAATCAATAGGGAGGAGAAATTGAAATGATCACATAGGTTTAGTAGTAAAGAAGTGAAGTGTAGAGCACTGGGTCAGTGATGGTACCATACTGTGGTAATGTGATGGCTGCACAAGAAAAGTTAATAGTTAGGGCAACGTGTTAGTAGACCATAACATACATAAATACATTAAGTACAGAACTTATAGGAGGTGCAGCACAGAAGCAGGACATGCAATCTGCTAGCAGGCAGTGCAATAGGCATAGACAAAGAGAGGAGACTCCACTTTGGGACTGACGTCTGTGAGAGATACCTTGAGGTCTCGGCGCTCCAGATGTAGGAGCTCACATCCTCGGATGTCATGGCGAGTAAAGACCTCCTTGTACTCAGACAGACTGAGCCGCTCCAACCATAGTGATACCTCCTCCGTCCCCCAAAGGTGAGCTGTCAGAAAGAGTCCCTTAGTAAGAAACCACATCCCAAAGCAGAGAAAAACCACTTCCCAAGATACAGATTACCCACAGTTCAGAGCAGAGACACCTAATCGCAAGGAAAGACACATAACTGATCCTTATATAACAGCACCAGAATTTCAATATCCACATGTCATTCTAGACTGTAGATGATCAAAGAGCTAAAACAATCCAATGCATTAGTAATATTCAATCTTCAACCACACATTCAACTTGCTGGGTGTAAATGAGTTTTCCTTGTCCCAATGAATCTTCATTATATGAGAATCAGGATAGGAACAAGCACTTTTTTTAAACATCGTTTTTGAAGACAATCCCGAATATTAGGTTTACAAGAAAATGTAAGGATGTCATTATTTGTAACGCACTGGGTAAAATTCTGCAGAAATTCCACAGCAATTTACTTGTAATATTCCGCTACTTTTGTAGTGAATCCACTGGTTAATTTGTTCCTGTAATTTTCATCTTATGTGGACATACTCCTAGGATAGGTTTACACATTTTTTATGTTATAGTTGAAGTCAAAATGAGGAAAAAAACAAGCTAAGGCTATATTCACACAAATGTATGAGGGGGGGCGTATATACAATCCCATACACGGCAATGGGCGCCGTACTATGCAGCACACGTGGCCCCATACCATTCCGTAGCCGAGAGAAAGATGGGACATGTCCTATCTTTCCCCGGAATACGGCTCCGTGCGCCATATATTACTATGGAGAGGGGCAGTATTCCAATACTATAATTACAAGTAACGCCCTTTCACATCTGCGTTCAGGCTTCCGTTGAGTAGTTTCTGTTTTGGAAAGTAACAGAATGCAATTTAAACGGATGACTGGACGGATCCATCAATAGCCGACGTATGTCCGCCGTACTACCTTCAGCGGGCATAGATTGTGTGAATGTATAACCTAAATGAGTTCCATCTGCACTTTCATGATCCAGACGTGATTTTGACCGGAACGGGGTAACGAACCCTCAAGGCTGGGTTTCCAAGCAACAAAACCATAGTGTGGGAAACCAGCCTTACTGTGCCGAAAATCTGCTGTACCTAATGCATTACTCTGTAGCTACCCAGGAAGTACACATTTACCAGGTGGTCCCGTGCTGCTCCGGGTCTCTCGGTTTTTAGTATTTTTCTCCTTCTTGAACTTGTTCACTAGTCTGAACCGACTGCTACGTCTTAATTTGGAGTAATCCAGAGCACCCTAAGGATAGATTACAACCATCAGCTACACGAAAAACATCAGCTACATTAATGTGTCCATTGAATCAAGGAATAGCACGTAGACAAAAACCTTGATTTAGGAATACTGATCAGCGGACCTGTCAAAATTCAGGTTTGGCCGGACACCAATTTTAAAACTCTCTTCATGTCCGGGTACCAAACCAAAACCATGCCAGCACCGATCGCGGGTATTAACTGTTCAAATGTCAAAGATGCAGCGGTATTTAAATTCTTGCGGCCGTGTCCATGCTGGCACTAGGACGCCAGCATGAGGGGTCTAGCCAATTAAATGCAGTTGGAGACTTTGACATCAAGGCCACAACAGACTGTTGTATGATCCTTAACTTTGTATTTTTGATAATTGAAATATTGTACTGTTTATTATGATAAAATGCTGTCTGCACAAGAACTTAAAGGGCATCTACCACCAGGATGAAAGACTGTATGCAAATAAGCTTGAGGGGCTCTAGGCTCCATTAACACCTATGGAGCTTGGAGCCCCTAAGGCTCATTTGCATACAGTCCTTCATCCTGGTGCTAGATGGCCCTTTAAAGTGCAAGGTGTGTTCTGTTCCCTTATTTCTGCTTCACAGTTGCCTTTATTCTTGCTTTTGCCATTACTTTATATGTAAATACTTGCAAGACCACGCCTGGACACTGTGTACAGACGATTTCCTGTAGGTTCACTAAAATTGTATTGGTTTTGGTTTGTTGTATCGTAAAGTGAATTGATTACCAATGCACCCATTTCTGTTTAATAATATCCCCTACAATATAACAGACCTCTGTGTTGTAGTTGATAATTTCTTGGAGCAGTAACCAAGAAATGACACAAGTAACCAAATGTCTTTGTGTCTTATACTACCAGCACTCATTGGATAGTAGTACTGGCACATACCCTCAGTTGGTAAAACCCAGTTGGAAATGTATCCATACTTTTTCTTTTGTATCAGCAACAGAACAGCACAACATAGCGGTGTGAGAAAAGATATTCCAATACTATAATTACAAGTAACATAGTGCCTGTTCACGCTTTCGTTTAGCAGTTTCGGTTTAGGAAAATAACCAAATGTAATTAAAATGGATGACTGTATCTGTTTTTTAATGGATGCCTTTAAAAGATAAGTTAAAAAAAAAAATAAACAGCTTATTAGTTTCAATTTGTCATTATTTCCTAGCCATCCATTTTTTTTTTATTCCTATGCTGTGGCCACTAGAGGTCGCATTAATTTACAATAAGAGCTTGCTCAGTATAAAGAAAAAATAAAACAGGATGGATTAACTGATGGTACAAACTGATACAAAAAAAGACCATCAGTCTTTAAATGCAGCAGTTCACATTCAACTCTCTGCTCAAGTCGCAGAAGACCTTATAGAAGATGTAAATAAAAACAGATGCCAATGGACATCATCATTGAAATCATCAGGGGAAGAAATTGATCTGTTATTCATCCATTACTAATTTTAAAAAAAACGGAAATTGCTTAACAGAACCCTGGAAGCAGATGTGAACGGGTCCTAAAACAGACAAGTCAGGAGAGGTGATGGTTCCTCTCTAAAAGTAATATAATGAAATGCAATAAAAGTACTTACTTCTTCTTCTCCATGCTCAGCGTTTTGGCACAGCCATGGGATATCGGCAAGTTTGCGCAGCTCTTGCTCAGTGCTACTGAGGGATGTCATCAGCTGTTCTTTGTGAGGAGGATCCAATAGCTTAAAGAGACAAGGGGGTGGGGAATATGGTTACCTTTGCTGTTGTCTTGCCTTGTGATTTAGTTTATCGCCTATCAATGTTTTAATAATACCCCATACTGAAATCAGGTAAAATTATGAAAAGGCCCCCTACTCACCAACGCCATCTTTCCAGTAAGTAGGAGCTCTGTCTCGTTCAATAAAGCCCGAACATTAGTTACCATTTCCATGACGTGAGTGCAACTTAGACCCTGAATCAACAAAGGGGAAACCATCAGAAAGCACATCATTGCTACTAATAACAACAAGATTTTATTCCATCAAAAGTGACATCTAGAAAAATCAGGGCATGTGGCCTAGGTATGCATTATAAACTTAGATCAAAGGTTTAAAAAAGGGCCAGCCTAAGGGTCTGGAGTTAACCTAACATCAACATTATTGTTGGGGGGAAGCCTCTAATGTCAGTGTTTTAACATTTATGGGGTCTCCCGACTCCTTTGATTTTGACCGATGCCAGTGTCCGTGGCTTCTTTCCCTCCCCAGAATGAGAACATATGCAAACCTGATAAAACCAATGTGCATGTTTGGGGTTGGCAGAGGTAGCTGTTGGCTGAACAAACTAAAGTGTATGCCCAACTTCCCGAGGAACCCAAAAGTGTGCATGTTAGGATATGTGGGTGAGCTTGACGTTAGCAGGAAAGGAACAACTAGCGGTTGCTAGAGTGCTATATCAGGTGCGCAAATCTTTTGCTGTGCACTGGTTGGATGCTTCCCCACAGAGACTGAGGGAAGTGAGGAGGTCGCTGAATAACACTATATGGATGGAGCTAAAGGGGAGCTGTAGGTAAATTTGAGAAACAGTGGGGTAAGTGGCTTAACTGTGCAGAGGTGGCTTCAGTGGATTCGCTACGGAGCTGGACATGGGTCCGACAGGGGGGACTAATGGGAATGTGAGTTGCGGTGTGTCTCCTAAAAATGAGAAGGTGCGGGTTGGAAGGAGATGGAAGCGTGCTGGAAGAGCTATAAGGGAGGCAAGAATATGTTTCTTTAATGGTTTCTGGTAAAATACTTGATTGTGCCATTGTCATAAAGTGAAACTGTACCTTCTTCTGTGGTATATGCATCTATAAAGTGTTGCTTCATTTAAAAAAAAAGTGTATGCCCATTAGAAACCCCATTTCCAAATACTCAAAATTTCCATTTTCAAATTGGGTAAGAGATTGCTCTACTATTAAGAAACCACTTCTTTCTTATTGATAAAACTATAAAACTAATAGATAAAACATGGGGCATAGAGGGCCCCATGCACAAACACGTTCTGAGGACGTATATATCCTCATAGAACTGTACTGTTATCTTTTCCCCACTCGTACGGCCCGCAATCAGTCGTCCCTATGTAGAGGGGAGGGGTGAGCAGCACTGATCCTTCGCCTCTCCAGCTGAATGTGTGCTACACACGTCTGTGTGCACGAAGCCCAAGAGTGGTTTCAAAGCATAGCTCAAAACTTTCTACACGTTCTATGCCATTACCTGCTTGGTAACAAATTATAATGTCTGCATAACCAACAATAAATAGAAAAATTGTGAGTCTATGCAGGCTGAATACACTTTAGCTCCCTATTTTGGTAAAATTTGATGAGCGCTTGTGCTTGTGCATCTATGGCCTGAGCCTGGCCATTTCACAAAGCCAGATCTGTGTACAAGTGCCCCGGCGGTGCAGCGCAGCGCTGGCCGCTGGGATGTAGCAGAAGACCGGAGCACTTTGCGCCATCCTATGATAAGCACCATTTTTTAGAGTCTAAGGACTCCATCTGCGATCACCTATTAATGAAAGATCGTGTTTGGATTGCGTTTACTAAATGTGGAAACACAACACAAACGCCACATGTGAATGCGGCCTTACTCTCCCTGCTTGACTCTTATGTTCACATTCAGCTAGATAAGGTGGTGATAGATAAGACAGATGTGCTGAGTAGGGAGAGATGAACAGTTCTGGTAGAAAATAGTACTCACAGAATACTATAGCCATATCAAGCCATATTCAGCTTTTCATTCCACTATTAACAACGTGAAGGAGTGAACTTATCCTTAATTACTATTGTTATACATAATGTGACCCAAACATTATGGGGGAGATTTAGCAGAAGTGTCTGATAGCAGAACTGTTCTAGTTGCACATGACAACCAATCAGAGCTCAGCTTTCATTTTATAAATGGCTGTGGCAAGATTAAAGCTGAGCTCTGGGTACAAACCAAGAACTTCAGTATAAGTGAGAATTCCAAGCTGACAAATAGATTTAGGGAAAAAAAAATGTTACAATCAGGGCCCTTTCTTAGGTTTTCAATAACTGGTTGTTTGGCAAAGAGTGAGATTTTTCTGGCATATTTCCATGCACAAATAACATAACATAATAATCCCATGACAATAGAAGTAGTCATTCAACTATAAATATTACACAAACATTAATCTAGGGACAACAACAAGTGCCCTTTAATTTCACTGTTCCCAACATTACTTTATATGTGAATAAGTGGCTTTGAGCCAACAAACACAGACCCGACTAACCCAGCTCGTAGCACAAATGGCCTATGATGACTAGTAGCAGATTGTGAATTGGAGCATGCAGTCAGTAAGGGTTTACCTCGGAGTTCTTGCTGTAGACCTTTTCCATGGACTTTGAGCTTGCATTGACAGCATGGGCAAGCTCCTGCTCCATACTTTCATGAGACACTGCTATTTCTTTTATGCTGCAAACACAGAAGACAAGCCGGTTTCTTCAGCATGCATCATTATAATATCACAAAAAACTACAGTGCTGTTAATCCAATGTAGTTTCTGAACCATGGAAAATGTGGAGCATAAGGCTGGAAGTAGCTGACCCTGTTTTCTCTGAGTAGTGGCCAGGAACTAGAACTACAGCCACAGCCCTGATTAAAGTAGAAGAGCTGCAATTACGGCTTCTAGCCACTACGCAAAGCATGGAGCAAAGCCATATAAGTAAGCAATACATAACCAAATATTATCTACTATTGTATAAGAAACGTAAGGGTATATAAACATCTCCATACTGAATCTAAAATTCAGGCAAAAATCCTTACATGCTTGTTTTACTTTGGTTGAAATTTTTTGAAGGTAACTTATAGAGGAGGCATATACATTTAAAGTAGATAATATTTGGGTACCTTACTACATGTTGAAACTTAAAGTATATCTACCACCAGGATGAAGGCTTGTAAAGCAAGCACACTGACATACTCGTGTGTGCCCCCTCTGGTGGGATCTGCTCTTTTTGCTTCTTATGCCGTGGTTTTTTTTAAAGAAAAAAGGCTTTAAAATTATACAATTAAGTCTGAGGGGCTCATTTGCATAATTTAAAAAGCATTTAAAATGGCAAAAAAAAATAATTTGGGCATAAGAAGCTAAAAGAAGAGCAGGTCCTGCCAGAGAGGGCATGCACCAGTATATCAGTGTGCTTGGTTTACAAGCCTTGATCCTGTACTTTAAAGTGTTATTCGGTATTGTTGATATTTAAGGTGTTAACAAGTACATTAGCAATGTACGTAAAAAGTTGAATATAATTCATAATTCCTTAAAAAAAGATGACACACTAAACTCTATGATATCCATGTGACAAATATTGGTAGATTCTGGTTTTGAGCTACTAAGGAACCTTTCTTTACCTGTGAATTAAGGCACCAGCCGCCTGGCCAAATCGAGAGACCTGGGCTCCCTCCTCTTCAGACAGAGCTTCAGGGTATAGAGAGGTTGGGGACAGAGCAGTAGAAGTTTGTCGGGAAAGTTCACATTTCTGCTTGTCCTCCCAAGATTTTAATGTACTTTCAAAGGCCTGCAGGGAAAGGATGTGAGAAACATGGATAAACCAGGATTCATTAGAAAACATTAAAAAGAAGCAAGTATGTATACTATGTTAATGAGATAAACAAGTCATTATTTTTCTGGAAACTTTACCCGGTCTCTGGTGAGTGTCTGTGATCTGTTTTTATGCACAATCCGGATGTAACCCGGAGGTTGGATCCAAGCCTCGCCATCCACTTGTACAGGAATGCCTTCATCTCCGATCACTGTGATCTTTACTGTTCGACACTAGTGAACAACATGACAAAATAAACTCCACAGGGCAATGACATTGAAGTCACTTTTCATTATAATTATTGATAATATACCCCCCCCCCCTGTGCAGTGGGGCCCAAAAAAAAGGGAACCACTTCGTCCTATGAGTGGCTTCTTCAGACAAAGGGACTGCAAAATGGAAGTAAAACCCTGTGCTCGAAGAGGCCAGTCATAGGATGAAATGGGTCCTGTGATCCCCTTAAAATTTTTGGAAGTACCAGAGCAACTAGCAAAAGCTAGAGCAGTGTAATTTTTTCTTTCTTACCCCAACACCCTGGGGGTCTATAGTCATTGAAAACCCCTTTAAGCATTCATTGTGGGAAAATGTTTTACTTAATAGATAAGTCTGAAAAAATAAAAATCTCTGCTCTATTCTCAGATTTTAATAGAGTATTCTGTGTTACCTGTGCAATCCGATGATGCTGTAATTTGATAACCCTTGACACAGCCATCTGCATACTACCAAACACTGCAACAACTTCCAGGATCTTATCATCAAAGGACGGAGCGGCAAATGTCTAAAATAAATGAAAATAAATAGTGAGATTTCAGCCCCAATCCTAAATCCTGATTATAATTCACACATTTAACTTACATCGTCTTCCTTGTTGCCTCCCCAAAAGTTGGTGCCTCCAGCATAACTTGGAATGTTCAGGACAGCAATTCCTTGCAAGCTAGGCAGGGGGATGGGCACCCCATCACACTGCGGGGGACATTGGGGTAAGTGGAGGTAGACACGCACATCCACTGAGAAAGAAAGAGACAGACATCTAAAAGAAGAGAGACAGACACAACCAGTGTTAGGGACAGACACAGAAACATGCAAGATGGAGATAAACAGAACTAACAGGGGAGCCAAACAACATAAACCACGGTGCAAACACAGACATGCAGCATATACACAACACAGAGAAAGAGATAAGATGACCTCGTCAGCTCTGCTTTCTGCCAGAAATGAGTATGGAGTCTTTCATACCTTCTACAATCTTGAACGAAACACTTTACACGTCCCACTATAATATCCTATCACCCCACTATTAATCCTAAGAGTAATGTGCAATATTATAAAGAGATTTTGGTTTTCTAAAGATTCATAGATTTCTGCTACTGGAACCTTAGTACTGTGCGCACAAAAATCGGCTTGACAAAGCAAAGCTGATGTAGGATCAGATCTATTGTGAGGCATTTGCGGTGTAACGTAAGGAATAGTTTATGCGTTTCCAAACACGTCACACACAAACAACCCAACGGTGGAAAGGTCACAGGAGAAGAAAGTTTATAGGGAAAGACACAAGAGGAGACAGATGAGAAAGTACATCCAGATACAAACCTCTAGAAGAACCCTCTGCTCCAGGTTCTTGTACGTCCTCTGTAGAAGCTCCTTGGTCCCTAGCACTCCATACCACATCCTATTCTTTGTCCGACTTCTGTCATTAAAGAAACATGAATAAATATCTCCAACAGAACTTAAGGACAACAGGGTTGGCAGGGTTGACATATTTTTCAGAATATTGACAAAGGCTTAAATGAGATTATCCCATTTCCAGATACCTTTTAAAAGCTAAGTTTTATGAAGTATCTGGAAATGGGATAATCTCCTTCTGAAAAATATAAAATGGTTTCTGGTGGACGGATGTTCTGCTTTGAAGCCATTTCTTACCTACACTTCCTCGGGTGCTCATCCCTTTTATTGTTAAAATCCAAAGAGATTTTTGCATCCAGCCCAATCCCAAAGTAATTATTCATCACACATTTTTCTGTGTAACAATCCCTGCAGGACCGAACAATATAGAAGCATAAATTATTCCAGTAAGAGTTCACACACACAAAATTTCATTTTATTTATTCTCTGTTAAAGGGATTGTAACAAGTATTATCTTTATCCTCTATAACACAGTATAAGATCAGTGGGGGTCAGATGATGAAAACTGCTGAGAACAGCGCTTGACTACATCCAGCATTCTAAAAGATCGTAAAGGAGAGTGCTGAGCTCAGAAATTTCGGACATTTCCATGGAGCATAGGACTCATACCTAAACTGATTAGGCGAGAACCGCACCAATGTTTTCATAAACTACGGGGGCCATTCTTGTGATTTGTGCGGGTCCCAGCAGTCCCCACCGATAAAATTCTTAATAAAACATCTCTGAAAGGGTTGTCCGAGACTTTATTTAAAAAAAAAAACACAAAAAAAAAACAAAACAAAAAAAACAATGGTGGCCGAGAGGGGGATGGATGCAGCACAGCTTCCGTGCCCGTGTTTGTTTACTTGGGGAACAGACCAGAGCGATGGCATCGCGGGACGCCTGGAGGGCGCTGGGTAAGTAAATGTTTATTTTTTTTAAGCAGCCCCCTCCTGACCACAATTGGTTTTTTATACAGTCTTGGACGACCCGAGGTGCAAGGAACTGATGGATGCGAGTTATGTATGTATTCAGAAGCTTTATCAGCACCCTAATAATGGGTGCTTAAATAGGTTGGGCACTTGTAAGAAAGTAATTACAATTAGGGTAAGACCATTAACCTAATAGGGTCACCCATATTCTACTTGCCCTCAAACTTTCTTTGTACTCTGTAGCCCTGACCTGCCAGAAGTATGCAGGCCCCAATGTCACAGGAAGTTCTGCTACTAATGGATCACATGATCCACAGACCAAAGATAAAGATTACACAGGTAAGTACAATATGGGTAACCCTATCACAGTACCTTGGTAAAGTGGCCAACCCATTTAAATGAAGGCATCTACAAGCTACGTTTTTTTTAACATCTAGGGACACGTGGCTAAGCTACTGTTATAAAGTGAGGAGATATCAAAAATGAAAGATTAATGATTAGGAGACAAATGAGGCAAGGGCCTGCTATCTCCCGCTAAATATATTTATCTAGTAACGGCAGTAGAGTCTGACAATTTATCTAATCTACTGCGGCTTAGTGTCAGGATTATGCTGAAGATTCATATGGTGGCAACAGCTTGTGAAAATCCACCCCTCATTGATCACAGCAGTAATTTCTACCTCACTGCGCTCTTATCTTCCTTAGATATTGTTATCGGCTCCACTTACAAGTTATCAGGTTCAGAGCTGAAGGAATCAGCGTTCATTAGGAGACGGCTCATTAGAGAGTTCACTGGTAAAGACGCGCTCATTCCCGGTCTCATATCTGCAAATAACAAGAGAGGCTGGGTTACCAATGTTATTCCTGCTATAGGCTAAACCTGACAAATGTAACCTCTACAGTGCATGAGGTCCTCCTACAGTAATCATCAACGCACATAATCCTTTTGTTCTCCTGCTAAGAACCATATAAGCAACTAACAGTATAGTGAAAACAGCTATGTGATGTATATGGCCTGATTGTTATATTTCGACAGATGTCTTACTTTGATACACATGGTCCCCTTGGGAGTTGGCATTCGGAAGGGATGCAGTGGCCCCGGCAGACAGGCTAACTTTGCTGGAATTTTTTTCTCCCTTAGAACCTAAAAGTACAACAAAAGTATTTAAATAACCACTGTTACAATACAAACTTTAATATAGCGATGAAACATTTTTGTAGAAGGGTCACCGTCCAAATCATTAGAGCCCTTGTAATGGAAAAGGCTTCAGTCTAGATAACAAGTGGCCTATGGGAGGCTTCTGCAGAATTTTCCTTTTGTTAGTAAAGACAATAGGGGAGATTCCTCAAAAGTTTCTAAACATAAGACTGTAAAATCCGATGCAGTTTAATACTATCTAGTCTAACTTTTAATCTCCGACTAGGGTTGCATTAAAGCAGAACATTTAATCTAAATTCAGATGTATTTCCATGAACGCCCCGTTGTGAGTCTAGCACCGTCACTACAGTTGTGGCCCCCATTGAAGTTAGACGGAGCCATAGTTGTAGTTACGCCTTTTCTCTGCAACTTACAGTCACTACAGGGACATGGAGCCATCTGCCCTGTTTACAGACAGCGCTGCACAGCTAATAGATACAAAGGCTGGGTCGGCTGACCCTCCATGATGAACAATTGTGGATACCCCTTTATTTAAAAATGATAATATGCCACTGGAAATGAAGATGTGTATCATAAGCATCACTAGGCATTTGTATTGTATATGTGTTATATTCTACACAGAAATCAGACAGTTGTAATCACTCTTAAATGCTTCATCAAAAACCTCAACCATTAAATAAGGAAACGTACCTCTACTTGATCCCCTTATTCTTGGCAATGCATTCCCACCATGTACATTCACAGTATTCGTAATGCTGTGCTCTTTGCCATCGTCAGTAGCAAAGGGCAAGATAAAATCTTCACTGCTCGGAGTCTGGGCATTCTGCTCATCAACAGCTAAAAGATAGTATCCAACAGCATGAATGGGACATTAAGCAAAATTGTATAAATTGTATAATGAATCTCAATTCATGATGGAATGATTCCTAGAACGAGTGTGGAACATTATACTTTACACTGGGGTATAAATGTGTGCACCAGAGTTTCTAGGTTGTGCAGCAAGAGGAGAGCCCATCTCTTTGCCACTGCCGGGGTCACCGTCCTGCTGATGTACAAGTCTTAGGTTCACAATCACCCAACAAATGAGCCATGTACACATGCCAACAGCAACAAATGTGCCACGTAAAGTTAATTTGCTCAACTATAGGCATCTCTGGTCCACCAGATACTGTCTGTTACGGATTATAGTAAATGTTTCCACATTGGGGGACCCTTCCCCTTTATCAGCCCCACAGAACATAACAAAATAATTGTAATCCAAACCCCTTCCTCATTAATTTGATATTTTAACCTACTATTTCATAATATTATCATAATTAGCTATGAACCTGCATATATTTTATTCCATATGGAATATCCTTTGCAGAGCATAACCCTTTGTGACTTACCCTTCTCTGCCTGCTCTATGATCTGTCTGATGGCCTTCTTAAGGCTGTTGGCCCTTAGCATAAGCTGCTCCCTAGGCCGAAAAGTTTGTTGTCGACCCGGGGAAGGAGAGATAGCTGGCAGACATGCCGTGGTTTCAGAGGACTCCTCGCCCTCTTCACTTATTGTAGGAGGGGGCTGAGAAAGAACTGATGTAGCCTGAGACTCTTCATTTAAGGTGTTCAAGAGAGAGTCCAGCTTCTCCCTAAGAAGATTACACTGTAAAACAGAAAAACGAGAGATAAGGAATCATGACCTTCAGTTTTCGAGGCTGTATACAGCAGTTTTAGCCAAATTTAAGTTGTGTCAACATTGTTTGACACTTTGAATAAGGTCATATATATTCATAATACTTTCTGCCACACCACTTCTGATTCTCCATCTCTACAATGGGAGGAAGATCTTTTAACCTAAACAGAACATGACTTGTAGGTTTAGGTTAAAAAAATGTTTTTTGTTATTTAGGGGACCCTTTAGCTGCCACCGCCCTACAATTAACTACAGGGCCAGATATATCCAATAATAATAGATTTTACATGGGAGAAGAGACACACCTTTCCCGCCATAGTTTCAGATTCTTCACAACTCTCGGTCATTCTCTCATAGGCCTTCCCAACGCGTGCAACAAAATCTTTTACTGTTTCACACAGGACTCTGAGAAGATGAAAAAATATGGAACCAGTGAATAATAATCTATTGGTTTTCGTATGTATTATAGTAAAAGAATTTTCATAATAAATATTTAAATAGTCCCTTCATATTCGTAGCGCTTTTGAGATCACAGGGTACAAAATAAGAGCAATAACAAGTGCAGATAAAACAATAGGAATGGTCCCTTCTCACAAGAGCTTACAATCTATGACATTTTGCAAGGAGATGTCTAACTTTTTTTTTATTATTTACTTCTTTCAAACTAGTGGGTATCCAAGACACCTTTGGAAAAAAAAAAATGGACTTTAGTAAATGACATATGAACTTGCTCCGCTATTCTGGTATAGCCTGAATATTGTGATATGGGTGTTGCTTTAAAGCCCAATGTATCCCATATACATTATATGGTTAGCAAGGCCCAACACATCACCTTATCATGTTCAATAATATTAATAGTAATCTTTAGTATATAGCACCATCAAATTCTGCAGTGCTTTACAAATCATAGGGGACATATATTCAAATATAATATTGCATTACAGTCATATGGTACAATAGGAGTGAGGACCCTGCGCACAAGAGCTTACTGTATATGAGGGATGACACAAGAGGTATAAGAGCTTGTATAATGGTCCAGCCATTCAATTTAATATCCCTTTCTATGTCTAATATTGTCGCCTAATTGTCAAACATACAATGGTCCACTTACTAAGTTATAAAGAGGACAACACAGGTTTTTAACATTCCAGATGTTGCTTACTTTGCTGATGAAATAACCACCGAGTGCTGATCGGAGCTAAGAATCTGTGATAAATGAGCAGCCACAGAGTCTTCATAGCCCAAGATTTGCTGAACCTGAAGAGGAAACAATTCTCTTTTAAGGATCTGACTAAACAGAAGGAAGGATTAGTGTAACTACAATCTGAGGTTCTGCATGGAAATCTGCTGTGAATCCACATGTAAAACATACAATGCAGTTTTTCCTCTCGACTTTGCTGCAGTTTTGATAAGGACTTTGCGTCCCCCAAGGAGAAAGGATGAATCAAATAGGAATCTGCGCCTCATATCAATATTCATGAATGTGTGCAGGGGCCATAGAGGGGACAATAGTAAACCCTTACCTCACAGTCCTCACTTGGGTCTGTGGATACAGAATTATCTGGGGGCCGAGCTGGTAGTTTTGTCTCATATACCATGATGCTCCACCTACAATTTGAGCAAAAAATTGGTAAGCAATGCCAGTCCAACACAATGCAAAGTGATTTCTTTAAAAAAGTTTAGAAGTTATCCGCTATCCACAGGATAGCAAGGTGATCCCGGGACTCCCACCGATCACGAAAACAGGACCCCTGTGATCTGGAGATCGGATGGAGCAGCGGCTGATTATGCACCCTGACGCTCCATTCATTGACTATGTGAGCCCCAGTGATCAGGGATAACCTCTCAACTTGGGAGAACCCCTTAAAAATGTACCTGAAGCTTTGAAGCAATTCATTTTTATTTAGAAGTTTATTTAGGGAATCAAATACCTCCCCCCCCCGCCCCAAAAAAAAATAGCAATGTTAAAATTCCTTTAGCTCACCTATCCAGCATTTTAGTGCCAGCTCTCTCAAGTTTTTCCAGAATCTGTGGGAGCTGAGTGTCATCATCACAAGCAGAGCCCCATCCAAGAACACGGGCCAGATCATTTCCAGTGCCCAAGGGCAAGACTCCCAACTGGCACTGTTAAAATAATGGGAAGAAATCATCATCATCAGCATATACACATATACTGCAAAATATATGCTTTAAAAGCAATGAGGTGTCTGAAAATAACAATTACAGTGTATACCTGTTTATGCAGATTAAGGGCATCTATTTCAGAAAGGACCCAGCCCACGCTACCATCACCGCCACACACCAATATCCTGAAGGTGTCAAACTTTTGAAACAAACGTAGTCTGGAAGGGACAAAAATAGTGCTTTATTATTATATTATTTTATATATCTTAAAGATCTATAAAGTATAGAAGAAAAAGTGTGCAAAAGCCACTTCTAACCCTAGATGAGGCCCTCCATTCATCAGGTCAAACACTTGAGCTGGGTTCAGCAGCTGCTTGAAACGTCGCAAGAATTTCACTCCTTGATTATCCCCACTCTTAGAATTTACAAAAACTAGTAAAGGACTGGTGCAGGAGGGCGGGCATGTGGCCTTCCAGAAGCCTGCAGTGGACAATAAAGAAAAGAAATGCATTGCAGTGGTATGTAAAGAAAGCCATACATTGTACAGAGAAATATGCTGAACGCCTCTTCCCATGACTTATCTATAGACTTTTATGGAGATTGTGGCTGAGCATTCATATATATATATAGGAGTTGCTGACAAACTCTTCTAGAAGCGGATTATCTTCCAAAGTATGGAAAGATTGGCAGGAAGATTTTAAATGCCCAATTTTAACTCAAACCCTTACACTGACAACCATTATAGAAGATGGCAAAATTGGGGTTTAAGCCAACATAAATCAAATGTATGATCTCTCTACATTTACAATAATAATTATTATGTATATGGTGCTTTATAAGATATAACATGGACATACCATCAGAGTCGATGCTGTTGAGGGCTGTTGGCGGAATTACTGACACTTTGCACTGTCCAAGTGGACACTTTTTTGGCAGAAGTTCTTTACAAGAGGAGTGTACCTGAAAGATTTAAAGATAGCTGGGTATTACATGATGGTAATAGTAAAAGGTCATGTTAAAAATAAAATTCAAAAAGCTACTGAGAGGTGTAACATCTCACTGTGATATTACATCTGTGAGGCATCACCCTGTACTCTGTAATTGTATGGCAAACTACATACATGGGGTATGTTGTGTTTGACACTCGGTTATATTTTGGGTAATTGTTCCCCTCCCTTCCTTTCTCTGAGAAAGTGATAAGACTTCTTATCACCCTCTTCTGATAACTTTATCAAGAGCAATGCACAAATTATAATTACCGTACTCTTACACAATATCGCAACGCTGGTTAGATGATGCACAAGACAGTTGTTTTATGGGCAAAGGCCACATTCATGGACATACAGTAAATATCATATGTTTATGACACCAGTTTTCCAAAGAACAACCTTCAAGAAGTTATTCCCGATTAGAAAAACTTATATTCCAAAAAAGGGAAGCTGATATGTCACTTATCAAGAACTATTTTGTGTTCAAGTGAATGGGGATTAGCTCCAATAACAAGCGCAGACACTACACAATGTATGGACAGCAAAGAAGAAGCCACAGTGCAGATTTGTGAAGGTAATGACTTACAACAAATTGATCTTTATGACCTATTCTATGGATCAGTCCTCAGTAATTCAACCCTAAAAAATCCCTCCAAATTTTGGGAAAAGGAAAGGGTGAACATTCGGTGGAATTTTTATTTTCCATCCATTGCTAGGTTTGGTGTTTCCATCTCTCAACTCACCCACAGATAAAACCAGCATTACAACTTAACGTGCAAAAACACAACCATGAATTAAGGGAACCTGTCATCAGACATTGGCGTAATAAACCACTACCAGTATGTTGTCAAGCAGCTGAGCAGGTTCTATATGATGTTTCTTTCATGGCCCAGTGTGGAGTCATGATCCAGAAAATTAACTTTGAAGTGAGATGTAAATTGGTTTTATGAAATCAAGGAGGCGGAGAGTTTAATTAACCCCTTCACGCTCCATGGCAGATATATTGCAACCATGTAAAAGAAGAAGCCAGAGAAAACATAAAAATAAAGCTGCATAATATGATGCACACATGAGAAGTGATCCTGTCACTTGACACTCCATGTGCCTCTCTGAGCCGGATGTTGGATATTTACTTAATATTTTCACTTACCTGCACAGAAACAACATCTACACATGTAAATAATATTAGAACCGGCATTACAATTGTTTCACAAATAAGTTTAAAGGGGTAAAAGAGTAAACCCCATGTATATACTCGCTACTGTCAGGGCACTATTTTTGCATAGTCAGTATTTTCCTTGCCCCCTGCTAGTACTAAGCTCAGACAAATAAAATGTTTATGCAATGAAAGTTAAAGGGGAAGTGCTTATTCTTTGTTAGTTACAGGCAATGTTTATAGAAGGCTCGGTCCATGGAAACAGTCCAATGTGCTAGTTAGATCCCACGGATCGAGCAAAGGGCCGCGAAGGAAGTTCTTGCATCATACATAAAATGTGATGCAAGGAGTCTGCTGGCCAAACAGCAGTGTCAATGTTGGAGTTGCTGTCCTGCCAGCAAAAAGGGACTCCTTGCATCATAATTCTGTGTGAACTGTATCAACATTTTAAGAGTGAAAGATCTGGACTGCACATACACACATTAGACATTAATCTATTACTGCTAGGCTACATTAACAAAACAGACTCAAGGTACTTAGTTACATTTTGATCAAATTGAATAAGCCCATTAACCACTTGGCGTCCTTATGCTACTGTAGTAGGTGCAGTTTCATGTGGTGTCCACCATCGCTGCAACACAGCCCCAGCAGGGTCCAAGACCAAGCAGTCCACCCCAGTACCCACATTAGCAGACTGCCCAGTACCCACACAGCAGACTCCATGCAGTACTGCACCATGTGAACAGGTCTTTAATGCTCACTGAATGCTCAGTATGAACAGTGCTTGATGTGTGGGATTTAACCAGCACACAGGTCAGTTTCCATGGGCCAAGCACATTCATGTGAAGTGGGCCTAAACCTTGGCAGTTTTGTATCTATGAATACTGCATTGAGAGGGTGACTACACTACGTAACTACTACTCTAAAAACTGTTTCCTGCACCTCAAAAGAAAAGCCTGATGGTGGATATGTATTATACACCATCAGCATTTATAGCTATTACTCAGGGCAATCTTCCAGTGTCTTACTACCAGAGGCTTGCAGCAGAGTTTTATTTCTTCTTCTTCTGGAATCCCAATGAGGGAGAGAAAATCCTTCCCTGTACAGCAAGTGCTTTTCATTGAAACTCAGCAACACAGTTTAAGACACCCTACATAAAGAGAGACTTACCGCCGCCTTGCACCACAGGCACTGCCAGTCCTGCAGACGGAGGACACTGCCACATGTCTTCTCACACACTGTGCATTTCGCACTTACAGGTAAATTACCTTCCAGCCACTGGTGCGGCATTGACACCTACAGAAATGGTAGCAGAGTCATCAGGCTATGCTATACAGATCATTGCCTCATATATATAATACCAGATAGATATATCCCATCAAAGAACAGGGTAAAGAACAATAGAACATGACATCTGCAGCAATAATGTAACAAGCTCTAGGAACAGAAATAAGAAAACATAGAAACCCAGAGATGGTAAAGTAGAAATCCTGAACAACAAACTTTGTAGTTGGTAAACTAAACATTACCCTCAGCCAGTCCCGGGGCAATTGGCAGGTCCAGTCAGATCAAGCAAATATCTCTCAAACAGATATATTATCAATTATGTTAAACACAAGGTGATACTTATATTCAGTTCAGCATGACCATGAATACAAATCCCACTAACCCCATCCTCATCCTCAATGATGTCCTTTCCAATCGAAGCCAAGGTGGTCCATTTGCAATTGTTTGTGGCCCTCACTGCGCAGCGTCGGTGAGACTTAAACTTGCAGACTGTTTATGTGAACAAAAAACAGAGAAAAAAAAACCCATGATAAACAAGTTGTAAAACATTAGTTAACAGTTTCTATTTTAGGATTACCCCAACATTCGGTCTGTGTGTGTCACTATTTAGAGTAATATTTTTCTGTTCCTTACAACAGTCTGGATAAGTTATCTTTCCTCATATCCAGAGGATCTGTCTGACCCATTCCCCATGTCTGAGGAAATAAGAATTGGAATTTTCTCTAACAAATATATCAACTATAAAAAGCTAAAATGGATTAAATAGCCCTTCAGATAAGGCTGTGTTCAGACGTTGCGCTTGAATTGTGTTTTGAATCGAAATTCAAGCGGAGTGTAGAGGAGCATCTCCCAATGGCACCTGTGTTTAGGCGCTGTCGTGTAAGCTGTACGTGTTTTAGAAGTGAACAATACAAAACAAGTGTTGCTCGTTCCAAGAATGTAGGTCTAAACGCATCCTTCCCAAGTGCTTTAATTGCGTTTCTAAAGACAATTCAACTTGTGAATGCAGCCTAAGGATCTGCAGGAAATCAAGCACATCAACTACCAGTTGTTCCAGCTGGATCTGTCAGAAGTTCTATTTCTAGAGTTATTCCTCATACTACCCCATCACAACTACCATTGAAATGCTTCAGCCATTTGCGTTGATGCATTATGAACCAAACATAGCTTGAGAATGCTGCACTTACACCGATGCAGAAACATATCTTGTTTAATCTCTGAACCAAGTGGTTTTGCTGAAAAAACAGACAGTCCCTGGGTTATGTACAAGTTAGGTTCTAAAGGTTTGTTCTTAAGTTGAATTTGTATGCAAGTCAAACTGTATATTTTATAATTTTAGTTCAAGGCAATTTTTTTTTTTTTTTTTACAAAATTGTGACAATTGGAGTTCCAAAATTTTTTGCTGTAATGGGACAAAGGATTATGAATAAAGCTTCATTACAGACACCTTACAGCTGATCATTGCAGCCTGGGACTAAAGTAAAGCACCCAGAGAGCTTCACCAGAGGTCACAGTGAGCAGAGGGGTCCGCCTTTAACTAGGGGTCACCTGTAAGTTAGGTATCCATAAAATTATGATAATGAGGCTCTCTCGCTCCTGTGGCTGCCTCAGCACTTCTCCTCTTACTGTAATTTATGCACTGCCCCAGCCTTGTCCTGCCCAGCATAAGCTGAGAGTACATCACTGTGTTGTTCCTGACAGGCAGAAGTAATCAATTGCTGCACCATCCCCCAGCTTCTGTTTAAGAGTCAGGTTGGTTAGTCCTGTCTGGACAGTTCAGGAAGCTCATCGAAACACAGCAGTCAGTATGGACCCATCTTTCCCAAGGTCCTGAATTTTATAATTGTTTTTTGAGCAAAACCACTCGGTTCAGGGATTAAAAAAGATGTGTTTCTGCATCAGTGTAACTACTGCATTCTCAAGTTATGTTTGGTTCACAATGCATAAAAACAAGTGGTAGATTTCCTTTAACCAAACATGTATGTTTTGTCAATAGGGAGAGGAGAGCCACTGCCTGACACCTGCTGTCAGCTTAACTTTCATCAAAACATTTTACCCAGTCACGCAGCTATAAGCCTATATAAATGCCCCCCTTCTGTCACCAAATTTTACCCAATTAAACTAGTATTCCCCTCGGGTAGGATAGGAAATGTCCTTTCTAGAATTACCTACTTTAAGTGAAATCTCAACCTTTTACCCATAAAAATAATTCTCATCCAAAGTCATGTGAAAATGGGGAGAGAAGAGTCATACTTTGCCTGAGAGGAGTCAAGTTAAGAGGTCACTTCAGACACCTCTATCTTCGGTTCTATAGGACCGACATGGTGTCATATTCAAGATACAATCTCACCTTCCAGATCCCTTTTGATTTGTAAGGTAAGATAAAAAAAAAGATCCATTGCCTGCAAAAGGTCTATCAGAAGGTCTGTCTGTATCTCCGATTCTGTAGCACCCAGAACCCCAAGCCTTATGTGATCTGGAAGATTAGATTTTTATCTTTAATATGGCACCAGAAGTTTCTAGGTACTATAAAACAGAAGATAGGAGTGTCTGAAGTGACCCTACCCATTTAGCCTCTAAGAGGGACTCCTCTCAAAATAGGCTTATTTTCACATGAATTTGGAGATTTTTTTAGAGGTAAACGACAGATTTTTTGTAAAAGAGAGAATTCTAGTTAGGACATTTGTTACCGTACCTGGAAGTGCTAGTGGATGTGCATACAACAGGTTGACCAAACCACATACACTTTAGATGGTTGATCCTGGGAAAAATTGTTGAGTTCATGCAACTTTCTTGGGCTGATCTACACTCACCATCAGTAGACTGCATATCAATGTGTTAGCAAAGAAAAAGGGTAAAATAAATGATCCCTGTAATGATTTTTACATTCAGATTAACCACTAAGCAGTAACTGAGGCCACAATGTACAAAGTCATTGACATTAAGCACATAGTCATTTATGACTGACACACCTTAAATAGCTTAGCGGGAGCTTATCTCAGAAGCATCAGGCAGGAGGGCAGCCGAGGGATATGGCAGCAGTAGATACACATCGGTGTAGCAGTTTTTGTTTATAACAATATAAACGTAGTATATTGTAAAGAACAATCAGTCTCTAGTCCAGGGAGACTAAAGCTGGCTGTATACATAAGATATATATCCACACAGAGTCTAAAAAATGCATGTTATTGAGGGGGAAGGGGGGACAAGAATTGGGTATGTTGGATTTCTTCCCTAGCAAATACATAGCTATTCACTCTCAATGGCAACTTTCATCCAATATTTAGAATGAAATCTGCCATCTGAGAGCAGTTCCCTGAAGATTCAGTAGACCACATGTGTAATAGATTGGTAGCCAGAACCACTGATCCTGGATCCTGTGTGGCTCTTAGTGGTGGATCAGACGAAGAATGTAGCTACAAGAATAAGTCCCAGGGTCAACATCTGCAAAGAGTTTATATGTTCTCTCCATGTTTGTGTGGGTTTCCTTCGGGTCCTCCGGTTTCCTCCCACACACAGGGACTGATTTGGCAAAACTCTGTGCCGTGCTGCGTAATCTGTGTGCGCTATATAAATTGAATTAAAGGAATTATTATTAAAAGTAGAGAGTACTGGCTAATTGTGACCTAGTATGTATATGATCGAAAATTTATGAAAACTTTTGTTTTCGGGGAAATAAGTTGCTGTGTGAAAAGTCTGCCAGCACTTTCTCTCCTCTCCCAGTTCAGGAAACATGCACGCTCAGCCAACAAGATGGTTAGACTTACAGCAAATCTACTGCTGGCTCTCACATGCTTACATATATCTCTCTATATAGTTATGCCCTACTCCCATGAATATGCGGTTGCCACAACAGGAACGTGTGTGTTTGTGGAGCTGCAAATAATGGATTGTTTCCTATACGTGTGTTATCGGCATGTGAGGTCTGTTCATATGTGGAGGACAGAAGAAAACACTGTCCGCAAACTTGGGATGAATAGGACCTGCTCTGAGTTCTGCGGGCAGTCTACTTGTACACAGATCCGTGGAAACCAAGGCCACGTGGTTATGAGTCCATAGAAATGAATGTGTTAGTATGCCATCTGTTGAATAAACACAGAAAAAAAAACTACATCCTTGAACAATATTCTATTATTCACCTTATGGTAATGAGAAAGATCACAACATACAGCAAAGTAATCCACCAGGAAATACAATACCATGCCATTGCCCTGCAGGCCTATTACATTATGAAAGGCATTATTTATAGTAGCTTGTATACTGCCAACAAAACTGCAGACAAAAAAAAAAAAAAAATCAAGGAAATCCAATTCCTTCCTCTATTATCTGGGCACTCGCACTAGAAATGAGTCATTCAGATAATTATAATAGACAATTGTTGTCCATACAATACCCTACTGTACACTTCTAGGACATTGCTGTGATAAGATTAGCAACTAAATCAATGTCAATAGGTTTCTGTCTGCACTTTTTGTCGATCTTGGTTCCTCTGCTGGGTTCGGCCAACATGGCTGTCAAAGGGTACGAAGGATAAGGGTGGATTTGACTTATTCCCAATTCCTTATTTCCATCCAGATAAGAGGCAGCAGGTGCCTGGCGGTCACTCAAGCTCCTTACGGAAAAGAAGGGCACGTTCGACTGCGCCAAATATGAAGGTTAATGATAAGTTGTAAAACTAACAATTGACACACAAACTTCCAACCTGCTTATTAGTGTTGTAACTATGTAGCACGTTGTGACATAGAATACAATTAACTTGGGTGCTTGTCCAGGACATATGCAGATCTATATTTAACACAGTATTTCAGTGATTATTACAGCAGCCTCTGTAATGTCACCGTACTGTCTGTGGCATCCCATCCCTGGCCTGTGGCAGTGCATGTTATGAAGGTGACTATCCCTGCTATAAACATAGTAATCACAGCTCATTAACCAGGACAAGTTATATACATGTATTTATAACTGTATGATCACCTTCAATATTTGCTAAGAGAAGCGTTAAGGTAACACAAACCTGTGCCGCCTCCCTGCTAACACGGAAGGTCCAGGAAACCTCATAGCAACAATGAGAAAGCACCAAGCTGCACATACCTTCACAGGAGAGTCCATGGGAGGTGACCCCGGAGAGGGCTTCCCGGCACACGTTGCAGTACGTGGGTCTGGCATGGGAGCAGGCGTACCAGTTGTGCATTCCAGAGAAATGGTCCATACTGTACTGGGCAGACTGGAGACATAGAGCACAGGGAGCAGTGAGATCCAGCAGGCGGTGTGCACACGCAGGCACAGCAGGTCAGATCACTGCCCGGGGCAGTCCTGCCTATCGGGTTTGTTATGCAAATGACAAGTCAAGTAATACTACCTAGTAGGAAAGCTATTTCCTGATTTCTGCACAAGAAAAAAAAAATGTACCAAGACAACAAAACCTTCCTTGCAGATTTTTATTTATCCCAAATCCTCCAATTCACCACTAAATGTGAAATCTCAAGATGTTTCCGCCTGGCAGATATTACATGTTTTTAAGAAATCAAAGACTATAAATTCAATTTACATAGTAAGCTCATTTCACTCAAGCCTCATTCTCATGAACTTTGGTTTGGCTGGGTGTGCATGTGCTCCTAGCACTTTGGTTTGGCTGGGTGTGCATGTGCTCCTAGCACTTTGATTTGGCTGGGTGGGCATGTGCTCCTAGCACTTTGATTTGGCTGGGTGGGCATGTGCTCCTAGCACTTTGATTTGGCTGGGTGGGCATGTGCTCCTAGCACTTTGATTTGGCTGGGTGGGCATGTGCTCCTAGCACTTTGATTTGGCTGGGTGGGCATGTGCTCCTAGCACTTTGATTTGGCTGGGTGGGCATGTGCTCCTAGCACTTTGATTTGGCTGGGTGTGCATGTGCTCCTAGCACTTTGATTTGGCTGGGTGGGCATGTGCTCCTAGCACTTTGATTTGGCTGGGTGGGCATGTGCGTTTAGCATAGCATGTGCTATATACATATTGGCCAGTTTTCATCTACAGTCACCAAGATAGACAGCAAGCATGTTAGCTGTTGCTCAGCTTTCCAAGATAAGATGAAACACACCCTACACTTGCCATGTTACTTTGGTTGCATTTTCGTTAGGGCGCATGCATCACATTTTTTAAGCATTTTTGACGCATTACAAAGGCTTCGCCTTGATCACATGCCAAGGTTACATTGCGTTTCCACTGTATCTGATAAAACGCAATGTATCCTCAGCATGTGATCAAGGCCGAAGTCTTTGGAATGCGTCAAAAACGCATCAAAAAAATGTGACACAACGCATTATGTGTAAACACCCTCAGTTAGGACACGCTAATCCCCGACAATAGCATATCTAGGAAGCTATTAGGGTGCGTTCACATGTTCAGTTTTTCAGACGCAGTTTTCTGTGTCCAAACCAGGAGTGGAATCAAAAAAATAATAAAAAAAAAAAAAAAAAAACACACGAGGATCAGTAACTCAGCCCAATCACATATGCATTTCTATGGAAACTCAAGCAATCGGTAACCAGAACCCGTCTTGCATTGTTTTACTGAAAGACACCGGGTTCTGGTTACTGATCGCAAGCACTTCCATAGGAACGCATAGGCAATGTTATGTTCTTACCCATTATCATCACACCTGCTTTTGGCTCTGAAAAACTAAATGTTTTGAATGTAAAACCTCAACATCGAGATTCGCACAAAGTAACACACAATGGATGCGTCATTGTATCATTGTCTTGTATCAGTCTACATTCAAATAATGAATACAATGCACCTCCATGATCTCTGGCTTATCTATGCAGACAATAAAAAGATCAGGCATGTTGAAATCCAACCGCCTGATCCCCAAACCTTCTGTGGTCAAGGAAGAGTAGGAATCATACTGGATAGTTGCACAGTGCTTATATAATGTGCATTCAGTGTCTGACATGTCAATACCTCAAAGAGTTCCCGATTCTGCACAGACTTCAGTGCTGCCATCCAGTCCTCCATGTCCTTCCTGTTGTCTGCACTCAGAATAAGTTTGCGAAAGGGAGTGAATACCTAAGAAATAGGAGAAAAGGAGGATGAAGTGTAATAGGTCAGGGAATAATAGACTGAAGCAAAGACCACAGAGACAAAGCCAAGGAGATTTTATTTGAGGCAGCTGTTTGCTAAAGGCATGGAAGCCCAGTGTGCACAGAGGTGATGGAAATACAAACAAGGGCTGGTCTATAAACTGCAGATGCAGAGCATATATGTGTCCGTGTGTACGTATAGGCATGTCAGCTAATGAAAGCCACAATACAATCGCACCTGTCCGGCAACCTGAATTTCACTTAAGTAGAATCTTAATTTTTCTAAAATCTTTTTTTTTATTTTTTTTTTAAAGTTGTTTGCTTGCATCACAATATCCACTGAGTTCGGATGTTGATTATATGACCCCCACAAAGCCCCAACATCATCAAAACTCTCTGTTACTATATAATGAAATCGAAAGATTTATGAAAGCTATATGTTACACATATGTGGTTGCTTCTTCCACATGTTAGGGACAACCTCCCTGCAGAGTTCCTGTATGACGTCTATCTAGACATGTTGTCGTTTTGAATCGATTTGCTTTAGCTTTCTCTTTTGCTCATTCCATTAGTATTTTGTGAATTGTCAAAAATAAACTATTAACCCAAAAGCAAAGTATTCAGTGTTGTACATCTCCCATGGACACTTTTACAGCAGGCTTAAAGAGGTTGGCCGATATTACATAATTTGACAAAGAGTCACGTGACCCATGGGCAGCAGGACTCCAGACTTCCTGCGACTTCCAAGTCCAGTGACCTGCTGCCTTCCGGCAGATGAAGGGAGCTGCACAGTCATTGCTGTATATACTCCCCTCCGTGATAACCTATCCCATGGCTAGAGGGGAGATCGGTTGTCCTTTGCATGCCCCCTTCACGCACATCTCCCTCCATCCACCGGAAGTCCCAAGTCCTGCTGCTGGCAGCTTTACATAAACTTTAGCAGGGTACCTACTTTATGGGTGACCCTATTAGAGTCTTGTACTTACCCTAGTAAAGTTTTGTGATACCAAACTCATACAGTCTGGGTTCCTAAACACAGAGTCTTGGATCAGACTAATGTTACAGATTGTAAAATTGGTTTTCAGTTCTCATTTTCTTAATCTGTGATGACGTTCCTAAAATAAAGCTCTCCTATTCTCCCATCACTGTTGGAGTTGTCTTGGAGGGTGTGTGCACACGTGGAAGTAGCGCATGTAATTCAAACGCATCAGAACAGCTGAGCAGCAGAGATTTGCCTGATTACATAGATATTAACACATGTGTTTGCTAACATTATACACGCGTTTTGTAAATGCTATGTTAACAGCTATGTAATTATGGTTAATCTTCTCTTCTCAGCTGTTCTAAAAACGCATGCGTTACTACCCCGAGTGAACGCGCCCTCAGATGTCACTTATATGCCGTCAACAAGCTGCAGTCATAGCGAGGACACATTTTTATCAACTGACAAATAGGGCTGCAGACCCTATAAGCATGAGAACTATCAGAGAACACTTCCTTTAAATGTATTTTGTATGTATTATTGATAAAACAGGGAAGGAGACAAATATACTTGTTTAAATCTCACAACATTTAAGATCTTTCTGTGAAAACAATGAAGCCTTTACTTCCCCAATGTCTAAATATAGCACAGAACACCCAGGGTTTACACGAAGTATTTACTTATGTATTACTACACAGAGGAGACACTATGCCCAGTGGGAAGCCTTCCCAGCAATTGTCATGTTCAGGAATAGACAGGGCTGCAGCAGGCAGGGTAAACACTCTGGGTAAAGACTAACCTGCTGCTGCTAGAGATCATCTAGAACAGTGGTGGCGAACCTATGGCACGGGTGCCAGAGGTGGCACTCAGAGCCCTTACTGTGGGCACCTAGGCCTTCACCCCAACAAAGAGTTTGCCAGAGAGGACTCAAGGCTTCCTCCTGCGGTCCAATAGAGCCCAAGACTTTCCATGCTCAGCGCCATTTTAAAGCGACATTCTTGGCTGCCAGGGATACAGGAGGAACAAGAAGGGGTGGATAGAGACAGATTATTGTTGGAGCTCCTGCTCTGGGAACCCTGATTCTTCCTCTTCTGGGGACCCTGGAGGGAAACTACAATCCAAAATTCTCCATCTTCTTTCTATTGTATTGGTGAACTCATGACGCCAATACGATTAAAACCTGTGATTCAGCAGGGATCAATAAGTTACCGCTTAAATCGTCATGCTGGCACTTTGCGACATATAAGTGGGTTTTGATTGTACTTTGGACACTATCTCCCCGAGGTTGGCCATCACTGATCTAGAAGATGGAGGTGATCATATATTATGCTATTATAAGGCTGGTTGTAGATTTTAGGCTCCACATTCAATCTCCCAACAGCTATTCATCCTAAATCCATGTATGTGTATGTTTGGGCAAGGCATTCATGTGTTCTTAGTGAGGAGAGGGGAAAGGACCACTGCCAGTAACCACTGACATACCCAGCACTTACCTAATGACCCATTCACGTTATACAGTTACCAGACAATTAATACACGGTCATGAGAATTTGTAAGCCGGAACCAGGAGTTGGTCCATAATTTGTTCTCTATTTGTAGGATCCACTTCTGGGTTATAAATACGTATGTGTAGTACATGTATAACTAAAATAGCGACTCAAGTTTAATAGCAGTGTAAAATGTCATAAAAAGAGCTGTAATTAGTATGATATTTATAGTCCACAATAATGTGAAGAATGGCTGTAACATGGTAGTGTTACCGCTCAGCTATTAACCCACATCCTTCCCTCCATAGCATCGCTCTGCTAACCACATGCCGGCTGATATACAGAAGGTGTGCAATCACAAGCTTTAAAAATAGTAATAAAGCCGCTCCCTCATTGTTCAATTCATTTAAGAAAAGGTGTCATCAGAAATGACCTATTTTTCTGAACTTAGTTTTTATGTTGAGCAAATTGTAAAGGAATTTTTGAGGATTTATTTTTATTATAATCACTTGCTCACATTTATATTAAAGGAGACCTACAACAAGGGATCTACCTATAAAAGGTAGATCCGGTGGTAGGTGCATATAACATATGTAAGGATAGTCCTTTTTAGTGCTAATCCTTTACTCCCCTCGATCTTTTCTAATCTTTAATCAGGGTAATATGCACATTTTCTAACGAGGCGGAGGCAACGCTGTGCGGCTACTCCATGCCCCAGTAGCCTCTTTGATCCTCCTACCCAGACATCTTTAGCGTGCAGCTCCTTGTAGCGTCCGAGAAGCCTGCGCATGTGCAGAACATAGGCCAGAGGCTGCACAATCTCGGCTCCAAAGCAGAAGCTACAGCGCATGCTATTTAAAAAGTTTTTTTAATCCCTTAGTGGAGGCAAGGGCAGGGGTAGCAAAAAAAAGTGACTTTGTCTGATTGAAAGTGCCAGGTTGGAGTTCAGCCAATGAGTGGCCTCCTCGGACAATAAGACCTCCCATGGTCCAAGAGGGTCACTCATTGTATGAAGTGGGTTAGGTGACTACCCCCAGCGCCTTCTGATCAAACACAGGGATCAAAGCCTTGAACAACGTGGGTATCAGAAACCTAGTAATTTTTTTTTCACTATCCCTGCCTCAAACCCATTGGGTTTCCAGTATTCCTATAAAAAAAAAACCTTTAACATTGTAGTCCTTTTCCATTTATGCATTTTTTACTCTATGCTATCCAATGTTTCACTTTGAGGCTACATGCACGCACAAGTTTTCAATGTTTTGGTATTTTTTTTGCGACTTGCGTCATTCCATCGTTAAGAACAGGGATCTCACCAGCACAGAGAGTCTGCAGGAATCTCCTGCATGTGTGATCCCAGTTCGGCAGCTTAACTCTCATCCAGGACAGGCTGAACATGCTGCAAGTGGCTCCTGAAGGTGATTGCTCGATTTTCCTTCTTGTAGTGCAGGCTGCGGCTTCAGCCCTATTTCCTTCTGCAAGCCACTGCCATACGCAAACGTGGGTATCCAATTGGACGCTTGCACAATCTTACCAGCGAAACAACCTTGGATATTCGCGATCGCTTGCAGATTGATACAGCACTGAAGCCGCTGCCTGTTTTACAAGACAGAAAAGTTATAAAGATTGTTTGTCAGTACAGTACTGTCAGTTCTTTGTTAAAGTGCCTCTGTTAATCATGTGCAGTGTTTTCAGTATGCTCCAGAAAGCTGCTGCCCCGCATATCCAAGAACCCTTGTTCTGGTGAGATTGCGCACAGGTTCTTGGTTACCCTTCATCTATTGGTTTACAATAGGAAACATGAGATATCTTACAGGAGAAACTAAGGAACCCATGCGCTGGTGAAAGAGTGGGTGGGTGTTTTAAGATCTCACAGGATGTCACCAGCGCATGCGTCCTTAGTTACTTTGGTTACCGTACATACTATAGATACAGTAATTACAGTACACCCCACTGGTCACCATTTTAGAATAGCAGCAGTTGGTGTATTGTATGTGAAAGTGTGTTCCAGTACATTTACAAAAAATACCAGATCCAAATTACATAGAAATTCAAGAAATCTATTGTCCCCATCTGCTACGTAACTCGTTACCATTTTCTAATACCGGTTTCTTTTTTATAGTCCGGTTTACAGAGTTTGGTAAGGTGCAACTTTTTGTGGGATAAGCTGATGTTTGCATTGATATCACATAGTAAAATTCATAAGCGTTTGATCACTTTTTTCCAAATTAGTTGGGAGGTAGGCTTGTGTGGTGGCCTCCTACACAGAGAAACAGGTTATTTGTATAAATAAAAGCGCATTACATTTCTCAATCTTCCCATGTGAGAACTACAACTCCCAGCAGTTGAAAGAGCTACTGATAGTTGTAATCCTTAACCCCACTGTAATTTTGTACATATTTACTTTACACAGTTTTTCCAAAATGTATACTTTCCATTATTTCAACACACAAATATATGAAGAAAAAGTGATCAAATAGTCAAAATGGTATCAATGCAAACATCTCATTCGCAAAAAGTTACACCTTCCCCTTAGGCCAGGGACAGTGCAGGATTGCTGTGGACATCCACTATGTTCTTACTATAAATTGCTGTCGGAGCTTGTGCTGTGGCCACCCCGCAGGAGCCTTGCCCCAAGTGTCACCAGCCCTAGGCAGTTTGCAGTGAACTCTGTTGAAGCCTCAGAAAGTCTTGAGGAGCGTGTGCTATAGATAATGTAAAGCAGCACACCTCTGTTTTTATAGTGATTGCTGCCAGGTCTCTGCATCTGAAGCTGTAGTGTGTAGGAAACTGGTGCAGGACACATGCGGAGCGCTCCATGGCAGCTCAGAACTCTGGTCCTACTTACACCTGTCTGTTGGCTCAGTGCTTGTGGCACAAGTAAGCAAGCAGAGACAAAGGACAGTCTCGTCTTCCCACAGTGTTTAGGCGGTCAGGAGTAATGCCCTAACAGTAAGTGCTGAAGGCTCCTGTCTCTAGGTCTTGGTGCTCCAGTAGGTGAAATGCGTGACAGTCCTACTGTATGTGTCTGCTCTCAGTCGCAGAAACTGGTCTAGCCCTAGCAACCTGGGAGCAGGCACACGGCACAGGCACTCTTACTGCATCAAAGCGTATTATGAGGGGGCGGAGCCAAGAGACACTGTGTATATGGCCAGCAAACTTACTAAGGCTACATTCACATTGCTTGTTTTGCATATATTCAGAAAACTGCTGGCTTTGAAGTTGAGCATATACATAGACATACACTGTCATACAGAGGCATCCTTTTTGCATCTTCTCTGTATACTGCTCCCGTCTGCCGAGACATATATACACTCAGCATAGGCTATTAAAGCTTATGGGGGACAGATTAAATGTATAGCTTCCTGTACCCGGCCTCAGCTGATGGTACACTCACGGAGGTCCCCAGTGATGTCACTGTCCTTATAAACACCCGAGACATCGGAAGCAGCAGCTAATCACTGCCCTTGCCAATGTTCACTCCTCCGTCATCTTTCAGAGGGAAGGTGGAGGAACAGGATGACATATCCCACTCTTTGTGCATCCTAGCCCTCCTAGGAAATGTCGGGAATTCTTCTAATGGAGGACTTAAAACACACCTGACCAGTGCACATACTTATAAGACAGCTCAAATAGTCTGCCTATAAAAACAGTTAAAGTATATGCCTTATGAGAGTGAGAGAGACTTACCTAGATATGGGTCTCGTGAGACACATCAGACCCATGTCTGCTAATCCCAATGCCTATGGCATGTAGCTAGGATATTACAAATTAGTTTTACTGTACATCCCAAGAGCATTGAAACCAACAATAGAAAAAGTGATTTTGTGTCCCAAATCACCCAGATAAGTACCAGTCAAGTTAAGTTAATATTCTAAAGACATATATACCCCTACAATAATATAACCAAGATGCATTTGTCCCACAAACCGGCGATTCAGAGGGGTACACTTACTGTGAAACTGTTGTTGAGGTTTTTGGTACTGGACTCTGCAACACTGGCATCAGTTACGTCAATCTCCTCAAATATGATGGACTACAAAAGAGCAGAAACACTGAATGTTACAGTAATAAGAGTTATAAATGGCATCACAGTCATCAGATATCTGAAAATAGATATTCCCAATTTGTTCCAGTAAATAATTAATTTACAACTGGGAGTTACCAGTGTAGGGTGGTAACACCCAATTAAAAAAATTATTCACTCACTTTGCAAAGGAGGAATAACAGCTCAAAGGGGAATTTTAATAAAAGGTGGACCATGAAGAATACAGGTATATACAGGCGGTCCCCGACTTACAGACGACCCCTAGTTACCCCTCTGCCTACTGTAACCTCTGGTGAATTTACTGTACTTTTGCCCTGGACTTTGATGGTCAAAATAGGAATTATACAAAGGTGTCTGCAATGAGGCTATATTGTTAATCCTTGTTCCAATGACAGCTCAAAATGCTATTTTCCCAGGGATGAAAAAAAAAATTATTTGTCTGGAGTTATACTTACTAACCTGTTCTCACTTAGATTCAATGTAACCCGGGGCTGCCTGTAGTGATACATTTCAAAAGAGAAGACATGTCCCTATCTATCCCATTAGAAAATTGAAAACAAGGAAGCATGTGTAAAGTAGCAAAACAACACATAGTTACTTTATTGAAGAATTGGACAAAAAACAAACATCAGCAGGACAAAAAATGAATAAAACCATTTAAAAAGAAATGCACTCCAGTGCACCCATCAATGCAAAAATCAACTGGAGCCCGACACCTGATAATGTCAGGTTATCCAGACCTGAGCCACTCACAGACCCATCCCACAACCTAAATGTCGGAATATATGAGTGTAGAGGTAGGGCATGCGTCTGTGGGTTATGATGATGAGGTCACCATCAGCAAATCTGGCCTGAGGATGTGTGGAAATGAATGCACCAGTGTGCATAACATTCCTCTGTACCAGAGTGGCTGGTGTGCCATGGTAGACCCGTAAAACACTAATCCAGGCTAAAAAGAATATTTTTTACCAGAGGATGTGAGGTGGAGGTGAGGGCTCAGGACAGGTCTGGATAACCTGACATTATCAGGTGTTGGGCTCCAGTTGATTTTTGCATTGATGGGAGCACTGGGGTGCATTCCTTTTTAAATGGTTTTATTCATTTTTTGTCCTGCTGATGTTTGTTTTTTGTCCAATTCTTTAATAAAGTAACTATGTGTTGTTTTGCTACTTTACACATGCTTCCTTGTTTTCAATTTTGTATAGTATATTTTGCATGTGTGTAGCCCTTGATTGGGTTTAACTTACGAGTATAGATCCCTATTCTGTTATCTATCTATCCCATTAGGCATCACCAAAACTAGTGTGTATGCATATCAGGAATTAGTTATCCATGTGTAACCCAAGGATCCAGCTGCTGACACCCTCAGGACATGGCTGATTTTACATTAGAAATCCGATGCCTACCAGGATCACTAGCATAATCTAAAAAAGTTAATTATAGAAAAAAGGGGCCATGGATAACAAATAACAATGTTACCACAGTCCCGGTGCCTGGATCTACGAGTAAGTGTCTCTGTTTTATGATGGATTTTGGTGGGAGATTTCCTTTAAGCATAAGCACCACTCCATGTACTAACATTTTCTACTATTGTAATGATACATTAATTTCACCAACATTCAGTGTTTCTTGCTATATAACTAGCTGTTCTCTGTTTAACTATCTGAGCCTGAAAAGAGTTAGACTACAGAATAATCAGGCAGGACTACTGACAGGTAGCTTGAGAAATAGCAGCAGCGTCGTCCCATCACACAGTACTAAGGAAAGGACTGCAGAATACCGATACTCCATTACTAGATTAACTATTTAGTGCTATTCTGTTACAATTTTATCAAAAACCCTGCATGCTACATCCTCCCCTTTGATCTTGGACTGACTATTTTACTGCTCCAAATAACCATAGTGTAATGGCTGACCTTGATTTAGCTAATGCTATAGAAAGAGAACACTTTGTTTTCCAGAAAATATGTAAAGCTGAAATACCACCCTCATCTATGCAGAACAAAGAAATGGTTGCTTTGCAAATCATACCACCCACGCACAGCGATGTAAAACACAGCCGCCCAGCGGGCACACAAACTGGATCCAGACTCTGTAATAAGGCTTTTTTTCACCATCTATAATGCTGTGCTCTCTAAATATTCGATTACCTGCTGCACATAATGTTTTAATAGTGATTGCTGTATTTTTGTCCCCCTCCTGCTCCATCATTAACAATTGGATCTGTGGAGTCTATTACATGTCCCTATTGACCTTGTAGTCAAGATATTCAATCCAGGTTAAAATCACGCAGAAAATCCACACAAGTTGGAGCAGATTTTCGGCACGAAATTCGTTTTCTTACTCAGTGATCGACTGAAAACTGAGCTCCTGCAGATGTAAAATCTTCTGTGTCATGTACAAGAGATCTGCAAAATATCACACGACTGGTGCTGTATTATGCAGTAAATTTTCGGTGTGGAAAATCTGCATATAGTAAGGCCTATGTACATTTACCCAATGCCTGCTGCTCTCTGTCCATTGTCCTGCTTGAAGTGACTCCAGCTTTTACAAACTTAAACTACCAGTCCCCGCACATAGCATACGAGATATAATTTCTAGCATATTTTCTTTTTACATTAAAACCCGTCTGTTTACCTATAAAGAAAAATTGCCTTCAAAGTCAAATGGAAGTGAGCTGAGAAGTATCTCTTTGGTTCCAGTGACAGTATAAATATTAGAGTTTTATCTTTCAAAACACATCATGATTATTGTTCTGTGAGCTACAGAACCAGAGACACAGGAAGTCGAAGACCTCGGCTTGAATTGCGGTAGATCTTTATCTGTAGCTCGCATTTCCATCCATGTCTTCAACTACTCATATGTACATTTAAGTCTTTGTTTATAAGTCCAAATTACAATTTCTTTTGAAAGTTGAGATTTACAACAACACCAGAACCACAGTTCTAGTTGCATTAGAACCAAAGATGTAGGCGTCTGAATTGATGCTCTCCAATCCTCAAAAAGGTGACTCTTCTCAGACAAAAAGTAACTCTTCTCAGCTCATTCCATGTGACTTTGGAGTAGATTCTTTGTTTTTACAGGTCAACTGGCAAATTTTAACATAAAAAATTGATTATATATTGGGAATATAACTTTAGGTTCAAACTCCCTTTCTGTCAAAAAAAACCTCCCTTTTCTTCCAGCTCCTCACCTTTGCAGTCTTGGCATAGTAGAGGGTTCGGCCTCGTAATTTGAAGTAGCGTCTCCTCCATCGCTGAAAGGAACTTGTTTGCTTTTGTAGGTGACCTTCTTTCACAATAGCCTGTAAAATACAAGGAGACAGGGTAAGAACTGGATGTCCAGCATATTCTTGACTCTCCCTTATAGCAGCTGCCATGAACTCCCGAAACCCCAGCCAGACATATCTGCAAAAGCAACAAGAAGTGCTGCTAATTTATGGAATTGGTTGGATAGTGCCAGCCACGGATCACCGGGTAGGATGCCCATCAGCTCAGCCGAATTCTGCTCAAATTGCCTGCACAGACAAGGGCCAGAAACTGATACTCTTACAGAAAATGTCAGCTTACAATTAATAATGGAATAATTGTCATAGCAATGTTACAATTAAGAAATCCTAAAACCAAGGCATACATTTAAAGGAATGTAAGTTTTAGTATTAAAGGAGACTGTATTGTATGTATGAATAATTAAACAATTGGGTATTACCGGTTTGGGGGCTGACAGACCCAATGAGTCAAGAAGAAAGGCAACACCCAGTTGTCTATTCACAAATTCATAAAGAGGAACAGTATATCTCAAAGTCATAGGAAAAAAGGCTCCAGAATTGAAATTTCATAACTCCTCTGTAATTCTCAAAAAGTTGAATGTAATACATCACTTATACATTCAATCTGTGTCTGGTCATATTTTACTGCAATATTTCTTGGCCTGTGAATATGTTGGGGAGATCTCATCCATATTCTTCTACCGTACAACAGCGGAATAGCGACCGCCATGTGCCCAACGTTTCTGTGTGACCCAAGATTCACACGGCCATGGTTCGGTCAGTGAATCACAGACCATGCTATGTCCTGTTTCGTGGACTGTCCACGGGACTCCATGCATCATAGTGATATACAATGCATGGACTCCCTTCTTCCATACAGCAGCGCCAACACTATAATCCGTGAAGTCACGTTCCTGTGGTGAAATCTGGTCAGCAGACAGTCCACGATTCATGAACTGACCACAAACATGCCCTTTAATGTAAGGCCAGAGAAGGGAGCTCAAATACAAGATGGACAGCATATGGCACATAACTACATGTCTGAGCCAATCATAACATATGTTGTGTGAATAGAGTCTAAGATTTGTTATTTAATGTGTGAATTAATAGATTACCACTAGTCCATACATTACCCTATTATAGCCATGTACCGCAGGCAGACGCTAGGAGACTCACTTTCTGTCCAAGACAACAGCTTTGCCTGTATGTCCCCAACAATTATCACTGTCATCTGTCCGGCTATAGCAACAAACATGGTCCCCAGGATGACAACGACGGCAAACAATCCCGTCCTTAATTCCCTAACAACAAACATCCTCTGCTTGACAACACCCACTCACTGCCTGTTCCTGACAACACTTTCTCCTGGGCTTTTCCTGTCACTGTGTGTTCCTTGTGACACCCACTCCCTGCCTGCGCTGCCAATCCCCTCACCATGCGCCAAGCCCCCATGCACCCGGCTTCTGTCACAGATCTGGCTCTTCTCGCACGTCGTGTACAAGTGTTCCCCTTATACTTGTCCCTGTCGTGTCCTCCCCACCCCCGCACGTCTCTGTCTTCCATCTTGATGTGACACAAAGCATTCTGGAAGAAGTAATGCACATCCCGCAGAACATTTCCCAGGACTTATTTTAAGCTAATTAAGTAAACAAATGACATGGACTGCGGCTTGTGTTCTCCTCACATGTTCCTTCCTCTATTTAGATAAGAGACCAGAAACCTACCAGCTCACACACCAGACTATGTGGTGTGCGTTACCCCCTATTCACACACCAGACTATGTGGTGTGCGTTACCCCCTATTCACACACCGAACTATGTGGTCTGCGTTACCCCCCTATTCACACGCCAGACTATGTGGTGTGCGTTACCCCCTATTCACACGCCAGACTATGTGGTGTGCGTTACCCCCTATTCACACGCCGAACTATGTGGTCCTGCAGTTACCCCCCCTATTCACAACGCCAGACTATTTGGTCTGCGTTACCCCCCTATTCACACCGCCAACTATGTTGTCTGCGTTACCCCCTATTCACACGCCAGACTAGGTGGTCTGCGTTACCTACCCCCTATTCACACGCAGCATGTGGTTCTTCCCCACCCATCACCGCCAGACTATTGTGGTGTGCGTTACCCCCCTATTCACAAACGCACTCCGAACTATGTGGTCTGCATTACCCCCTATTCACACGCCAGACTATGTGGTCTGCGTTACCCCCTATTCACACGCCAGACTATGTGGTCTGCGTTACCCCCTATTCACACCCAACTATTGGTGTGCGTTACCCCCTATTCACACACGCAGACTATGTGGTGTCGTTACCCCCATTCACCACGCCAGACTATGTGGTCTTGCGTTACCCCCTATTCACACCCAGAACTATGTGGTTCTGCGTACCACCCACCCTATTCCCACGCCAGACTATGTGGTATCGTTACCCCCTATTTCCAAACACGCAGACTATGTGGTCTGCTTTACCCCTATTCACACAGCAGACTATGTGGCTGCGTTACCCCCTATTCATCACAACAGCAGACTATGTGGTCTGCGTTACCCCTATTCACAGCAGACGTATGTGGTCTGCGTTCCCCCCTATTCACACCCAGACTTACTGTGGTCTGCGTTAACCCCCTATTCACACACCGCCTATGTGGTCTCGTTAACCCCCTATCACAACACCAACTATGTGGTTCTGCGTTACCCCCCTATTCACACCCAGACTATTGTGCTGCGTTACCCCCTATTCACACGCCAGACTATGTGGTCTGCTTACCCCCTTTCACACGCCAGATATGTGGTCTCGTTACCATACCCCCCTATGCACCCCTGCAAAGAAAAGTACAACCCAAATACTTCCAGAAGGGACAGGTCACCTCTCCTGTTATAGGATTGTGGGGATGAAACACTTATCAGCTGATCCCCACAATCCCATATAAAGCCTCATGCACTCAAAAGTATTATTGGCCTTGTACTAACCGTTGTCTCAATGTCTCTGTAAGGGTTTATACACCTTGAGGGTGCGTTTACATGTGGCGTACTGACATATGTGTTTAAAATGCATGCGTCAGAATGTCACGCGTGTAAGCACCCTAAGGGTGAAGACACACATGGCGTTTTTGGGCCGTTTTTACTAAGTGCATTTCAGATCGTTAAAAACGCATGCGTTAAAAAACGCATTCCGGTTTTAAAAACGCATCTCGTTTTGGGTGTCCGTGTTTTCCGAAATTGCGCAATGAAAAACGGACAAAAACGCATGCGTTTTCAAAAACGCATGCGTTTTTAAAAAAAACGGATGCGTTTTGTTTAACGCATGGTTTTCGTTTTTAAACAATCTGAAAACGCACTTAGTAAAAACGGCCCAAAAACGCCCAAAAAAAACGCCCATGTGTGTCTTCACCCTCAGCCTATATTCACACTGCCGTTGCCCCCCGTACCACCGTTAACCGTAGCGGGCAACGGCAGTGTACGGGGAGATGAGGAGGAGGTGAGCGAAGCTCACTCCCGCCCCTCTCATAGCAACCTATGGCGGCACGGCGCCGTATACGGGAAAAGTAGGACATGTCCTATCTTTTTCCCGGGTACGGAACGGTACGGTGCCGCACGTGTGCGCCACCGTTCCGCTCCCTTAGGGTGCTCCGCCCCTAGAAGTTTATGGGGGACGTATATGCGGCCGTATATACGGCGGCCGTTATAGTCCCCCATACGTTCGTGTAATATGACCTAAGGGTGAAGACACACATGGCGTTTTGGGCCGTTTTTACTAAGTGCGTTTTTCATGAATTTAAAAACGCCTGTGCGTTAAAAACGCATCCGTTTTTTAAAACGCATGCGTTTTTTGAAAACGCATGCGGTTTTGTCCTTTTTTCATTGCGCATTTCGGAAAAACGTGACAAAAACGCATGCTTTTCAAAAACCGGATGTGTTTTTTTAACGCATGCGTTTTAACGATCAGAAAACGCACTTAGTAAAAACGGCCCAAAAACGCCATTGTGGTCTTCACCCTAAGGGTGGTACCACACAAGGTGTTTTGAACCCGTTTTTAGTCATGCATTTTCAGTCCGTTAAAAAACACATGCGTTTTTGTCTGGTTTTCTCAATTATCTTAATTATAAACGGATATGTTTTCAAAACACATGCGTTTAACGGACTGAAAACGCATGACTAAAAACGGGTTCAAAACACCACGTGTGCCACCATCCTAAGGGTGATGCCCACACATGGCGTTTTGAACCCGTTTTTGGTCCGTTTTTAAGCAGTCCGTCTGTCCCTTTTTTGACAACGCATTCGGTTTTGACCAGTTTTAATTAAGATTATTGGTAAAACCTGGCAAAAACGGATACTTTTTCAAAAAATGCATGCGTTTTTTGAGGGCGCGTTCACACGTTCCGCTATCGTCGCGTTCATAACGGACGCGTACGCACAGTGGGCAGGGCGGACGTCGATCGTTTCCGGGAACGCATACGATAATAACCCGATCGCATTTCTCTGGAAACGCATATCGCATCGCCCCAAACTCCCCCCCTGTGTGCTAGCGTCGCGTTATGAACGCGGCGCTAGCGGAACGTGTGAACGCGCCCTAACGGACTGCTTAAAAAAGGACCAAAAACTGGTTCAAAACGCCATGTGTGGCATCACCCTAAGCCCGCGTTCATACGTTGCGCTTTGGTTGCCTTTAGAAACGCATTACAACAGCTGAGGAGGAGATTTATCGCAATTTAAAACGCCATGTTAACACACGTGGTAACACAGTCATTTTGTTAACACGTTAACGCTCCATTACCGTTTTGTAAACGCAAATGTAAACAGCAACGCAATTGGGCAAACCTCCTCTCCTCAGCTGCTGTAATGTGTTTCAAAACGCAATGGGGAACATTTACTATGGCGTTTCCACCAGTTTTGCGGCGCTCTCACCGCACGTTCTGCTCTCTGACCTATTTATTAGCTGGCGGCACTTTATGTAAATGTCCCCCGATGTGTGAAAGCAGTCTCAGGGTGTATTAACCCATATAAAGACGTGTAAAAAAACAGCTAGCACGTGGCCAATACTACTTTTTTGAGTGCATGAGGGTTTATATGGGATTGTGGGAGTGCAAGACACGGCACCTGTCAATCATCTGATAAGTGTTTCATGTGGCGTCAGGTTTCTGTATGAGCGGACGTCACACTATCAATTGTGGATATAATTCCATAGAAATGAATATATCAGTAATGGGCCTGTGTCACCTGCTGCTACATTTATATGGGGCACATGGGACCCCTATTCAGAAAGATATCCAATAGGATAGACATAGAGGCCGCCGGATAGGAGATGGGTTGATGGATACATACCGTAGATAGAAGATGATGATGATGAATACAAATGAAATATTATGTCTTGCACAGATTGAAGTGAAGTAATGACTCCAGATGAGCCTCATCCCCCAACCTCATCACCAAGACAAAGTGTGAACCATTTGCTGCAAAAATCTGTTCTTTTATCTCAAACTGATAAACAAGAAACTTTCAGAGAATATAAGGGGGGGGGGCAGCTTGCTTTGCATTGGTAAATGCAGATGCCACATGTGAACTGAGCCTAAGGCTGGCGGCACACGTGGCTTTTTGAACCTGATTTTGGGCTGTTTTTAAGCAGTCAGTTAAAAAACCTCCCCCTCCTCCCCAAGCCCGTGTTCGGAGACTGGAAGCTGCCTCAGGAGGACACCATGAGGGGGAGCTGCTGCCACCCATCTCCATAGGGGGTGGAGATGGGCGGTACTAAACTGTGTGGAGGTGGAGTAAAGGGAGGGGTAAAAGGTAAAAGGGTTATTTATTTTTTTTGCCCCATCCCTGAGCTCTTTTTCCGCCTTTTGTGAGACAATTTTTTGCACCGAATTTCTCCTTGTAGTTTTTGCTCTTCATCAAATACAATTTCTTTTGGAGCCTAAAGTCACTAAAATACAACCAAAAAACATGCATGAGACCAAGATAAATCTGCCCCATATTGCCACTCCAAAAGTTGGGAGGTATGACTATATTTTGCAGATCCATGGAGAGGGGGGGGGGGGGGGGGGGGGGGGGTGAGGAGTGCTCACCTCTCTTCTCTCCTGCACCTGGCGGCTATGGAAAAATGGTAAAAATCGGGTGAGTTTTCAAAAAACGCATGCGGTTTTTAGCGGCTTGCTTAAACGTCCTAAGCGGGTAAAACGCCAATAATCTCCAGATTTAAATCAAAGCCGCACATGAGAGCTCGCTGCAGTACGTCGAGCCGGAGCAGTGAACTGTAGTGGGCAGGGTGTACGGCTCACGCGCAGGCGCAGGGTACGGCTCAGGCATGCGACCAGGTGTACGGCTCCACGGCAGGCGCCAGGGTGTACGGCTCACACCGCGCAGGGCGCCAGGGTGTACGTCTCACCCAGGCTCCAGGTGTACTGCACCGCCGGCCCAGTGTACGGTCACCCTTGCATGGCGCCTGGTTAGGTCACCCGCGGACGCTGGGTGACGTGCTCTACCGCATCATGCTCTGGTGTACGGCTCACCGCGCAGGCCCAAGGTTTCCTGTATAATAAGCTAACGTCACAATGAGAAGACGGAGAGAGTGGGAGGTGAACTAAGTGAATAATTAGAAGAGGGGGCCGAGCAGAGACATATGTAAATGAGCAGGCGAGCGGTAAAATTTGAAAAGAGGCATCACCCCAGGACTTGTTGGCAGGGAGCCAGGTAATCTTTAATAGGGGATATTACGGGAACGTAGGGGAGCAGAACTATCAATCCAGGTGTCATGTAATGTACTCTGCAGTGTCTATTCACACCTGTCACCAGTAATATTCAGCCTTATGGTGATAGGTTCCCTTTAATTCCCCCATCAGACTCTACGGGGGAAATTTATCATACACCGGCACTCCATGCTCCTGTGCATGAAACACTGGATAGCAGAGATCTACGGCAGTAATACACTACATAGCAATTCATACACACACTATGCTCAGTAAATATACATATGTGCAGTATTATAATACATAGAGGGTCATATAAAAGTGCTCTCTTATTATAATATACACAGGTGCATATTTAATACACAGTTAATAAGCTCTCTATATATATACACGGGGTGCAGTATTGTACAGCAGGTGATATAAGCTCTCTATATTAATACACAGGGGTGCAGTATTATATCACACAGCAGTGATATAAGCTCTCTATAGATATACACAGGGGTGCAGTATTATAGTAACACAGGTGATATAAGCTCTCTATATTAATACACAGGGGTGCAGTATTATATAAACAGCAGTGATATAAGCTCTCTATATATAATACACAGGGGTGCAGTATTATAATACACAGCAGGTGCTATAAGCTCTCTATATGTAATACACAGGGGTGCAGTATTATAGTACACAGCAGGTGATATAAGCTCTCTATATATAATACACAGGGGTGCAGTATTATAATACACAGTAGGTGATATAAGCTCTCTATATGTAATACAACGGTGCAGTATTATAATCACAGCAGGTGATATAAGCTCTCTAATATGAATACACAGGTGTAGTATTATAATCACAAAGCAGGTGATATAAGCTCTCTATATGTAATACCCAGGTGCAGTATTATAGATACACAGCAGTGATATAGCTCTCTATATGAATACACAGGGTGCAGTATTTAATACACAGCAAGGTGATATAAGCTCTCTATATGTATACACAGGGGTGCAGTATTATAGTACACAGCAGTGATATAAGCTCTCTATATATAAACCCAGGGGGTGCAGTACACTTAATAATACACAGCAGGTGATATAAGCTCTCTATATGTAATACACAGGGGTGCAGTATTATCATACAGCAGGTGATATAAGCTCCTATATGTAATAACCAGGTGGAGTATTATAGTACACAGCAGGTGATATAAGCTCTCTATATGTAATACACAGGGGTGCAGTATTATAGTACACAGCAGGTGATATAAGCTCTCTATATGTAATACACAGGGGTGCAGTATTATAGTACACAGCAGGTGATATAGCTCTCTAATGTAATACACAGGGTGCAGTATTATAATACACAGCAGGTGTATATAAGCCTCTATATGTAAACAAGGGGCAGTATTAATATACACAGCAGGTGATATAAGCTCTCTATATGTAATACACAGGGTGCAGTATTATATACAACAGCAGGTGATATAAGCTCTCTATATGTAATACACAGGGGGCAGTATTATAATACACAGCAGGTGTATATAACTCCTATATATAATACACAGGGTGCAGTATTATATACACAGCGGTGATATAAGCTCTCTATATTAATACACAGGGGGCAGTGATTATAAACACAGCAGGTGATATAAGCTCTCTATATTAATAACAGGGGTGCAGTTATTATAATACCAGCAGGTGATATAAGCTCTCTATATGTAATACACAGTGGCAGTATATTTACACAGCTGGTGATATAAGCTCTCTATATGTAATACACAGGGGCAGTGTTATAATACACAGCAGGTGATATAAGCTCTCTATATGTAACACAGGGGTGCAGTATTATAATACACAGCAGGTGATATAAGCTCTCTATATGTAATACACAGGGGCGCAGTATTATAATACACAGCAGGTGATATAAGCTCTCTATATGTAATACACAGGGGTGCAGTATTATAATACACAGCAGGTGATATAAGCTCTCTATATGTAATACACAGGGGCAGTATTATAATACACAGCAGGTGATATAAGCTCTCTATATGTAATACACAGGGGCAGTATTATAGTACACAGCAGGTGATATAAGCTCTCTATATGTAATACACAGGGGCAGTATTATAATACACAGCAGGTGATATAAGCTCTCTATATGTAATACACAGGGGTGTAGTATTATAATACACAGCAGGTGATATAAGCTCTCTATATAATCACAGGGTGCAGGTATTATAATACACAGCAGGTGATAAAGCTCTCTATAGTAATACACAGGGTGCAGTAGATAATACACAGCAGGTGATATAAGCTCTCTATATGTAAACACAGGGTGCAGTATTTAATACAACAGCAGGTGATATAAGCCTCTATATGTAATACACAGGGGCAGTATTATAGTACACAGCAGGTGATATAAGCTCTCTATATGTAATACACAGGGGCAGTATTATAGTACACAGAGGTAAGGTATAGCACACAGTGATGGATAGAGTCGGGATGCTGATCCAGGGATTTATAGTGAAGGCCATATTTGGAGTCAGGAAGGAGCGATACCCAATATAGGGGGGGACTTAGCACCCATCTCCTGTACTTTTTTTCCCTTCCCTTGTACAGTACTAGGTAGGTAGGGTGAAAGGTCAGACTTTATGCAAGGTGAATCTTTCATAATAAAGTACATTAGTAGGTTTCATCAAATTCTGTTCTATAAATTTTTTATTTCTTGCTGGACAATTCCTCCCCTTTTCTTTCCACCTATACAATGTGCTAATAGTCACATCCGATTTTAAAAGCCATTTAACCATAAAAAGACAGTAAAGTAAATACAAGGAAAACCACAAGTAATAACATTGAGCCACCTGAATAAACCAGAAGTGATCGTAAGGGGTCTCAAAGAAAAAAAGGAAAAATATATCAAAGTAAAAATAATGAATGTCCATCTCTCCCTCCCCACGAATAACACATATATTATTAGCATAGACCTATTCCACTGCCCTGCCTGTGTAACTGTCACAATAATTCCTGTACGCATGAAGCAGGCAGCTCAGGATGAACAGGAGGGCAGTGCGTGGAGTATAATGAATGGTGCTTACAATAAAACATACGGTTCTCATCAGTCCATGCAGTGATATGGCTCTATACACACAGTATAAGGGTCATCCTGAATGGCAGTGTACTGCGCCACAGCCATGGACGGTGCTATACAGTAAAGTATACGAGAAGCCATAGATTGTGGCACCTCTATAGCCTTACACCTCTAGCACTGACGTATTGACGGCATGCCCGGGTAGCATATGCCAGTCAGAGCATGCTGGGAGTTGTAGTCCCGGGCAGCTCTGTGTGGTCCGTGGCTGCTGCCTGTGCCTCCCCCGGGCCGCAGCTCTCTCCATGGCCTCTGTGCTGTGTCCCCTCTGTAATCTAGAGGATGTCTCCAGCCGGTGACTGCGGGCTCCCTCCCCCTCTTACCTTCCTCCTGATCTGGCCTGATGTAGACACTTTCCTGCGCAGTTTCTGTGGCTCAGGCTCCGGCTCACTATCCGAGGATTCCTCGGCCGGGACCCCAGGAGCCGTCGCAGCCAGGGAGGCCGCCATCACTACCAAAAGCCGGGGACATGGACACAGGGCCAGCTACAGGGGACCGGGATCGTCTATGGGAAACAGCGACATCTGGCGGCCGCCGCCACTCCGCAACAGCGCCCTCTGCCGGTGACATGGTGTATGCTCCGTGAGAAAGAATCACAGCTCCCACAATGCCCTGCTGTCCTGTCAGGAATGCCGCTTAGTGGAAATATAGTGTGTGGTGAGGGGGGCGATGTCAAGTGTCAATAAAGTTTATTGAAAAGAACCCTGTTGATTATATATATATATATACCGATTCCTAATAACCGCACAGCTATACTCTCGTAGCCAGTATATACACACAGAGCACACCGCAGATACCGCGTCTCTTATATGGAATGTGTCACCAATACAGATAATAAAACGTGTGCAAGCGGTTGTGCGATTCATTCTTTTGTTACAAATGCAGATAAGAAACATAATAGAGTGCATTTACCTTCCACTGTTACAGCCCCTGCTCCCTCTGTACACTACTGAACTGTTGGATCCCACCATCCCTACCCTGTCCTCCCTACTGGACCTGCAGAATTAGATCCCATGAATCAGTTTCCCTCCTTCCACTATAAGCGCTGAGTTATGTCCACGGAGTACTGTGTAAAATAATGGCAGTCCCCCTTCATGTGCTGTGTTTGACACCAGAGAGGCAAAGCACACATATTGCCTGTGTATTCATAACTGCAGCCCCCATCAATATCCATCAAGATAAACCACTACTCATGCCGGCGTTAGGGGGCAGAAAACTTGGCATTGGCCTAGGGTCCCCTCTCCTAAAAGCCCCCCCTGTCCTTAAGGGGCCCCCTGCATGTGGACTTTTGTGTGCAGAGGATGTATTTCTCTTTAAGTACCCCTTGGTTGAATGCTTGTGTGAAGATGCTTATCATCTATCTCCTGTATATACAGTATATCTATCATCTGTCTAGTTATATATTTCTTATAATTTGTCTATTTCCTATCTATATATTTGTCTATCTAACCATTTATCTATCTAGCTTTTGTCTATTTATCTATATATCTTCTATCCATCTCCTATTCATATCCATTCATCAATCGATCTTCTATATCTCTTCTACTGTATCAATCAATCCCTCATATCTATATTCTATAATCTATTTAGCTATCTATATAAAATCTACTTTATATTTATTCATCTATAAATCTATCATCTATCTATAAATCTATATCATCTTTGAAAATGATCTATCATCAATCTACCTATCATCTGTCTATTTTCTACAAACTTCTTCTACAGTTCCATATTACAGATTGCCTTTCCATAATACTCATAACCTACAAAGTGTTATTATCGTGCAGGGCTAAAGGAGCCTCTTACTGACTGTTTAGAAAATAGTTTTATTCTGGGGCCCCACTTTTAGTTTTGCCCAGGGTCCCACTTTCTCTAAAACCGGCCCTGCATAGATACAGCAACTGTGACTAGTAATCTTGGTTAGCCATGGCCTTCTTCCTTCTGAAATAAACTTTTACAATGATTACTAATGACACTGAAATGCTCTAGTGCCTAGTTCTAGAGCCCCTTAGTGCTGTAGCTTCACAGGCTGTTATAATGAGCAGAGTAAATCTCCCCTCCCCCTGCACTTTCTGCTGCTGTTACATTGTACAGGCTGATTCTAAGACAGTTTCTGTTTTTGACTCATCGTCTTCAAAAATCCATATTTTTTATTTTTCCATGTACAGAGCTGTACGGTGGCTCAATGTCTGCATAACAAATTGTATTTCTTAGTGGCGGTATTTTAGATTTCATGCCATGCACTGAGAAGCTGGGGAAAAAAATCCAAATTTGTCAAAATTGACAAAAAAACATTTTTGAGCCATTTTCTTGTGAGTTGTGTGCTCCAAATGACACCTCTACTTTATTCTTTGGGTCAGTACAATCCTAAGGATACCAAATTTATATACAGTAGGTTTTATTGGATTTTTAAAAATCAAAGCGGCAAAACGGCCGTAGGGTATTATTAGGGAAAGCTCATACTAGTGGAATGAGGGACATATAGTAATAAATCCTGGTGTTAGCTAGCGGCGTCTGTACAGCATCACACAAGAGTAACAGTGAAGCCGCGATCCTATACAGAAGCTCAGCACTCTTAACAGAGTGAGAGAGCGCTACCATCAGAACACAGTCCGGGCACGGCAATCCATTGCTTCACGGACTGTGTTTGATAATGCTACACGAGAGCACAGCAACGGGGTAGTAGCGACACCAGCGTTGTGAGCATCGTTCCCTGGACACTGGGATCGATGCTACACTCAACAATGTATTAAACGCTGCACCCGTTGTGTGCAGTGTGTACATGACAACACTTTGTACACATATCAGCTGCATTAAACAGTGTCACTAAATAATAATATCTACAAAATATAATAACGATACCCTCTAATAAATCCCTCAATAAAAGGGAACCCATGCATATCAAATTACAGGGGTCTATATCTGCATGGTAGGGGAGACCATCCCCCGAGCTTTCCCTATCTGTTTATGATTTTTTTTGTTCACAGTTACTACATAAAATGTTTATATATGTTTTTTTTTTTTTATTTGCATTCTAGGTAAAGGGAGATGATTTGAACTTTTAGGGGGTTTTTTTTCAAATTTTTACTCAAATCCTAGGGGCATTGATCACTTATACAATATATTGTAATCCTACTGTATTGCAATACAGGTGGTCCCCTACTTAAGAACACCTGGTTCCCCAACATACGACCCCTGGTTACAAATGGAACTCTGGATGTTGGCAATTTACTGTACTTTAGCCTTACGCTACAATAAACAGCTATAACAGTTATCAAAGGTGTCTCAAATGTAGCTTTATTGTTAATCCTGCTTCTTATGACAACCCAACATTTTTAAAATTCAATTGTCACAGAGACCAAAAAGTATTTGCCTAGAGCTACAATTATAAAATATACAGTTCCGACTTACATAGAAATTCAACTTAAGAACAAACCTACAGAACTTATCTTGTACATAACCCGGGGACTGCCTGTATATTGTAAAATCACAGAATCTGTAAAAGAGCAAACGCAAAGCTCCTTTACACATCCAGCTACGACAGCCAGGGATCCCTCGGTTATGGTCCTGGCTGTCATAGACACCAGCCGATGCCTTCCTATGACTGGGGGGGTGCCAACCGAGTCAAAGATGGCCAAGCCCATGCAGTGCTATCATTAAAATTGCATTTGATGGCGACGCTTAAGGGGTATACACCCTTGAGCACCAATCAAGGGTATCAGCTGCATAATGCAGCCCGTGATCCAGACAGCTTTAACTGATATGTGACATTCAGATATGTCACATATTGTTAAGGTGTTCATAGCACAGCTACCGTCCCAAGTAAAGTGTTAGAACGGGGGTCACTGGCCTACTTTTCTAAATGAAAACCCCATCTTGTGACAACAGACTCCTGACCTTGTTCCTTTGCCACAACTATAGAAGGGCTGCTATATACTGGCTTCCTACAGTGAAGGGTTGACTATTAATATAATCCAGGGAATGAGGAGTCTATTGTTGTTGGACAATAAATATTCCTTGTTCAAGTTTAACCCATGTATGAGGTTTAAGTGTTTATAACAAAAAATGTTTAATGAGAATACTCAACACTTTCCCCCTCCCTCTGCTTGCTGTAAGCTCACACAATGGGATGGGTGGGGAGTGCTACTGCAGTGTAACAGCCTGTGAAGCTACAGCATGGAGGGCTGTGGTAACGCCCCAAGGCCCTTTTAGATCATTAAAATTTTAAATGTTTCTTAGTACAAAGGTGGTCATTCAGAACAAATATAAGAAGATTATCACAGTCTCGGTGCCTGGATCTATGAGTAGGTGTCCCTGGTTTATTATATTTGAAATTGATGGTACATTTTCTTTAAAGGGCACCTACCACCACAAATCTACCTATAAAGGTAGATTGGGTGGTAGGTGGATCAATGGGACGTGAGGATAGCGCAGACGGCAGGATCGCCGGACGAGGGCGCGCAGCTACGCGGAGGTGCGCGTCGAAGATGGGTGAGTAGGAGGGGTAAAGAGGCTACCGGGGCGTGGAGTAGCCGCCTCGTGTAACCTCAGATGCGGCTACTCCATGCCCCAGTAGCCGCATAAGTAAATTTGAATATATATCTAATAAAAGTTATCAAAAGAGTGCAGGGACGTGAGGATTAGCCCTTAAAAGGGCTATCCTCACGTCCCATTGATCCACCTACCACCCAATCTACCTTTATAGGTAGATTTGTGGTGGTAGGTTCCCTTTAAAGGAAATTTACGATCTTATTCACACAATATGAAGCAGCACAGCCTAAATCCTTTTTGCACCTTGTTGTAGAAGCTAAGCTAGTAATAGCTTCCTAAATCTTTTTTTAGGAAAAGGAGACTATTGTATAAAAAACAATTACAAGGCCAGTTCTTGCATCAGTATGCAAAAGGCATTCAGTCTATGATTCTGCTTATACTAGCTGTAGCCTCTGATAGCAAAGACGTACATTTGATTATGAAAAATAAAAAATAATAGAAGCATTTTAGATCCACCACAGATATGCAGTACAGATGGGGCATCCAAAATTATCTAAAAAATAGCTCTAGATGATTACAGCTCTAGATGTTACTGGAGTAGTTAATGGCAAGGATAAGACTACATCTCTGGATGTGACTGGAGTATCACAGATTATATAAGCCTCACGATTGAAAACATATTACCTCACACACAAGCTGCTTTATACCAAGAATGATAATGGTAGATTGATACTCCAGTCACAGCTAGATAAGATAAGACTGCAGCTCTGGATGTGATTGGAGTATCACAGATTATATAATCTTAGGAATTGAAAATGTATTATCTCCTACTACCTCACACATCTTATACTATTTCACATATAACCTTACATATTATTTCACATGTTACCTCAAACGTCTTATACTCATCGCCTATAGTAACCAATCAAAACTCAGAGCTCATATTAATGACCTGTGGCAAAATAGAAACTGAGCTGTCATTGGTTGCTTACTGTAGATGTTGGTTGATAAGTGTATTTTGGAAAGCGTGGGGCGACTCAAAACTTGGTCTATTACGTTCCCTGAGTCACTTGGAGCAATTGTGCAAAATTTGGTGATTGTAAACGCGATGGTGCAGATTCCTTTAGCGGACATACACACAGAAACATACACTCAGCTTTATATAATAGATGAATCAGATTCACATTAAAAAAAAGGAAAAACAATACCTACCGCACTGATCCCCCACCGATCCCATTTCACTGTGTCCAGAGGCTGCACAAACCCCCTAATACAGTTAGAACATTTAGAGCTGTTTTCTGTTTAGTTAGGGCTAGTTTTTTGTATGGTCTTCTAAATAGTGATTTAATTCAGACAAAAATGAAAAATTAATTATTTAATTTCACAGTACAAGTTATATACAGATTTTACAGTGTAATGTATTATAAAAAGGTCAATATAATGTTGATGGGATTAAGCAGCTGATTGCATAACTAAGTAGTTTTGATGGAGGTGTTTGGTCAGTCAGTAGAAGGGATAGTCTTGTATGGGTTCATTATGCCTTTTGGATCCAGCATATGTTTTAGCTGCTGCATGATGTGTACTGCACCTGCGGACTTGCTGTAATAAATGTGGTCCCTCTTTTTGAATCCCAGTCCATGTTCTGCACTGATACTGCCGTTGTGCTTTGAGGTCCATTCATAGACAAAAGGCTCCAGGGCTGATAGTAAGGCATCACTGTGTGATTTTGCTGTGACGTTCAAATGTAAGTTTCCGTCACCTGTATAGCAAAAATAAAATCATATCAGTTATCTATCAGGTACCTATATAAACAAAGTATATTGCAGTATTACGTTTATACAGAAGTTAAAAAAAAAAAAAGCTGGATTTTGCAGGACTTAGCTTAAAAGAAATCTATTATCACAATACAGAATGATAAACCAGGGGTACTCACACATAGATCTAATTACCTTGACTGTGGTAATCTTTTTATATTTGTTATCCATGGCCTCCTTCCTTCCAGAATCAACTTTTACAAATATGCTAATGATGCAGAAGGCTCACAAACCCCTTTGTGCTCTGACTTCACAGGCTGTTACACCGTGCAGGAGCACATCTTCTCCGACTCCCTCAACACTCCTCCCTCCCTTTACCCATTGTAATCTCACAGCAGCAGGGTGTTTCAGCACTTCCCTCCTCCCACTGAATAAGTTATCAGCAGGCAGAGGAAGGGGGAAGTGCCGAGGTAGCAAGGGGAGACGTGCTCCTGCACAGTGGTAATAGCCCCCCAGAGTCCTTCTAACTAATTAGTATAATTTTAAACATTGATTTTAGAACAAAGGAGGCCATGGATAACAAATATAAAAATATTACTACAGTCATGGTGTGTGGATCTATGAGTAAGTGTCTCTGGTTTTGTGCCTGCCCTATGGCTTTCAATGCTGTAGCTGGTGCCTCCAAAAATGGTATATGGTCATACTGTATATACATTAACAAACATATTGTAGCATAAAGCAGCTTATATAATGATGCCCTAATAACTATATCACATGGTAGCTAAAAGACACATAAAGTTGCTTAAAGGGGTTTTCTTATCTCCATCATTTGCCACATATTCATAAGATATTCAACTTAGCCAAAATTATTTTCTATGTGATCAGAAATACGGTATATAATTTTTTCTCTCTCTCATAGTTGCCTTATGAGACAAATTTCTCACAATTAAGGTTTGTTATTATCCCATATCCACAAGAAAGGGTATAACAATCTGTTTGGTGAGGGTCTGACTGCTTGGACCCCCATCACAAGAACAGTCCCCCTATGAAGACATGAAGTCCTGTTCTCACTAATTGATGGACTGATGGATTGAGAATGTGTCCTGCTGCTCCATTCAATAGTATAGGAGCAATGGTGGATAAAATATAACCTTTATTAAAGTAATTTTAAAAACCAATAACAACCAAAACAAAATTAGATAAAAGTAGCTATCATCATATGGACAGCATCGTGTAAGGTCATAAACCATAAAGCGTGATGCCCCAAGAAAAGAACTGCTACCAGATGACTTAGTAGAATCGGACAGCCAATAATAGCTATCCTACAGTAGATTGGAGAACTATCTGTGTGTAGTGAGGTAGCTAAACACATGTAAGGGAACAAATTAGGAATATACCCTTAGTAGATCACATGCATATAATGGTTGATGTAATCCAGAGTTATGCATAGATATTCACCAAAAGTACGAATTAAGTACAAAACACGGCTATATGCACTCAAATGACAGATGGCATGCTCTTACCGTCTGTCCATCCATGTGGAGAGGTGGAAAACAGTTTAGGGTAATCTTACCATTCTTGTCGGGTTCAGGTCAGTGGTTCATGCACATCATGCGGTGACCCTATATAGCCCTCGGCTCGAAATGACCCTCTAGGTGCCCCCAACTCCCGTCTCAACAAGGACAGTCCCACAACTTTCCCTTTTATTACCTCACCTCACTTGATCGTTCCAAAGATCAGCGACTCCAACGCGTTTCCTCTGCACTCATGCAGATTCACAGGGAATAGAAGTAAACTAATACTGTCTTGAGGTAGACAGAATGATATCGATGTAAGCTGGTGGAATAGAGCAACTGGCTCCATTTTCATCTGTACCCCGGTATAGTGAATCCAATACTCGGCTGGCTTCTGCAGGGGATGTACTGCGCATGTCCGGCTAATTTAAACAACACTTCGTCGGCGCCTCCAGCCGTTCACTTCCAGCCTACGTCACGTGGACCCGGTCACATGACGGGCCACATATTAGAGGGGCGGAGCCTAGGGATTATGACGCGATAATCGGAGGAGGTAAGTAAACGCCCCACTCTTATTTATACGTTCTGTAACACCAAGGCAGAAACAAACATAAGGTACAAATAGTGATATTTCTAGCAGTAAATCTGTCCTCTAGTCAGCTTGATCATGCAAGAGGCGATGTGACTATTTATGTAAAGGAAAAAATACAAAGAGCAGTATTTGAACCAGCAAAGGGAATGAGTCCCCATTTAGGTCATACAGAGCACAAGTCAGAGAGATTATGTCAACATAATAACTTTTTATATATACAAGATGCTTAGTTACACATAGTAATCATGATTGCTATCGATGGATAATAAGAGAGGGGATATACTATGCATCTATAAATGCCGAAAAACTCAAGGTCTCGTGAGCCCCGCCGGAGCCACCGTACCAAGTCTAAAATCCACCTTGTTTCACACCTGGGAGGATCTTTTTGTCCCAGTTGCCCTCCTCTCACGTTTCGTGGCACAGAAGCAATACATGAAATACTCAGTAAAACATTTACAGCACCTTGATGGTAGTCAAGGACATGATGTTGGCAACAGAAGTGTCTTAGAGTGCCTGATGTCACAGATGCTCATCCAACTCTTCTTCTGACTTCGCGGAGAAGAATCTTACCAACATATCCATCCCACATCTGCAGACAATCCTATAGATCACCCCCTCTGTTTATGCAGTTAATAAAGGCTTTGATTTTAATCTGCCTCGTCCCTGTCACATTAGCCTTAAATTCTTAGTTACCAGGATAAAAACGGACACGCCCCACACATCCACTACATTAAATGAGACTTTTTTGGTTTTGCCTCATCGAGCCAGGTCTTTTTTGTTTGTGCTTGAGAAGTGGCTGTGGACCTAGCTGTCCCAAGGAGCGGCCTTTTCTGAAGGTGATCGAGGGTGATTCATTGATGGCATCAGAAAATATCCGATCCATCATAGAGTGCCCCAGTGTTTTGGTGACTAATCTCCCTCATTTTTTTTCTGATTCCATTACTGAAGGTGTAATGAGTTCAGTGGGGACGGTCAGTATCATCTTTATTAGTTGGGTCAGTAAACCTTCCCGATCTTTTCCCCACTGCATTCCTCTAAAAGGCTTCCCTCAGATTCTATCGGGGTACCCTATCGTAGGAACCTCTGTCTAAGTCATCAGCTTGCCTCAGGAAACAGTTCATGTGTCTGAACAGTTCCTTCCGTAATCTGAGTATGTCCTCGTGGGTATTCCCTTTTTTAGTGGTAACATGTGCTACTCTCCCATCTCAGAGGGAATTCGTCGGCTGTGGCTTCCTAAATACTTCAGTGTGATTGACCATCATGATCCTTAGAGAGTAGTACACGAGGAATCGGTAATTTTCATGACTCATGTCAAATGTAAAATTCAATCCAGGTCATATATGGTTAAGGCGCTGTACGAAATCGACAAAACAGAGACTCGGGTCCCCTTCCATATCACCAGCACATCATCGATGTAACGTAGCCATATTTCAATATGCTGACCCAAAAAAGTGTTTTTTCTTGTAAAAAATGACGGTATCCTCCCACCAGCCCGAGCAAATTTGCGTAGGTGGGCGCAAGCACAGGGCCACCCCATGGCCGGTGCCCCTGAGCTTGTGTGGCACCTAGAGTCTTTTCGAGCCGAGGGCTATATAAGGTCACCCACGCATGAGATGCATGAACCACTGACCTGAACCCGACAATTGGTAAGATTACCCTAAACTGTTTTCCACCCTCTCCACATGGATGACAACGGTAAAGAGCAGCCATCTGGTCATTTGAGTGCATATAGCCGTGTTTTGTACTTAATTCGTACTTTTGGTTAATCTATGCATAACTCTGGATTACATCACCATTATGATGCATGTGACTTCTACTAAGGGCTATATTCCTAATTTGTTCCTACATTTGGTTTGCTACCTCACTACACACAGATAGTTCTCCAATCTACTGTAGGATAGCTATTATTGGCTGTCCGATTCTACTAAGTCATCTGGTAGCAGTTCTTTTCTTGGGGCATCACGCTTTATGGTTTATGACCTTATACGATGCTGTTCATATGATGATAGCTACTTTTATCTAATTTTGTTTGGTTTGGTATTGGTTTTTAAAGTTACTTTAATAAGGTTTTATTTTATCCACCTTGCTTATCTACATTTTTACGTTGGTGGTAGGTACAACTGGAGGCCCTGACTAAAACCTATTGGTTACGGTGGTTTTCAGCCAAGTCTATTATAATTTCCATTCAATAGTATAGGAGCAATGTAAGGCTAGCTTTATTTATATGTCTATGTGATAAATCAGAGAATTAAATCTCACCTAAATGCCCATAACCAACTACACATTGCGCAGAGGATCCTAAACGCACTCTTGTTTCTTCAACCAGTGCATACAGCTTCTCCACTGGCATCGACAGGTCATATTTGTACACATAGCCATCAAGGGCTAGAGCCTCTGTGATACGTTCCCGGAGCCCCCAAAGGGACTGTGTGAAGAGAGACAAAAAAAATATATGAGTATAAAGTGTATTTCAAATTGTGAAATAAATATGACATGTTGTGTCTATACATAGAATGAGGGGGAAGAGATAAAGAACAATAAGGACGCAGTAAAGGTTAATGAGCCTCTTGGGAGACACCAAGTTATTACCACTGATATAGCGGCAGTAAAAAGATTTCCATCACTTCTGTTATATGTCACCACACGTCAGTAATTCAACTACTGGATCTCATTGGCAATTATACATTTCAGCACAGTTAAAATTACTCTTTATACCCTATGGACTTCATCAGCATTTATAAGACTTCATACTAATGCGAAATGAACTGTAATTTTAGATGCTTTTTGTCATGGCAGAAAAATTATGCTACGATTTGGTGCAATTTTGTCATGCGTGAGTAGTGTCTGCGGCGCAGGGTAGGTGGGAGAGCTAGCTAGCTAGCCCGCGCATGCGTAGTGCAGCTCCGGAGACAGACAGGGACAAGCCGCATGGCACTTCCATAACAGGAGCACTGCGCATGCAGAGAGTTTTCAAACTCAGGGACGTGTGGATGAGTGGGTTTACTGGCCACAGTGGCTGTGAGGGGGCAGGAGTCCTTGACTTTATCGATAAAGGAAACCTGTGTTTTTTGGGATGAAGCTGCAATGTACAGAGTACACAAAAGAACCATGAAAAAACAATTACAGTAATCTAGAAGGTACTGCTGGACATTTATAGTGTTGTTCTGTAGTGACAGGTTCCCTTTAAAGGGTTTGTCCACTTTCAGCAAATACAGGCAGTCCCCGGGTTACGTACAAGATAGGGTCTGGAGGTTTGTTCTTAACTTGAATTTGTATGTAAGTCGTAGATCCAGACAAATTTTTGCTGTAATGGGACCAAGGATTATCAATAAAACTTCATTACAGACACTTTACAGCTGATTATTGCAAACGGGGACTATAGCAAAGCATTCAGAGAGCTTCACCATAGGTCATAGGGGTCTGTCTGTAACTATGAGTTGTCTGTAAGTCGGTTCTCCTTAAGTAGGGGACTGCCTGTAATTGATTCCTGTGGTCTTTGAAGGATAAGGATATTTTAAATGTAGCTTTAAATGGGTGGTCCTGAATGGGAATAAAAAGATAGAAAAGGCCTGTGGTACTGTGAAAGTGAATAATAATACTTGCCTCTCTCTGGTTATCTGGTCTAGCACAGCACTGCCTTCCACTGCCGGCCTCTGTTGTCACATCAACAGCCACTGGCTGCAGCATGTATTAAGCTGTAATGGGTTAACACTGCTGAGCCTCTGTATATCAGGAGAGCTCTGTGGTGGTAAGCCACGCCAGGATGAAGCAGAGCACCAGAGAGAGGTAAGTATAGGTTGTTTGTAATTTTCATAACATATGGGGCCCATAAAAAATTCCCCTCCCAGACAATTCCTCAAATTCTATATGGGCTGCAGTAAACACAGATATATAAGAATACAAGGACACATCTATACAGTGTAAGCCTTGTTACCGTACCATTATTTTACCCTGGTCTGTGGCTACTGTCCCTGATGTCACAAATCCAGAGTCCATTGCCTTCTCCAGAAATATATTTAGTTTTTCTTCGTCATGCTTTCCACAGGATCCAGAGGTTTCTACCAATACGTAGAATGCATTGTCTGCAGTAGTAAAATACCAACATTAACCCGAGTTATTCATAACCGATATCTCCAATGGTCACATTGTCATCACTGACCTGGTAAAGGATTAATAAGCTTCAGATGTGTTTGCACTATCCTCATAGACTCCGAGTCCATAAACTCACAGGCAGACAGAATTTCTCCAAGTTGGTCTCTGCACAGTGTAAACACCTGCAAAACTTTGCTGAAATTTTCACATCCTGGAAAAAAGTATAATAGACTATAATGCAATCTACTGGTTAAAAAAACATATCACTTTTTATCACCTGAAATTGTAAGCTTAAAGGGGTTATATCACAAAACATACATATACCATACAATTTCCTTACAGAGGACATTTCCACTACCTCTATTGCATCCTTTAATAGATGCCATTGTTTCTGGCATAGTTGTAATTCTCTTTTTTTAGACCACTGCTAAGCAATCAATGTCATCTCTACTGTCAGGTGGGTGGAGCCAGACTATTACAATTCAAGCTCTCCTTTCCTCAGAAAGCCCCCTTATCTGTAATTGACAGTCCTGCATCCAGCAATATCACTAAACAGCTCTCCATAAGCCTAATGAATGATGTCAATCACAGAAGAGGGTCATTCTGAGCTGGGGGAGCTTGTACTTCAGTGCTGGACTCCATTTATACAACCAGTTTACATTTCACTGCAAAGTTGATTTTCTGAATGATGCTGGACCAAAAGAGACACTGGATCAAAAAAGAAACATGATCTGAAAGTTGTAAACCCACTTGACAACATACTGGTAGTATTAGTATTAGCATTTGGTCAAATGCTCCTGGCAGTTTCCTTTTAAGTTTCTCAAATTTTAATTCCCTATTGATGTTTACACAATCAATATTATTTTTAACCCCCTTACTTTACAATTTTACTCAGTTTTATTGCCGTCTTAGCTCCTATAACTCAGTGATGGTCATTGTAAAATTCTAGTGACGCTCTAAGACACTTTATGATTCCTCTGTGCTGTGTGCTGACAATGTGCTTAGAATATCAGGGCACAGGGTTTATCTACACTTTTATTTAGTTTCTGAATATTCTACTAGTATCTGACACATAGAAAAAGAGAGATGAGACGGATCAGAGATGATGAGATCCGTGAGATGGATATAGAACACAATGACATTCTCAGCTCTGCTAACTGACCTATAACACACACAGAATTAGCTCTGCTGTATCCCTCCCTCCTGGATAAAGACCTTCTCTTGCCTGAAGCTTGTAGAGTAAGTCCCTGCACGCTGCTTGCTGGCAGTAAGTGCCTGTGTCTGAGCTGGTCTTGTAATGCAGGGGGGTGGAAGGGCTGGATGCAGAGAGCACTGCAGTGTGCAGACAAGAGAAGCTATTCAGGAGAAGAATCTAACCATAGTCAGAAGATTTACAGAAAGATCCATATGTGTAACCAAAATTGAACACCAGGATTGTGTTATTTTGTTATCCTGAGTATATCTTGTATTTGTGGGAATACCTATTTAAGGGATGTGGGATGCTAGTACAATTTATTTTTTGACATAAATTCTCTTTTTAAAAATCATCCCTGTATAGGAACTTGCCAGTATGTTCTAGATTAGAGAATATTGGGAGCTGGTTGACTCTCATAGCAGGTTATAGAACCACACACCTTACCTAACAGGGCCACATTTACTGCACTGGGTTTACGTGGGCACATTATGGATAAAGCAGTTATGATGCCCAAAGTTCCCTCTGAGCCAATGAAGAGCTGCTTTAGATCATAGCCTGTATTATCTTTGCGTAGAGAGTTGAGACAGTCCAGAATAGAGCCATCAGGAAGGACCTGCCAATAGAATAGAAAAGGACAATGAAGGACTATGAAAAAATATGAAAATATTTGTAGGGAACCTGGTAAAATCTCTTACAGCTTCTAGTCCCAAGACTGTCCCTCGTAGCGATCCATAGCGCAGTAGTCTGAGGCCACCGGCATTTGTAGCCAGGTTACCCCCTATGTGACAGCTTCCCTTTGCTCCGAGATCTAGTGGCATGGTGTAACCCAGTTCTGCTAGATACTGGTTCAACGAGTCAAGTACACATCCTGCCTGGCACACAAGGGCACCTAAAATATCAATATACATTATAAATATATATGAAAACTTCTACCAAAACCATCTTACGCAGACCAGATTTTGTGTGTATTCGATTTTAAGTTGAGAGAACCCCTGACAACCAGTATTTGATGCAATTTAAAGAAAACCTACCATTTGATTTGATGCATTATGAACCAAACATAGCTTGAGACTGCTGTAGCTACACTGATGCACATATCTTGGTTAATCCCTGTGCTGAGTGGTTTTGCTGAAAAAACAATTATAAAATTATGATAATGAAGCTCTCTTGCTTCTGTGCCTGGGCTCAGCACTTTTCCTTTGACATTAGTTATGCACTGCACCAGAGGATGATGTAATCACGGTGTTCTCCCTGCCAGGCAGAATAATCAATTGCTGCACCATCAGCTGCTGTGTATGAGTGATCCAGCTCAGGGTGATTAGTCCTGTCTTGGCTGTTCATAAAGGTCTTGTGTAATGTGGATGTTTTTTTTCAGCAAAACCAGTCAACTCAGGGATTAAACTAGATATGATATAACCAGTGGGACCGTTTCTGGGCAGAGGAGTTGGGGCGTGAGGAGGGGTGAAGCGGTCATCCAATGGATTGGGGGGAATCTTTTTTCTTTGTTTACATGTCGTTTGTCGTTACTGTGAGTATGAATGGTACCCTTGTGTCTCTATTATTGGTTGTTTTTTCGTTATGGGTTATTAGGATCATTGCTAGGAAGGTGTTAATACTTAGGCGAGTATGTTTGATTGTAACCTCTAGCGGTGAGGCCAAATATTTCATAAATCCGATGCAGTTCCTGACTGCCCATTTATAGGCCTCTGCACTGTTAGGATTCTGTGTAACATGATAACACACCTGGAATCGTTGTTTACCTGTTATGTTTGATAAATGAATAATTCCTAGCCAAAGTAACAGATTGGTGTAAATTCCTGCTCCAAGATCCGATAAGTCTTGTTTTTTATATGTTTAAATTGAAAAATTTTATTGCCTGTTTATATGCTGACATGTGTCATCACATTGTATGTTAAACGTTTAATAAAAATACAATTATAAAAAAAAACAAACTAGATATGATATATCATTCTGCATCAGTCTAGCTGCAGCATTCTCAAGGTATTAAATGTTAGATTTTCTTTAAAGGAATTCTACCATCAAATTCAAGCATAAACCAGGGACACTAGCTTATAGATCCAGGGACCAGGACTGTGGTAATTTTGTTATATTTGTTATCCTGGTCTCCTTCTTTCTAAAATCAATGTTTAAAATTATGCTAATGAGCCAAAAGGGCTACCCTAGCAGGAGCATGTCTCCCGCAACTGTGCGATGCCGCTGTGAGATTACAGCAGGAATAGCTAGAAGCGCTGTGGGAGCAGGGGGGAGGGCGAGACAGTGTAACAGCCTGTGAGGACAGGGCTGGTAAAGCTCTCCTGGATCATTAGCATAATTTTATAGAGGCCATGGATAACAAATATGAGAAGATTACCACAGTCACATGAGTGAGTGTACCTGGTTTATCATGCTTGGTTTTTATTTAGAGGTCCTTTAAAGTGAATACAGACATGAATGCAGATATTGAATACAGTTATTGTCTATGCTTTGTCAATTGTACCAAACTGAGAAGCTAGTCATTATGTAAAGGCAATCCAATATTGATATGTCAACCATGAAAATGGTAGGATTTGAGGGTATTTGCTACCTTTACACCCATACATTACACTCCGAAGCATAATCTAACCAACAGCCACTAATTTCTCTCAGGTAGATACGTGAAAGTAGTGAACCATAATCAGACAATAAACAAAAAAAATAATTCCAATGACTCACCGGAAACATCATCGAAACTGATGACCTGGTCCATGAGGGCAGTGGAGATGAGGATCTCATCAAACACTGGTACACTGCCTCCAACTAATCCTGTGTTTCCCCCCTGAGGCGTTACTGCCAGACCCCTTTCATTACAATGCCTGCAAACACAGAGAGAAATCTAATAATAAAAATTATTACACTTTTTAAGAAACTAGAAGAAACATGGACAAGTATATACAATGGTAAGCTGATTTGTCCATATGAAGCTGCAGACGTTTTGTAGCATCCCTAGACATATGTGTAACGATTCCTTTTTGTGTGTTGTTAGTAGCAGCGGGACTGTCACAAGTGCATTAATAGTCTTGGATTGTAGCTGGACTTGGTTCACTCCTGTGTGATCTGCACTGAACACAACACAGCTTCTCCACTTTGCTTTAAGAAATAGCAGTACAAGGCTTCTGGTTAGATATTACAGCAGGGGGGTCTGAATGCAAATAACAAAGAACACAGAAGTATGAGGAGACTCCCCAATGCTCTAAATCCAGATACAATCCTGGAATATAAAATGTGTATACACACACAAAGGCCACAAAGACTTCCAAGGCCAATACCTAACAGTGTCTACACTTTTGTTTGGTCAAAACTGCTAGTAGACTCCCTTTCATAGTTCATTCACATATTCATTTTATTGGATATATATTTTCTATTTTCTTCATTAAACTTCTGAAAAGCAGATCATGGCTAAATTATCCACACCAGTATTCTTATATATTTGTCTCGGTTTACTTCCTCGTGTCACGAACATTTTCTCTTATAGTATAGTGTCCACTATACAGTGGATTAGATTATACTAATGTCACATCACAGAAGTGTCTGTTCTAGGTTTCCACAAAGGACCGAGTACAACTTTATAGGGAACCTGTCAGAAGAAATTGACCTAATAAACCACTACCATTATTTTGTTAAGCAGCCGAATACCTTCCAGAACATGTTTCTTTCATGGCCCAGTGTGGTGGCATCATCCAAAAAATCTACTTTGAAGTGAGATATATATTGGTTGTATAAAGTTAAGGAGGTAGAGACTTGAACACTGAAGTCAAGCTCTCCTTAATTCAGAACATCACTAACCAGATCTCCAGAACCCCAGTGCAAGATGCCAATCACAGAGGAGGAGGCGCTCAGAGGCAGGGAGAGATTCACTTCAGCGATAAACTCTACGCCTTCTTGACTTCTTCTGGATGATGGAACCACGCTGATTCATGATCAGCTGTGAGGTGTAAGGCTTCAAGACAACACACTGAGCAGGGCCTCACTCCTATTGTTCCATATCATTGTTTGTACTTTGTAATGTAATATTATATTTGCCCCCTATAATTTGTAAAGCACCACAAAATATGATGGCACTATATAAATAAAGATTATTATTATACTTGGTAGTGGTTTATTAGACCACTTTCTGATGACTGGTACCCTTTAAGGAGACAGAAAGATCATTATTGTTTATATGTGCTTTTTAAAGATGATGTCTAATGACATGAACCTTCTATTTGGGCATATAGATGTCCCAACTTTGGACCCCTTTTTTTTTTTTTTGGGGGGGGGGGGGCAGCTGCCATTTAACCAGGCCTAATATATCCATGCATTACTAGGAGAGCCATTGATTAATGGGGGAGAAATGTCATGATGCTTTCAGTTATGAGTTGAGCTGCACTACATCCCATAAATAGCACATACAGACATGTAGCGGTAATATTACACAGAACTATGGTTTTCCCACTATATTGTCTACTAAGCTTTATCTCCAATAGGTAACCTAATATACAGATACTTACTTCAGGATCTTAGAAACCTCTTCTGTAGTCCTTGGCTTCAAAAGTACTTTGCTATGTCCTAAAATTGTACATAGTATTGTTAAAATTATAACAAAACTAAAAGTCATATTTATATGGATTCTCCCCCACACCTGCTGAATGCTAAAATATTTCCCTGTTCCCTACCGTTCCTAAGCAATCAATGTCGTCTAATTGGGTTCTCTACTGTCCACTATGATGCTCGGAGTTCTGTCCCTGTCCTGTGATCGGCCAGTGCACAGTAAGTTTTTCATGGACCAAGCACTGGGTTTGAAGTATAGAGACTAATGAACATAATTGCTTTCTTAAGAATATGAGGGGCTAAAGAAAAAATTCCATCATTTAAATGACACAAAGAATTGGAGCTGGTAAAAAAAAATAAACTGGAAATAAAAAGAAAAATTAAAAACTGAAATAAAAATCAAGTCATTCCATTTTCCATGGAACACATACAAAATAAAATGTGCAGAATTTTTTCTTTTTGCAACTAAATGTGGTACTTAAAAGTAATAGACCGTACAATGGGGGGAATTTGTTAACTCCAGTCCTAAAATTCCTTCTGCCAGGGCTTTAGCGCCCATATCTACTCGGAGGCTCCGGCCCCTTAATAAATTCAGGCACAATCTCAGACGTGTGTAGACCAGGTCTGATCTGGTGGGGTTTTTTTACTATAGTATTATCCGGCGGAGACTATAGAATATCCGGTAGGCTGGGAGTTAATGCTCCTGCTCGTCCACCACCCACAGGTCGGAGAGGGGGAGATTCATCTACCTTCTCCATCAGGGAGCCGGCGGAGAAGGCATAATGAACCGCCCCCAATGGGTCCAGCAGACAACAAGTCCTCATACAGCTCTCATACAATCAAAGTTTTTGGAAAGTGGAAGTAAAAAACTGAAAAACTGTAAAAAGACTGAAGCATTAAGCGGTTGTATAATAATTTAAACAATAATTTCCTTACCTCTTACAGTACGTAACCAGTCAATATTATGAGCTTTCAAGTCACTTTCATCAGTGATAACTCTTCCAGGGATTATTTTCTGAAAGTGCCGGATATCTTCTACTGAGACCTCTGAAAAAGGAAGCCGGGATACTCTGTATCTTTCCGCAGTGAGTGGTGGCACTTTTTCTTGACTCATAAATCTGTTGCTTGACAAAAAGGGAATCTGCCCCCACCGAGGTTCCCTCAGCGGAAGGAGCCTCACTGCAGAATGTAATTTTCTTGAGTCCAGTCTGAGCACAAAATAACTCATATTTTACCACCTGTAGGAAGTGTACATTATTTATCGCACCATATAACCAACATATTTTGGATCATCTATTTTAACACCTCATATTCTACATAAAAAAATTATGATGTCTCAACTTTTATTTAGCTTATGTAAAGGAAAAGAAAAATATCAAAAAAAAAAAAAAAAAAAAAAAGCTATGAATACTCACCTTGCTCCTCTTAATCTTGATCCCAGCGATGTCCTTCGCTTATCTTGACATGACGGGATCACCTAGAAAGGAAACTTATAATTAGCATGCCTTTCTTTTCTAGGCATGTCAAGACTAGGGGAGGACAGTGACTGGATCAGCGTAGGTGAGTATTTATAGTTTTGTTTTTGTTTTTTTTTTCAAATGGTTGATTTCCTTTAAAGTTTATTGAATCTACCATCAAAATGAAGCATGATACACCAGGGGTACTTAGCACATGTCCGTGCCTTGTGCCAGCCCCTGAGTAAAAACTCAGAGCAGGTCCTATTCTTGACTATTTATGCAGCTCTGCCCTCCCATGGAAGTCTCTGGGGCTGTGAAATTTATGGATGACATAGTGAATAATCCATATTTGCGGAACAGTTGGTATGTATCATTTACCTGCTTGTGTTTTTTGAGGATCCACAAAACTGGACAACATAGGCCAGTTTTTTCTGGACCTACAGCTTATTTAATATAAAAATACTGTTGCCGCGAGCTGTATTTGGTAGCTATAAGAAAAATATGGTCGTGTGCAGGAGGCCTTATAGATCCAGCCAAAGAGGCTGGTGTAATATTCTAAAATTTGTTATATATGGCCTCCTTTCTTCTAAAATCAACTTTAAAAATTAAGAAAATGACCCTGTAGAGGGGGCATTACCATAGCCCCTCTGTGCTGTAGCTTCACATGTTACACTGTCTCCCACTCACCTCTGCTCCCTCAATACTTCCCCACTTTCTCTGCCTGCTGTAATCTCACACAGTGCACAGTCCCCACTCCTGCACAGTGTAACAGCCTGTGAAAGTACAGCAGGGAGGGGCACTGGTAACGTCCCCCCAGAACTCTTCTGACTCACTATCAAAATTTTAAAAGTTGATTTTATTAGGAAGGAGGCCCCTTCCTAGTTGCGGTACCTGGATTTATGAGTAAGAGTCCCTGGTTTATCATGCTGGATTTTGACAGATTTCCTTTAGGTGAAAAATCAGGAAAATTTTACATTTGGAAGTAGATGTGGTTAACTGGATTAATGGGGAAACATAACACCAAATATTCCACATCTTTAATACATATTCAATATTTAGTTTCTGTTACTTTCTTCTATAACAGAAAAGCATAACAAACTTTGCACCAAAATTCTGCCACATTTTGCCTGGTAAATCCACGTGCATACTTTAAAATGCAGAAATATTTCAATAATCTCATTAATCAATAATGGTCAGCATGCTCATATGACACTGAGTAACTATATTTTACTGTATTTCCTTTCCCTCTGTTTGGGAATGTACAGATAGTAAGAATCAGGGTTATTAACTGCATCCAGCAGAATAAGGAGGCCAGACAAGGTACAGATGAGTGCACACAGCTCCTTCCCTGCTGCCCCTGCCTGCAGTACATACTTGTGATTAAATGCAAATCCTTTTCATGAGATACAAACAATTAAATACAACAGTGACATCAGAACAGACAGGCCTAGAAATACCTGCTCTCTGCCTTCACTAACACTCTGCTTTTCCTCTTTCCTCCTTCCTGTAAATGCTATGATCCTGCTCCCCCTAGTGGTGAAAACAATAACTACTGGTGCAGTGGTGGCCATCTTTGTTAAGGGCAAATCAAAGAATTTTAATCTTTTCTAACTTTGCTGTAGTGTGATCAGGGATGAGTCTAAAATCTCTGTTGACGAGAGGCGAGCTATAGAACAGCACCTGCCCCCCTCCAGGTTATATATCACACTATTTTTCTTTTTAGCAAGTAGGTTCTCCATAGAGTACGCTCATTTACTAAGGGTGGCGCGCTGCACTTTCGTTGGACTTTGCACGGCTTGGACAGGGGTCTGCACTGGGATTGTGTTGCAACTTTTTTTCTGACGCAGCTGTGCTGGCTTCCATGTGACAGAAATTGGGGAAGGAGGCGTCGGACGATCCGACTGAAAGCGGGATTTAACTTTCAAATTGTGTCGCAAGATCAAACACTTACATGCACCACTAAAAAGATGGTGAACTTCGTCGGACCTCAGCGGGGAAGTGACACATGCAGGATATCGGGCGCTCAATCTTAGTGAATCGCGGCACAGTGCATTATAGAAGGACAATGCACTTTCTGTGAACCCCAGCGGTCAGTTAAGTAAATGTTCCCCAATGTCTCACATCCATGCTGACATTTTTAGGTGTTGCACCATCTTGCTGCAGGTGGTGCTGTCCAAGGCAAGAGGCTTTGGACAGGTTTTACCAATGATCTTAATTAAAACGGGTCAAAAATGGATGCGTTTTTAAACGGACGGCTGAGGGCTCGTTCATGCACGTTGGCGTTTTGACCTGTGCGTTTTCATTGCGTTTGAAACGCATATACAACAGCTGAGAGAGGTGATTGCCTAATTTCATCACTGTTAACGCATGCGTTACAAAACGCATACGTACACACGATGTGTTAACGCATGCGTTTAACAAAGCGTTAACGCATGCTGTTTTGTTAAGGCATACATTAACATTGCCTTAACAAATGTAAACAGTAATGTATTAGGGCAAATCAACCTCTCATCAGCTGTTGTATATGCGTTCCAAACGCAATGAAAACGCACCAAAACGCAACGTTAACGCGCCCTCAGGGTGAAGACCACACTGGCGTTTTGGGCCGTTTTTACTAAGGTGTTTTCAGATCGTTAAAAAACGATCCGTTTTTTTCAAAACGCATGCTTTTTGTCAGTTTTCATTGCGCAATTCTGAAAAACAAACAAAAATGCATGCATTTTTTTAAAACGCTCTTTTTTAAACGATCTAAAAACGCACTTAGTAAAACGGCCCAAAAACGCCATGTGTGTCTTCACCCTAAAAGCGGCCCAAAAACGTCCACTGTGTGCTGCCGGCCTAAGGGTGAAGACACACATGGCGTTTTTAGGCCGTTTTTAGTTAGTGCGTTTTCAGATCGTTTAAAACGCATGCTTATAAAAACGCATTCCTTTTTTTTGAAAATGCATGCGTTTTGTCCGTTTTTCATTGCGCAATTTCGGAAAAACGACAAAAACGCATGCGTTTTCAAAACGCATGCGTTTTTAAACGGATGCGTTTTTTAACGCATGCTGGTTTTTAAAGATCTGAAAACGAACTATAAAACGGACCAAAAACGCATGTGTGTCTTCACCCTAGGGCCGGCGCCACACAGGCGCTTTGTCTGCGCTTGCAAACGCAGACAAAGTCGCGCCCCCGGGGCGGGCCTGCCCGATCGCATCGCGTTTTCTATGGAAACGCCTGCGATCGAACGAGCCCCTGTTTGCGTTAATAACGAAAAACACCGGCGCTCTTCCCATCGCAGGCGTTTCCATAGAACGCCGATGCGATCGTCCGAGGCCCGCCCCGGTGGGCGCGACTTTGTCTGCGTTTGCAAGCGCAGACAAAGCTCGTGTGGCGCCAGTCCTAAGACATGTTTCAATCACATATTTTTCCTCAGTTTTACATGGTGCTTTGTACTACACTGGTGTTATTTTGTACATTCATTGTTTGGTCTGTCTATCCTGTTCTAACAGATGTTTCAATAAGGGCGCGTTCACACGTTCCGCTAGCGCCGCGTTCATAACGCGACACTAGCGTTCAGGGGGCGGAGTTTGGGGCGATCGCATATGCGTCTCCAGAGAAACGCATGCGATCGGGTTATCAATCGCATGCGTTTCCCGGGAAACGCATATGCGATCGGCCTGAGCCCCGCCCACTGTGCGCTAGTGCCGCGTTATGAACGCGACGATAGCGGAACGTGTGAACGCACCCTAAAAACTTAAGAATAAAAAAAACAACTATTAACTTTTTTTTTTGTCTTTCACCAACAACCTACATACAATATTTACGGCATCTGAAATCCTTTCTAAATAATTGCTGATGAGTAATATGAGAATCAGTTAAATTTTTACATGTGAAAATATAAAGCAAATCAAAACTGGGTCATATTTTATTGTTGGGTTTTCTGGTGCAAATGTTGATGGATGATTTGCCCTATGTTCAGAGGGTATCTGCTCAGAATATAAGGCAAGTTACTTCATTTTTCCATGAGTGTAAAATAGCAATAAAATCTCTCTTCCCTTGAAATCCACCGTGTGTGAACTAACCCATAGCAGAGACCTCTCTAATCTGGTGTTTATGGCTTTAGCTCAGTTCAATGGTTCTGGTTTTGCATTTATTTTATGGACCTTGCTTCTGGTACTGCATTTGAGTACGGTGATTGGTTCTGGTACTGTATTTATGTACTGAGCTTGAGTCTGGGGCTGTATAAATGTGGTAAGCTTGGTGGGTGAGTCTTTAAATCTTGATAGATACAACATGAAATTATGTTTAAAGGAAACCTACCACCACAAATCTACCTATATTTCCTCTTTAAAACCCCTTTGTTGAAATGCTTTTGTTGAAGATGGCTTATCATCTATCTCCTAGTATAGCAGTTATATTCTATCATCTGTCTAGTTATATATTTCTTATAATTGTCTATTTCCTATCTATATATTTATCTAAAACTAACCATTTATCTATCTAGTCTTTTGTCTATTTAGCTATCTATATATCTTTCTAATTCCTCTCCTATTCTATCCATTCATCAATCGATCTTCTATATCCTCTTCCTTACTGTTCAATCAATCCCGTGCAGTATCTATAGTCTATATATCTATTTATGCTTATCTTATACCTAGATAAATCCTTTACTTTTATTTGTTTAATTTCGCATCTATAAATCTATTCATCTATCTATAAATCTATATCTCTTTGAAATGATCTATCATCAATCTACCCTATCATTACTTTTCCTTGTCACCTGTCTATTTCGTTTCTACGCAAACCTTCTATTTCTTACAGTGTCCATTACTACACTGATGCCTTTCCTCAATTCTTCTCATTACAACCTACACACGAATGTGTTCATTATCGTGCAGCGGCTAAAGGATCGCACATGTCTTATTCTCTGACGTGTTGTCTCAATGAAATAGTTTTATTCTGGGTGCCCGGCCCCATTTTAGTTTTGGTCCCAGTTCCCACTTTCTCTAAAACCTGCCTGCATAGGATACAGACAAGCTGTGACTAGTAATCTTGTTAGGCCAGGCCTCGCTTCCTTCTGAAATAAAGCTTTTAAATGATTACTAAGGTGACCCTGAAACTCTAGTCGCCTAGTCTAGAGGCCCCCTTAGTGCTGTAGTTCACAGGCTGGTTATAATGAGAAGAGTAAATCTCATCGCATCTCCCTCCGCCTGACTTCTTCGCTCATGGTTACATTGACAGGACTAATCTAAAAGAGTTTCTGTTTTTGACTCATCGTTTCAAAATCCATATTTTTTTTTTTTTTTTTCCATGTACAGAGCTGTACGATGGCTTATTCTCATAACAATGTATTTCTTTAGGTGGCGGTATTTAGATTTCATGCAATGTCACTGAGAAGCGGGGTGGGAAAAACAAATCCAAATGCGTCAAAATTGAAATTTTCTTGTGAGTTGTTGCTCCAAATGACACTCTACTTTCTATTCTTGGGTCGGTAGCAATCGCTAATCAATCAACTTTATATACGTAGGTTTTATTGGGATTTTTAAACAATCAAAGCGGCAAAACGATACTCGTAGGGTATTAGTAGGGAAAGGATCATACTAGTGGAATGTAGGGACATATAGTCAATAATCCTGGGTGTTAGCTGGCGGCCAGTCTGTACAGCATTGCAACAACCCGAGTACATGAAGTCCGTCATCGCACACAGGCTCAGCATCTTAACCAGATGAAGAGAGCGTCTATCCATCAGAACCACACAGTCCGGGCCACGGCAATCCATTGCTTGCTCCGGACTGTGGTTTGATAAGGCTGTAGGCTAACACAAGAGCACGCAGAGCAACGGGGGGTAGTAAGTCGACAACAGCCGGCTGGTGAGCATCGTTCCCTGAACACGTGGGACGATTGCTACACATCAACAAAGTATTAAAAAACGCTGCCCCAGTTGTGTGGGGCATTTGGACATGACAACACTTTGTAAACATATCAGTGCTATTAAAACCGTGTCACCAAATAATAATATCCACAAAATATAAGAACGATACCTCTACTACTCCCTCAATAAAAGGGAACCAGGCGATCAAGTACATTTGGTCGATATCCGCAGGTAGGGGAGGACATCCCCTTTACTGAGTTTTCCCTATGTGTTTATGATTTTTTGTTCACAGTTAACTACACAAACGTTATATATTCGTTTTTTTTTTTTTTAATTTTGCATTCTAGGTAAAGTGAGATGATTTTGAACTTTAGGGTGGTTTTTTTCAATACTTTTTACTCAAATCCTAGGGGCATTGCTCACTTACTACATATATTGTCAAATTGCCTACTGTATGCAATACAGGTGGTCCTATAACCCCTCCCACCCCTTCCCACCATTCCCCCGTCTTCAACCTTTCTTTCGTTCCTCCACCCCCCGGTTCCAAAACATACGACCCCTGGTTACAACATGGGAACTCTGGATGTTGTCAATTAAACTCGTACTTTAGCCTTGGGCTACAAAAACAGCTATAACAGTTATCACTGTGGTTTCTCAAATGTAGCTATTGGTTAATACCTTGCTTCTTATGGACAATCCCACATTTTAAAATCTCATTGTCCCAGAGACCAAAATATTTGCCTATACTACAAGATAAAATATACATCGCCCGACTTACATACAAATTCAACTTAATAATCAAACTACAGAAATTTTTCTTGTATCAAACCCGGGGACTGCCTGTATATTGTAAAATTCACAGAATCTGTAAAGAAGCAAAACGCAAAGCTCTTGAACATCAGTCTACGACAGCCAGGGAATCCACTCGTGTTAGGTCATGGCTGTCATAGACAACCAAACGATGCCTTCTATGCTGGGGGCGGGTGGCCACCGAGTAAAGATGGCCCAAGCCATTGCATTCGGTCATTAAAATTGCGTTTGATGCGACGCTAAGGTGGTATAAACCCTTTTGAGCACCAACTCAAGGTATCAGTCCGGTGATCCCAGTACCGACCTTAAAGGGGTTTCTCATTTGGGCATTCATTTCAGTTTCATAATCTGCCATATATAAACATTTCTTCAATTAGATGTTATTAAAAAAAATGTTCTCTCTGGCGTTGAAGATAATTTATCATAAATGTAGTTCATATTATCCCTTAGTAAACAAGACTGTGTCCTTGTTTACGGCCACGTCTGCTGTAGATTGCACACAAGAAAGCAAAAAGTCGAATATTAAATGTATCGGGAGTTATTGCCATGTCCTACAGCCGCCCTGTGGTAATGATCGCTTGAATCCAGGTCAGTACGTCAAGTCTCAATCTTCCTTTCCGCGGATGCATCTTTTTAGCACTTAGGTCAATCCCGTCTCGCAGGGTGTGATCGACGGGGATGCTCTTGTCTAAGGGACTACATGACTACATTTATGAAACTTATCTTCACACGGCAGGAACATTTTTTTGTGAATACATCCAATTGAGAACATGTTTGCTATGGCAAAGATTAAAATTAAATGTGAATGCCCAGTATGGAATACCCCTTAATAAATGCATATGTACATACAGAGTACTTGTAGGGCGGACAGTGGTGGGAATAGAGGTGCGGCGTGGATGGGGCTGAATTTGGAGTGTTTCATAGCCCAGCTAAACCGTCCAAGAAAAGTTTAGAACGGGGGTCATGGCCTACAATTTTCTAAATGAAACCCCATCTTGTGCCAAACAGACTGCCTGACCTGTGTTCCTTTGCCACACAACTATAGAATGGGCTGCTATACTGGCTTCCTACAGTGAAGGTTGACTATTAATCAAAATCCCAGGGATGAGGAGTCTTTTATTGTTGGACATAACTATCCTTGTTCAAGTTTCTTGACAGTTGATTTGGGCTTCTTTCATTGCGTCGCAACCCATGTATGAGGGTTTTAAGTGTTATATACAAAAATGTTTAATGGAATACTTAAGAAAAAAAGACAACATCTTTCCCACCTCCCTCTGTCGTTGCTGTAGCTCCACAGATGGGATGGGTGGGGAGTGCTACTAGCAGTTGTACAGTCTTGTGAACGTCTCAAGCACTGAGGGCTTGGTAACGCCCCGCAAGGCCCTTTTAGATCATTTAAAATTGTAAATGTTTCAGTACAAGGTGGTCATATCATAACAAATATAGAAGATTATCATCAGTCACGGTTCCTGGATCTATGAGTAGTTTGTCCCTGGTTTAGTTATATTTGACTATTGATATGGACATTTTCTTTAAAGGAAGTTAAATTCTGATTCACACCATATGAAGGCAGCACATGCCTAAATCCTTTTGAATGTTGTAGAAGAACCTAGTAATAGGCTTCGCTAAAATCTTTTTTTAGGAAAAGGAGACCTATTATAATATAAAAAACAATTACAAAGGCCAGTTATTTTTTTTGCATCAGTATGCAAAAAAGGCATCAGTATATGATTCTGCTTTCTACTAAGCTTATCCTCTGATAGCAAAATACAACATTTGATTATACAAATACAAAATAATGAAGGAATTTTAAGATCCCTCACGACAGATAGCATAGCAGATGGGCAGTCCAAAATGATACTAAAAATGAGCTAGATGTTACAACTCAGATGTGACTGGAGTAGTTAAAAAAAATTGCCAAGGTATAAAGACACATACATCTGGAATTGACTGGAGTATCACGACGATATAAGGCTTCAGGATTGAAAACATATACCTCACACATAAGCTGCTTTATACTAAGAATGATAATGGTAGATGAGACTCCAGTCAAGTTAGAAGCTGGCATCATCGGACGGGATCGTAAAGTTAGGACAGATTTCAACTCTGGATGTGACTGGAGAGTATATAATCAGCAAAGATAAGACGCAAGCTCTGGAGTGATTGGAGTATCACAGATTGTATAATCATAGGACTGGAGAGATATATTATCTCCTACTCACTCACACAATCTATATATTACTTCACATATAACCTAACATATATGTCACAATAGTTACCATCCCCAATAACTGAAAGTCAACAAACGTCTTATACTCATGCGCTGTTGTACCAATCGAAACTCCAGTAGCATATGAATTGACTTGTATAAATAGACTGAGCTGTCATTGGTTCTTACTGTCAGAGCAGACAACATGGCTCCTCTCCTGTAGATGGTAGTTGATAAGTGTATATTTGGAAAGCGTGGGGATGACTCAAAACCTATTATGTTCCCTGATACCTGGAGCGATTAGTGCAAAATTTGGTGATTGTAGAAACGCGAGTGACCCTCAGATCCTTAGCGGACACAAAACAACACTCAGTTTATATGATAATGAATGATTCACATTAAAAAAGCCTCCCTCCAAAACCCCTCTCCCCCTTACCTTCCCCTATCCCCCCTCTCCTCCATTTCAACTGTGTCAGAGTCTGCACAAACCCCTATACAGGTTTGACGCATTAAGAGCTGTTTTCTGTTTAGTAGGACTAGTTGTTTGTATTGGTACCTTGTCAATATTGATTTATTCAACGAAAATGAAAAATAATATCTTTAATTTTACAGTACAAGTGATATAACAATTTTGACAGTGTATGTATTATAAAAAGGTCAATATAAATGGGGATGGATTAATCAGCTATTGTCATAACTAAGAAGAGTTTGGATGGAGGTGTTTTTCAGTCCAGTAGAGCATTTAGTCTTGGTATGGGTTCATTATGGCCTTGTTGGATCCAGTATGTTTTAGCTGCTGCAGATTGTGTAGCACCTAGCGGACTTGCTGTAATAAATGTGGTCCCTCTTTTGAAAAAATCTCCAGTCCATGTTCTGCTGCTTAATCTATGCCGTGTTGCTTTGAGGCCAATTATAGTACCAAAAAAGGCTCAAGGCATGATCTAGTATTGGCATACGTGTGATTTGTCATTGTACTTCAATGTAATTTAGTCCTACGCGTAGCCTGTATAGACAAAATAAAATTCATATCATTTATCTATCAGGTACTATATAAACAAAGTTATATTGCTCGTATTACGTTTATATAGCCTAAGAAAAAAAAAAAAATAGCTGTATTTGCAGACTTAGCTTAAAAGAAATCTATTATCACAATACAGAATGATAAACCAGGACGGGTCTCACACCATAGTCTAATTACCTAATCCTTGTGTGGTAATAGTTTTATAGTTGTTCCATGGCCTCCTTCCTCCAGAATCAACTTTTACAAATATGTCTATGATGCAGAAGGCTCCTACAACCCCTTTTGCTTGACTTCACAGGCTGTTACAACGAGCACGTGCAGCCATCTTCTCAGACTCCCTTCAAACTCCTCTCCTCCCTTTACCACATTGTATCTCACAGCAAGCAGGGTTTCACGAAGCACTTCCCGCCTCCATTTAGTAAATTTATTCGGCAGGCAGAGGAAGGGGGAAGTTGACGAGGTGTAGCAAGGGAGACGTGCTCCTGCACAGAGGTAAAGGCCCCCCAGGAGTCCTTCTAACTATGAGTTATTTTAAAACTGTGATTTTAGAAGAAAGGAGGCATGGACTAACAACTATAAAAAAATATACACAGTATGGTGCCTGGCTCTATGAGTAATGTCTCTGGTTTTGTGCCTGCCTATGGCTTTCAATGCTGTAGTCTGTGCCCGAAACATCAAAATGGTTATGTTGTTACTGTATATTACATAACAAACAATATTGTTAGCATAAAGAAGCTTATACATGATGGCCCTAGTAACTATATCACGCATGGTGCTAAAGACACTTCCATAAAAAGTTGCGTAAGGGGTTTCTTTCTCATTATTGGCCAACATATTCATTAAGATCTTCAACTTATAGCCAAAATTATTTTCTATGTGATCAGACAATAGCTGTATACTAATTTTTCTCTCCTCGATAGTTGCCTTATGAGGACACATTTCTCATTCAATTAAAGGTTTGTTATTTCCAGTATCCCACAAGAAGGGTATAACAATAGTGTTGGTGAGGGTCTGTACGGCTTGGACCCCCATCACAAGAACAGTCGCCCTATGAAGAACATGAAGTCCTGTTCTCACTATATGATGGACTGATGGATTGAGAATGTGTCCCTGCTGCTCATTCAATAGTATAGGAGCAATGCAGACTAGCTTTAGTTATATGTCTATGATGATAAAATCGCAGAATAAAATCTCAGCTAAATGCCCCTAACCAACTACACATTGCGCAGAGGATCCTAACGCACTCTTTTTTCTTCAAACCAGTGCATAACAACTTCTCCACTGGCTCCAGGTCATATTTGTCACACTAGCCATCAAGGGCTAGAGACCTCTGTGATCGTTCCCTCCCGAGCCCCAAAGGGGATCTGTGTGAGATAGACAAAAAACTATATGATAAAGTGTTTCCAATGTGAAATAATATTACATGTTGTGTCTATACAGAGAATGATGAGGGGAAGAGGAAGAACAATAGACGGGCAGTAAGGTTAATGACCCTCTTGGGAGACAACCAACTTATTACCACCACTTAATAGCGCAGTAAAAAGATTTTCCATCACTTCTGTTATATGTCACCACACGTCAGTAATCAACTACTGGATCTCATTGGCATTATACATTTCAGCACAGTTAAATTACTCTTTATACCCTATGGACTTCATCAGCATTTATAAGACTTCATACTATGGCTAAATGAACTGTAATTTTAGATGTTTTTGTCATGGCAGAAAAAATTGCTACGATTTGGTGGGTAATTTTGTCATGCGAGTAGTGTCTGCGCGGGCAGGTAGGTGGGAAGGCTAGCTAGCTAGCCCGCGCATGCGTAGTTGCATCTCCGAGACAGATGCAGGGCAAGCCGCATCGGGCTTCCATGACAGGGGCACTGTGAATGCACAGAATTTTCAAACTCGAGCACAGTGACGTGAACAGGGCGCAGTGCCAAGGGACCTGTGGATAAGTGGGTTTACTGGCCACAGTGGCTGTGCTTGACTGGACCCACCTCTCCTTGATTATTCGATAAAGGAAACTCGTGTTTTTTTGGATGAAGGCATCAATGACAGAGCACAAAAGAACCATGAAAAAACACTTACAGTAATCTAGAAGGTACTGCTGGACATGTTAATGTTTTTCTCTTAGTGACAGGTTTCCTTTAAAGGGTTTGTCCACATTTCATCAGCAAATACGATTTTAATTGACGCATGGTATGTTATGTCAACATGTGCTAGTCTCGTATTATAACGGTCCCGTTCCGTGTTACACTCTTGATACTGGCTTGTGCACTGTGTGCTCACATGACCTGACAGATTTCTATCTGCTGTAAGTAAACCTAAAGTTTATACAGAGGACAGCAGCAGAGATCTAGAAAACTATGAGGAATTGATACACAAAGTAAAAATGGAAAAATGTTTAACTTTTCATTACACAAACAATACCATATGCTGAAAGTGGACCATTCCTGTGGTCTTTGAAGGATAAGGATATTCTAAATGTAGCTTTAAAGTGATGGTCCAATGTTGGAATAAAAAAATAGTAAAAGGCCTGTGGGATACTGTGAAAGTAGTAAATACCATACTTGCCTTCTTGCTCTGGGTGATCTGTGTAGCACACGACTGCCTTCCACTGCCGGTTTCTGTTGCCACATCAACACAGCCACTGGCTGCAGCATGTATTATCTGTAATGGGTTACACACTGCTGAGCCTCTGTATTCAGCAGGAGAGTCTGTGGTGTAATGGCCACGCCAGGATTACGCAGAAGCACCAGAGAGATGTAAGTATAGTTTGTTGTTAATTTTCATAACATATGGGGCCCATAAAAAATTCCCCTCCCAGACAATTCTCAAATTCTATATGGGCTGCAGTAAACACATATATATAAAATAAAGACACATCTATACATTGTAAGTTTAACCGCTATGCATTATTTTCCGTACCCTGGTGGTCTGTGGCTACTGTCCTGATGTCACACAAATCCAGAGTCCATTGCCTTCTCCAGAAATATATTTGTTTTTCTTTTTCGTCATGCTTTCCACAGGATCCAAGGTTTCTACCAATACGTAGAATGCATTGTCTGCAGTAGTAAATACCAACCATTAACCGCGAGTTTATTCATAACCGATATCTCCAATGGTCACATTGTCATCACTGACCTGGTAAAGGATTAATAAGCTTCAGATGTTTGCACTATCCTCATAGACTCCGAGTCCTAAACTCACAGGCAGACAGAATTTCCAAGTTTGTTCTCGCAAGTGTAAACACCTGCAAAACTTTGCTGAAATTTTCACATCCTGGAAAAAAGTATATAGACTATAATGCAATCTACTGGTTAAAAACAACACCTTTTTATCACCTGAAATTGTAACTTAAAGGGGTTATATCACAAAACATAATATACCATACAATTTCCTTACAGAGGACATTTCTCCCTACCTCATTGCATCCTTAATAGATGCCATTGTTTCTGGCATAGTGTAATTCTCTTTTTTTAGATACCACTGCTAGTCAACAATGGTCATCTCTCCTGTCAGGTGGGTGGAGCCAGACTATTACAATCAAGTCTCTCCTTTCCTCAGAAAGCCCCCTTATCGTAATTGACAGTCCTGCATCCACAAATCACTAAAACACTCTCCATAAGCCTAATGAATATGTCAATCACAGAAAGGGTCATCTGAGCTGGGGGAGCTTGTACTCTCAGTGCTGGACTCCATTTATACACCATTTTCATTCACTGCAAAGTTGATTTTCTGAATGATGCTGGACCAAAAGAGACACTGGACAAAAAGAACATGATCTGAAGTTGTAACCCACTTGACAACATACTGGTAGTATGTATTTTAGCATTTGGTCAAATGCTCCTGGCAGTTTCCTTTTAAGTTTCTCAATTTTAAATCCCTATTGATGTTTACACAATCAATATTATTTTTAAACACCCCCTTACTTACAATTTTACTCAGCTTTATTGCCGTCTTAGCCCTATAACTCAGTGATGGTCATTGTAAAATTCTAGTGACGCTCTAAGACACTTTATGATTCCTCTGTCTGTGCTACAATGTTTTAGAATATCAGGGCACAGGGTTTATCTACACTTTTATTTGTTTCTGAATTCTACTAGTATCTGACACATAGAAAAAGAGAGATGAGACGATCAGAGATGATGAGATCCTGAGATGGATATAGAACACAATGACATTCTCAGCTCTGCTAACTGACCCTATAACAACACACAGAATTAGCTCGCTGTATCCCTCCCTCCTGGAAAAAGACCTTTCTTGCCTGAAGCTTGTAGAGTAAGTCCCCTGCACGCTGCTTGCTGGCAGTAAGTCCTGTGTCTGAGTCTGGTCTTGTAATGCAGGGGGGGGAAGGGCTGGATGCAGAGAGCACTGCAGTGTGCAGACAAGAAGCTATTCAGGAGAAGAATCTACCAAGTCAGAAGATTTACAGAAAGATCCATAGATGTGTAACCAAAAGTTGAACACCAGGATTGTGTTATTTTGTTTATCCTGAGTATATCTTGTATTTGTGGAATACCCATTTCAGGGATGTTGGATGACTAGTTTATTTTTTTGACATAAAATTCTCTTTTTAAAAATCATCCCTGTATAGGAACTTGCCAGTAATGTCTTAGATTCAGAATATTGGGAGCTGGGTTGACTCTCCATGCAGGTAGAAGACACACACTTACCTAACAGGGCCACATTTTAACTGCACTGGGTTTACGTGGCACATTATGGATAAAGCAGTTATGATCCCAAATTCCCCCTCTGAGCCAATGAGAGCTGCTTTAGATCATAGCCTGTATTATCTTTGCGTAAGAGTTTGAGACAGTCCAAAATAGAGCCATCAGGAAGCCTGCTGCCAATATAATAGAAAAGGACAATGAAGGACATGAAAAAATATGAAATATTGGAGGGAACCTGGTAAAATCCTTACAGCTTTAGTCCAAGACTGTCCCTCTGACGATCCATATCGAGTAGTCTGAGGCCACCGGCATTTTACCAGGTTACCCCCTATGTACAGCTTCCCTTTGCTTCGATATCAGGTGGCATGGTGTACCCAGTTCTGCAAGATCTGGTTCAAGCGAGTCAAGTACACATCCTGCCGGCACAAGGGCACCTAAATATCAATTACATTATAAATATATATGAAACTTCTAACCAAAACCATCTTACGCAGACCAATTTTGTGTGTATTCGTTTAAGTTGAGAGAACCCCTGAACAACCAGTATTGGATGCTTTAAAGAAACCTACCATTTGATTTGATACATTATGAACCAACCATAGCTTGAGACTCTGTAGCTACCTGATGCACATATCTTGGTTAATCCCTTTGCTGAGTGGTTTTGCTGAAAAACAATTATAAAAATTATGATAATGAGCCTCTTGCTTCTGGTCCTGGGCTCCAGCACTTTTCCTTTGACATTAGTTATTGCACTGCACCAGAGGATGATGTAATCACGGTGTTCTCCCTGCCAGGCAGAATAATCAATTGCTAGCAACCATCAGCTTCTGTGTAATGAGTGATCCACGCTCAGGTGATGTAGTCCTGTTTGGCTGTTCATCAAAGGTCTTGTGTAATGTGGATGTTTTTTTTTCAGCAAACCAGTCACTCAGGGATAAACTAGATATGATATACCATTCTGCATCATGTTAGTCTGCAGCATTCTCAAGGGTATTAAATGTTATCTTTTCTTTAAAGGAATTCTACCATCAAATCAAGCATAACCAGGGACACTAGCTTAGAATCCAGGACCAGGACTTGTGGTAATTTTGTTTAGATTTGTTATCCTGGTATCCTTCTTCAATCAAGTTTACAATTAGCTATGAGCCAAAAGGGCTACCTAGCAGAGCATGTCTCCCCACTGTGCGATGCCGCGTGAGATTAACAGCAATAGTGAAGTGCTGTGGGAGCATTGGGTATGGGATACAGTTGTAACAGCCTGTGAGACAGGCTGTAAAGCTCTCCGATCTTAGCATAATTTTAATAGAGGCAATGGATACAAATATAGAAGATTACCACATCACACTGAGTGCGTGTACCTGTTTTAATCATGTTGGTTTTGATTTAGAGTCCTTTATTAAGTGAATACAGACAGAATAAAGGCATAATATTGAATACAGTTATTGTCTATGCTTTGTCAATTGTACCAAACTGAGTAAGCTAGTCATGATGTGAAAGGCAATCCAATATTGATATGTCAACATGAAAATGGTGAGATTTGAGGGTATTTGCTACCTGTACACACACATTAATTCACTCCGAGCATAATCTAACCAACAGCCACTAATTTCTCTCAGGTAGATACCGTGAAAGTAGTGAACCATAATCAGACATAAACAAAAAAAATAATTCCAATGACTCAGCACCGGAAACATCAATCGAAAACTGATGACCTGGTCCATAGGGCAGTGGAGATGAGGATCTCATCAAACACTGGTACCCTGCCTCCAACTAACCTGTGTTTCCCCCCTGAGGCGTTCCCGAGCCGACCCCTTTCATTACATGCCTGCAAACACAGAGAGAAATCTAATAATAAAAATTATTAACACTTTTTTAAGAAACTAGAAGAAACATGGACAAGTATATACAATGGTAAGCTGATTTGTCCATATGAAGCTGCAGACGTTTTGTAGCATCCCTAGACATATGTGTAACGATTCCTTTTTGTGTGTTGTTAGTAGGCACGGGACTGTCACAAGTGCATTAATAGTCTTGGATTGTATCTGGACTTGGTTTCACTCCTGTTTGACTGCACTGAACACACACAGCTTCTCCACTTTGCTTTAAGAAATAGCAGTACAAGGCTTCGGTTAGATATTACAGCACAGGGGGTGTCTAATGCAATAACAAAGAACAGAAGATGAGAGACTCCCCAATTGCTCTAAATCCAGAGATACAATCCTGGAATATAAATGTGTATACACACACAAAGGCCCAAAGCCTTCCAAGGCCAATACCTAACAGTGTCTACACTTTGTTTGGTCAAAACTGCTAGTAGACTCCCTTTCATAGTTCTTTCACATATTCTTTTATTGGATATATATTTTCTATTTTCTTCATTAAACTTCTGAAAAGCAATCATGGCTAAATTATCCACACCAGTATCTTATATATTTGTCTCGGTTTACTTCCTCGTGTCACGAACATTTTCTTCTTATAGATTTTGTCCACTATAGAGGATTAGATTATACTAATGTCACATCACAGAAGTGTCTGTTCTAGTTTCCACAAAGGACCGAGTACAACTTTATAGGGAACCTGTCATAGAAATTGACTCATAAACCACTACATTATTTTGTTAAGCAGCCGAATACCTTCCAGAACATGTTTCTTTCATGGCCCAGTTGTGGTGGCATCATCCAAAAAATCTACTTTGAAGTGAGATATATATTGGTTGTATAAAGTTAGGAGGTAGAGACTTGAACACTGAAGTCAAGCTCTCCTTAATTCAGAACACACTAACCAGATCTCCAGAACCCCGTGCAAGATGCCAATCACAGAGGAGGAGGCGCTCAGAGGCAGGAGAGATTCACTTCAGTGATAAACTCTAACCTTCCTGACTTCTTCTGGATGATGGAACCACGCTGATTCATGATCAGCTGTGAGGTAAGGCTTCAAGACAACACACTGAGCAGGGCCTCATCCTATTGTTCATATCATTGTTTGTACTTGTAATGTAATATTATATTTCCCCCTATAATTTGTAAAGCACCACAAAATATGATGGCCTATATAAAAAGATATTATTTACTTTGGTAGTGGTTTATTAGACCACTTTGATGATTTACCCTTAAGGAGACAGAAAGATCATTATTGTTTATATGTGCTTTTTAAAGATGATTTCTAATGACATGAACCTTCTATTGGGGCATATAGATGTCCCAACTTTGGACCCCTTTTTTTTTTTTGGGGGGGGGGGCAGCTGCCATTTAACCAGGCTAATATATCCATGCATTCCTAGGAGAGCATTGATTAATGGGGGAGAAATGTCATGATGCTTTCAGTTAGTGAGTTGGCTGCACTACATCCCTAAAAGCACATACACACATGTACGGTAATATTACACAGAACTAGGGTTTTCCCACTATATGTCTCCTAATCTTTATATCCATAGTAACCTAATATACAGATACTTACTCAGGATCTTAGAAACCTCTTCTGTAGTCCTGGCTTCAAAAGTACTTTGCTATGTCCTAAATTGTACATAGTATTGTTAAAATTATAACAAACTAAAAGTCATATTTATATGGATTCTCCCCCACACCCTGCTGAATGCTAAAATATTTCCCTGTTCCCTACCGTTCTAAGCAATCAATGTGTCTAATTGGGTTCTCTACTGTCCACTATGATGCTCGGAGTTCTGTCCCTGTCCTGTGATCGGCCAGTCACAGTAAGTTTTTCACTGGACCAAGCACTGGGTGGGTTTGAAGTATAGAGACTAATACATAATTGCTTTCTAAGAATATGAGGGGCTAAAAAAATTCCATCATTTAAAGACACAAAAGAATTGGAGCTGGTAAAAAAATTAGTGAAATAAAAAGAAAAATTGAAATAGAAATCAAGTCATTCCATTTTCCATGGAACACATACAAAATAAAATGTGCAATTTTTTTCTTTTCAACTAAATGTGGTACTTAAGTAATAGACCGTACAATGGGGGAATTTGTTAACTCCAGTCCTAAAATTCCTTCGCCAGGCTTTAGTGCCCATACTACTCGGAGCTCCGGCCCTAATAAATTCAGGCACAATCTCAGACGTGGTGTAGACCAGTCTGATCGGTGGGGTTTTTTTACTATAGTATTATCCGGGCGGAGACTATAGATATCCGGTAGGCGGAGTAATGCTCCTGCTCGTCCACCACCCACAGGTCGGAGAGGGGGAGATTCATCTACCTTCTCCATCAGGGAGCCGGCGAGAGGCTAATTAACCGCCCCCAATGGTCCACAGACAACAAGTCCTCATCAGCTCTCATACAAAAAGTTTTTGGAAAGTGGAAGTAAAAAACTGAAAAACTGTAAAAAGACTGAAGCATTAAGCGGTTTATAATATTTAAACAATAATTTCCTTACCTCTTACAGTACGTAACCAGTCATATATGACTTCAATGCACTTTCATCAGTGATACTCTTCCAGGATATTTTCTGAAAGTGCCGGATATCTTCTACTGAGACCTCTGAAAAGAAGCCGGGATACTCTGTATCTTTCCGCAGTGAGTGGTGGCACTTTTCTTGACTCATAAATCTGTTGATTGACAAAAGGGAATCTGCCCCCACCGAGGTTCCCTCAGCAAAGGAGCCTCACTGCAGATGTAATTTTCTTGAGTCCGTCTGAGCACAAATAACTCATATTTTACCACCTGTGAAGTGTACATTTTTATCGCACCATAAACCAACATATTTTGGATCATCTATTTTAACACCTCATATTCTACATAAAAAAATTATGATGTCTCAACTTTTATTTAGCTTATGTAAAGGAATCAACCCTTTGAAAAAAAAAAAAAAAAGCTATAATACTCACCTTGCTCCTCTTAATCTTGATCCCAGCGATGTCCTTCGCTTATCTTGACATGACGGGATCACCTAAAAGGAACCTTATAATTAGCATGCCTTTCTTTTCTAGGCATGTCAAGACTAGGGAGGACAGTGACTGGATCAGCGTAGGTGAGTATTTATGTTTTGTTGTTTTTTTTTCAAATGGTTGATTTCCTTTAAAGTTTTATTGAATCTACCATCAAAATAAGCATGATACAGCAGGGGTACTTAGCACCATGTCCGTGCCTTGTGCCAGCCCCTGAGTAAAACTCAGAGCAGGTCCTATTCTTGACTATTTATGCAGCTCTGCCCTCCCATGGAAGTCTCTGGGGCTGTGAAATTTATGGATGACATAGTGAATAATCCATATTTGCGGAACAGTTGTATGTATCATTTACCTCTTGTGTTTTTTGAGGATCCACAAAACTGGACAACATAGGCCAGTTTTTTCTGGACCTACAGCTTATTTAATATAAAAATACTGTTGCCGCGACCTGTATTTGGTACTATAAAATATGGTCGTGTGCAGGAGGCCTTATAGATCCAGCCAAAGAGTCTGGTGTAATATTCTAAAATTTGTTATATATGGCCTCCTTTCTTCTAAAATCAACTTTAAAATTAGAAAATGACCCTAGAGGGGGCATTACATAGCCCCTCTGTGCTGTAGCTTCACATGTTACTACTGTCTCCCACTCACCTCTGCTCCCTCAATACTTCCCCACTTCTCTGCCTCTGTAATCTCACACAGTGCACAGTCCCCACTCCTGCACATGTGACAGCCGTGAAAGTACAGCAGGGAGGGGCACTGGTAACGTCCCCCAAATCAACAATTTTAAAAGTTGATTTTTTATTAGAAAGAGGCCCCTTCCAGTTGGCGTCGCCTGATTTATATAAGATTCCCTGGTTTTCATGCTGGATTTTGCAGATTTCCTAGGTGAAAATCAGCAAAATTTTTACATTTGGAAGTAGATGTGGTTAACTGGATTAATGGGGAAACATAACATTTTTTTCCATTTACACAATATTCCACATCTTTAATACATATTCAATATTTATTTTCTGTTACTTTCTTCTATACAGAAAAGCATAACAAACTTTGCACAAAATTCTGCCACATTTTGCCTGGTAAATCCACGTGCATACTTTAAATGCAGAAATATTTCAATAATCTCATTAATCAATAATGGTCAGCATGCTCATATGACACTGAGTAACTATTTTACTGGTATTTCCTTTCCTCTGTTTGGGAATTACAATAGTAAGAATCAGGGTTATTAACTGCACTCCAGCAGAATAAGGAGGCCAGACAAGGTACAGATGAGTGCACACAGCTCCTTCCCTGCTGCCCCTGCCTGCAGTACATACTTGTGATAATGCAATCTTTTTTCATGAGATACAAACAATTAAATACAACAGGACATCAGAACAGACAGGCCTAGAAATACCTCTCTCTGCCTTCACTAACACTCTGCTTTTCCTCTTTCCTCCTTCCTGTAAATGCTATGATCCTGCTCCCCTAGTGGTGAAAACAATAACTACTGGTGCAGTGGTGGCCATCTTTGTTAGGGCAAATCAAGAATTTTTAATCTTTCTCACTTTGCTGTAGTGTGATCAGTGATGAGTCTAAATCTCTGTTGACGGAGGCGAGCTATAGAACAGCACCTGCCCCCCTCCAGGTTATATATCACACTATTTTTCTTTTAGCAAGTAGTTCTCCATAGAGTACGCTCATTTACTGATGGGTGGCGCGCACTTTTGCACGGCTTGCAGAGGTCTGCGCTGGGATTGTGTTGCACGCAACTTTTTTTCTGGCGCAACTGTGCTGGCTTCCATGTGACAGAAATTGGGGAGGGGAGCGCGTACGATCCGACTGAAAGCGATTTAACTTTCAAATTGTGTCGCAAGATCAAACACTTACCTCCCACTAAAAAGATGGTGAACTTTCGTCGGACCTGAGAGGGGAAGTGACACATGCAGGATATCGGGCGCTCAATCTTTAGTGAATCGCGGCAACGGTGCATTATAAAGAAGGACAATGCACTTCTGTGAACCCAGCGGTCAGTTAAGTAAATGTTCCCCAATGTCTCACTTCATGCTGACTTTTTTAGTGTTTGCACCCTCTTGCTGCAGGTGGTGCTGTCCAAGGCAGAGGCTTTGGACAGGTTTTACCAATGATCTTAATTAACACGGGTCAAAAATGGATGCGTTTTTAAACGGACGGCTTAAAAGCGGCCCAAAACGCCACGTGTGTTGCCGGCCTAAGGCTGGTGCCACGTATATGCTTTGTCTGCACTTGCAAACGCAGACAGTCGCGCCCACCGGGGCGGCCCTCGGGCCTATCGCATCTGTTTCTATTAACGAAAACACGCGGCTCATTCCTGACGCAGGCGTTTTCCATAGAAACGCCGATGCGATCGGGTCGAGGCCCGCCCCGGTGGGGCGGACTTTTGTCTGCGTTTTGCAAGCGCAGACAGGGTGAAACACCAAATGGCGTTTTTGGGCCGTTTTTATTAAGTGCGTGTTCAGATCTTTAAAAAACGCATCCGTTTTTGTCCTTTTAATTGCGCAAATTTGGAAAACGGACAAAACGCATGCGGTTTTTTCAAACGATGCGTTTTTTACAATCTGAAACGCACTTAGTAAAAACGGCCAAAAACGCCCAGTGTGTGTCTTCACCCAAAGAGCTATGTGTGGCGCCAGCCTAAGACATGTTGCAAATCACATATTTTCTGCAGTTTAAATGGCGCTTTGTACTACACTGGTGTATTTTGTACATTCATTGTTGGTCTGTCTATCCTGTTCTAACAGATGTTTCAATAAGGCGCGTTCACACGTTCCCTAGCGCCGCGTTCATAACGCGACACTAGCGTTCAGGGGGCGGAGTTTGGGGCATCGCATATGCGTCTCCATAGAAACGCATGCGCATCGGGTTATCAATCGCATGCGTTTCCCGGGAAACGCATATGCGATCGGCCTGAGCCCCGCCCACTGGCGCTAGTGCCCGTTTGAACGCGACGATAGCGGAACGTGACGCCACCCTAAAAACTTAAGAGTAAAAAAACAACTATTAACTTTTTTTTTGTCTTTCACCACCTACATACAAATTTACGCCATCTGAAATCCTTTCTAAATAATTGCCGATGAGTAATATGAGAATCAGTTAAATTTTTACATGTGAAAATATAAAGCAAATCAAAACTGGGTCATATTTTATTGTTGGGTTTTCGGGTGCAAATGTTGATGGATGATTTGCCCTATGTTCAGAGGGTACTTCTCATATTAGGCAAGTTAACTTCATTTTCCATGAGTGTAAAATAGCAATAAATCCTCTTCCCTTGAAACCACCGTGTGTGAACTAACCCATAGCGAGACCTCCTCTAATCTGGTGTTTATGGCTTTAGCTCAGTTCGATGGTTCTGGTTTTCATTTATTTTATGGCCTTGCATCTGGTGCTGCATTTGAGTACGGTGATGGTTCTGTACTGTATTTATGTACTGAGCTGAGTGGGGTCGTGTCTAAATGTGGTAAGCTTGGTGGGTAGTCTTTAAAATCTTTATAGAATAAAAAAGGGTTAAGAACCTTTCATAAGTCAGAGAAGTGTGTTGTGTGCCAATTCTAATTTAAAACTTAACTGACAAAAATTAGTTTTGGTACAGCTGAAGAGAACCTTTCACAACAATTCCAATGATATCTGTATCATGCTGCTGGCTTTTTTCTATCACAGCTGACACCGCGCTGTAACACCCACTTGTTAACCCCTTACACACTGCGGTCAAGCATGACCGCGGCGTGTAAGGGTGTTTCCGCTATGGATCCGATCCTCTTCTGGGCAGCTCCGAGGACTGCCATGTGCCCTGGAGCTGCCCGCTCTCCCTGGCAGTCAGATCCCTTCCGGGTCTGGCTGTAAACTGTCTGAGCATGGTGGATGGACACCAAAAGAACATTTTGCAAAAGGCATCATCTACCCAAAGCAGTTCCTGCTCTGAATTGATAAATGTGTGGTCACACGCTGCGCTTTCAGGTAACAGGGGGCCGTGCCTCGGCACAATCTCATTAGTGTTTCCAGCTAAATTGTTGTTTGTGATTGTTTACCGCCTAACCATTCTCTAAGTTCATCTACTTACATTCTCTTCTCCTGGGGATCACGCTTCAATGTTATGAACTTAACGATCTGTCATATGATGATAGCTACCATTTATCTACATTTTGTTTGGTTTGTATCTGGTTTGTTTGCAATTTACTTTAATAAGTTACTATGTTTATCCACCTTGCTTATCTAATAATTTTACGTTGGTGGTAGGTACCAACTGCGAGCCCTGATAAAACCTTTGGTTACGTTGGTTTTCAGCCAAGTCTTATTATCATTTCCATTCAATAGTATAGCTGAAGCATTACAGGCTATGCTTTCGTTTCCGTATCATGTCTACTGTGATATAAACCAGAGATTAAATTCACCTAACTGAAATGCCCCATACCAACTACACTTTGCCAGAGATCCTACCCACCGTTTTCTTCAAACCAGTGCATACAGCTTCTCCACTGCAGCTCAGGTCATATTTGTACACATAGCCATCAAGGGCTAGACCTCTGTGATCTTCCGGCCCCAGCCCCGACTGTGTGGGGCACCTTTTAGGTTGTTCATTCAATGTGATATAATGACCATTTTGGTTCTTACTAGAAATTGGTGAGAGATAAGAACTAGGACGGCAGTAAGGTTATGAGCCTCTTGGGAGACACACTTATTACCCCACTGATATAAGCGGTCAGTAAAAAGATTCCATCACTTCTGTTATTGTCACCACACAATCAGTAATTCAACTACTGGATCCATTGGCACTTATACATTTCAGCACGTTAAAATTACTCTTTATACCCTATGACTTCATCAGCATTTATAGACTTCATACTAATGCGAAATGAACTGTAATTTTAGATGCTTTTTGTCATGGCAAGAAAATTAATTGCTACGTTTTGGTGTAATTTTGTCATATGCGAGTAGTGTGGTGGTGCAGGGTAAGGTTGGAGAGCTGCTAGCTAGCCCCGCATGCGTAGTGCACTTCCGGAGACAGACTGACAAGCCTCTGGCACTTCCATAACAGGAGGCACTGCCATGTCAGAGAGATTTTCAAACTCACGGGACGGTGATATGAGTGGGTTTATACTGGCCACAGTGGCTGTGAGGGGGCATGAGTCCTTGACCTATTCTAAAGGAAACCTGTGTTTTTTTGGGATGAAGCTGACAATGTACAAGTACACAACAAAGAACCATGAAAAAACAATTACGTCAATCTGAAGGTACTGCTGGACATTTAATAGTGTGGTTTCTGTAGTGACAGGTTCCTAAAGGGTTTGTCCACTTTCATCAAATACAGGCAGTCCCCGGTTACGTCAAGATAGGGTCTGCTAGGTTGTATGTTCTTACACTCTGAATTTGTATGTGTGCGTCAGATCCAGACAAATTTTTGCTGTAATGGGACCAAGATTATACATAATAGAACTTCTTAAGACACTTTACAGCTGATTATTGCAAACGGGGACTAAGCAAAGCATTCAAGAGAGCTTCACCATGTCATAGGGGTCTGTCTGTAACTATGAGTTCTGTACGAGTCGGTTCTCTAGTGGGGTCTGTATTGATCCTGTGGTCTTGAAGGATAAGTATTTTAAATGTCTTTAAAGGGTGTCCTGAATGGGAATAAGAAATGAAGGGCCTGTGGGGTACTGTGAAAGTGAATAATAATACTTGCCTCTCTCTGGTGTTCTGGTCTAGCACAGCACTGCCTTCCACTGCCGCCTTTTGTCCCCATCAAACAGCCCCTGGCTGCAGCATGTTTAAGCTGTAATGGGTTAACACTGCTGAGCCTCTGTATTCAGGAGAGCTCTGTGGTGTAAGCCACGCCACGGATTACAGCAAGCACCAGAGAGATGTAAGTATAGGTGTTTGTAAATTTTCATAACATATGGGGCCCATAAAAAATTTCCCCTCCCACAATTCCCAAATTCTATATGGGCTGCAGTAACACACGATATATAAGAATACAAGTACACATCTATACATTGTAAGCCTTGTTACCGCTACTCAGTTATTTTCCCTGTGTCGTGCTGGTGTCTACTGTCCCTGATGTCACAAATCCATAGTTCCATTGCCTTCTCCAGAAATATATTTATGTTTTTTCTTCGTCATGGCTTTCCACAGGATCCAGTAGGTTTCTACCAATACGTAGAATGCATTGTCTGCAGTAGTAAAATACCAACCTTAACCCGAGTTTCAATAACGATATCTCCAATGGTCCATTGTCATCACTGACCTGGTAAAGGATTAATACTCTTCAGATTGTTTGCACTATCCTCATAGACTCCGAGTCCATAAACTCACAGGCAGACAGAATTTCTCCAAGTTTGGTCTCTGCACAGTAACACCTGCAAAACTTTGCTGAAATTTTCACATCCTGGAAAAAAGTAATAGACTATAATGCAATCTACTGGTTAAAAACATATCACTTTTTATCACCTGAAATTGTAAACTTAAAGGGGTTATATCAACAAACATACATATACCATACAATTTCCTTACAGAGGACAATTCCTTCCACTACCTCATTGCATCCTTTAATATATGCCATTGTTTCTGGCTAGTTGTAATTCTCTTTTTTTAGACCACTGCTAAGTCAATCAATGTCTCTCTACTGTCAGGTGGGTGGAGCCAGACTATTACAATTCAAGCTCTCCTTCCTCCTTCCTCAGAAAGCCCCTTATCGTGTAATTGACAGTCCTCATCCAGCAGATATCACTAAAAGCAGCTCTCCACTAAGCCTAATAATATGTCCAATCACAGAAGAGGTCATTCTGATGCTGGGGAGCTTGTACTCTCAGTGCTTGGACTCCATTTATACAACCAGTTTACATTTCACTGCAAAGTTGATTTTCTGAATGATGCTGGACCAAAAGAGACACTGGACCAAAGAAACATGATCTGAAAGTTGTAACCCACTTGACACATACTGGTAGTATTAGTATTAGTCATTTGGTCAAATGCTCCTGGGCAGTTTCCTTTTAATTTTCTCAAATTTTAATATCCCTATTGATGTTTACACAATCAATATTATTTTTAAAAACCACCCCTTACTTTACAATTTTACTCCGTTTATTGCCGTCTTAGCTCCTATAACTCAGTGATGGTCATTGTAAAATTCTAGTGACGCTCTAAGACACTTTAGATTCCTCTGTGCTGTGTGCTGACAATGTGCTTAGAATATCAGGCACAGGTTTACTACACTTTTATTTAGTTTCTGATGATTTCTACTAGTATCTGACACATAGAAAGAGATGAGACGGATCGAGATGAGGATCCGTAGATGGATATAACACAATGACATTCTCAGCTCTGCTAACTGACCGTATAACAACCACAGATTAGCTCTGCTGTATCCCTCCCTCCTGGATAAAGAACCTTCTCTTGCCTGAAGCTTGTAGAGTAGTCCCTGCACGCTGCTTGCTGGCAGTAAGTCCTGTGTCTGATCTGGTCTTGTAATCAGGGGGGGGGGGAGGGCTGGTTGCAGAGAGCACTGCGAGTGTGCAGACAAGACAGCTATTCAGGAGAAGAATCTGCCAAGTCAGAAGATTTACAGAAGATCCATAGTTGTAACCAAAATGGAACACCAGGATTGTGTTATTTTGTTTATCCTCAGTATATTTGTATTTTGTGGCAATACCTATTTATGGATGTGGGGATCTAGTCCTTTTTTTTTGACTAAATTCTCTTTTTAAAAATCATCCCTGTATAGAAACTGCCAGTATGTCTAGATAGAGAATATTGGGAAGCTGGTTGAGACTCTCTAGCAGGTTATAGAACCACACACCTTACCTAACAGGGCCACATTTACTGCACTGGTTTTTACGTGGGCACATTATGGATAAGCATTATGATGCCCAAAGTTCCCTCTGAGCCATAATATCTGCTTTAGATCATAGCCGTATTATCTTTGCGTAGTGAGTTGAGACAGTCCGAATAGAGCCATCAGAAGGACCCTGCCAAATAATAGAAAAGGACAATAAGGACTATGAAAAAATATGAAAATATTGTAGGAACCTGGTAAAACTCTTACAGCTTTCTAGTCCAAGACTGTCCCTCTTACGATCCTAGCTTCAGAGTCTGAGGCCACCGGCATTTGTAGCCAGTTACCCCCTATGTTGACAAGCTTCCCTTTGCTTCTCCGAGATCTAGTGGCATGGTGTAACCCAGTTCTGCTAGATACTGGTTCAACGAGTCAAGTACACATCCTGCCTGGCACCAAGGGCACCTAAATATCAATATACATTATAAATATATATAAACTTCTAACCAAAACCATCTTACGCAGACCAGATTTTGTTGTGTATTCGATATAAGTTGAGAGAACCCCTGACAACCAGTATTGTGCAATCAAAAAAGAAACCTACCATTTGATTTGATGTCATTATGAACCAACATAGCTTGAGAACTGCTGTACTACACTGATGCACATATCTTGGTTATCCCTGTGCTGAGTGGTTTTGCTGAAAAACAATTATAAATTATGATAATGAGCTCTCTTGCTTCTGTGCCTGGGCTCCGCACTTTTCCTTTGAAAATTAGTATGCACTCACCAAGATGATTAATCACGGTGTTCTCCTCCTCTGCCAGGCAGAATAATCAATTGCTGCAACCATCAGCTGCTGTGATGAGTGATCCAGCTCGGTGATAGTCCTTCCTTGGCTGTTCATAAAGGTCTGTGTAATGTGGATGTTTTTTTTTCAGCAAACCAGTCAACTCAGGGATAAACTAGATATGATTAACCAGTGGGACGTTCTGGCAATGGAGTTGGGGGCGTGAGGAGGGGTGAAGCTGGTCATCCAATGGATTGGGTGGGGAATCTTTTTTCTTTGTTTACAGTCAGTTTGTCGTATCTGTGATATGAATGTACCCTTGTGTCTACTATTATTGGTTTTTTTTTTTCGTTATGGGTTATTAGGTCATGTCTAGTGAAGGTTTAATACTTATGTGCGGTATGAGTTTTATTTAACCTCTAGCCGGTGTTGCAGCCAATAATTCATAAATCGATTGCCGTTCTGACTGCCCATTTATAGGCCTCTGCACTGTTATGATTTCTGTGTGTATGACATGATAACACACCCGGAATCGTTGTTTAACCTGTTATGTTTGATTAAATGAATAATTCCTAGCCAAATACAAATTGCGCTGTGAAATTACCTGCTCCAAATCGATAAGTCTTGTTTTTATATGTTAAATTGAGAACTTTTATTGCCTGTTTATATGTGCATGTGTCCATCAACATTGTAATGTTTAAACGTTTAATAAAAATACAATTAAAAAAAAAACAAAACTAGATATGATACTACCATTCTCTGCATCAGTGTAGCTGCAGCATTCTCAAGGTATTAAATGTTGATTTCTTTAAAGGAATTCTACCATCAAATTCAAGCATAAACCAGGGACACTAGCTTATAGATCCAGGGCCCAGGACTGTGGTAATTTTGTTATATTTGTTATCCTTGCTCCTTCTTTCTAAAATCAATGTTTATAAATTATGCTAATGAGCCAAAAGGGGCTACCCTAGCAGGAGCATCTCCCGCAACTGTGCGATGCCGCTGTGAGATTCAGCAGGAATAATAGAAGCGCTGTGGGAGCAGGGGGGAGGGGAGAGGGACAGGTATGATAAGCAGCGTGTAGTAGGACAGGGCTGGTAAACTCTCCTGGATCATTAGCATAATGTTATAGAGGCCATGGATAACAATATGAGAGATTACCACAGTCACATGAGTGAGTGTACCTGGTTTATCATGCTTGGTTTTTTATTTAGAGGTCCTTTAAAGTGAATACAGACATGAATGCAGATATTGAATACAGTTATTGTCTATGCTTTGTCAATTGTACCAACTGAGAAGTAGTCATTATGTAAAGGCAATCCAATATTGATATGTCAACCATGAAAATGGTAGATTTGAGGGTATTTGCTACCTTTACACCCTACATTACACTCCGAAGCATAACTAACCAACGCCAACATCCAACTAATTTTCTCTCAGGTTAGATACGTGAAAGTAGTGAACCATAATCAGACAATAAACAAAAAAATAATTCCAATGCTCACCGGAAACATCATCGAAAACTGATGAACCTGGTCCATGAGGGCAGTGGAGTGAGGATCTCATCAAACACTGGTCACTGCCTCAACTAACCTGTGTTCCCCCCTGAGGCGTTACTGCACGACCCCTTCATTACATGCCTGCAAACACAGAGAGAAATCTAATAATAAAAATTTATACACTTTTTAAGAAACTAGAAGAAACATGGACAAGTATATACAATGGTAAGCTGATTTGTCCATATGAATCTGCAGACGTTTTGTAGCATCCCTAGACATTGTGTAACTTCCCTTTTGTGTGTTGTTAGTAGGCAGCGGGACTGTCACAAGTGCATAAAGTCTTGGATTGTAGCTGGCTTGGTTCACTCCTGTGTTTGATCTCACTGACACAGCACCTTCTCCACTTTGCTTTAAGAAATAGCAGTACAAGGCTTCTGGTTAGATATTTACAGCAGGGGGGTCTGAATGCAATAACAAAGATACCGAAGTATGAGAACTCCCCAATGCTCTAATCCAGAGACAATCCTGGAATATAAAATGTGTATACACACACAAAGGCCCAAAGACTTCAAGGCCAATAACCTAACAGTGTCTACATCTTTGTTTGGTCAAAATGCTAGTAGACTCCCTTCATAGTTCATTCACATATTCATTTTATTGATATATATTTTCTTTATTTTCTTCATTAACTTCTGAAAAGCAGATCATGGCTAAATTATCCACACAGTTTCTTATATATTTGTCTGGTTTACTTCCTCGTGTCACGAACATTTTCCTCTTATAGTTATGTGTCCACTATAAGGGATTAGATTATACTAATGTCACTCACAGAAGTGTCGTTCTAGGTTCCACAAGGACGAGTACAAACTTATAGGGAACCGTCAGAAGAATTGACCTAATAAACCACTACCATTATTTGTTAAGCAGCCGAGAATACTTCAGACATGTTTTCTTCATGGCCCAGTGTGTGGCATCATCCAAAAAATCTATTTGAAGTGAGATATATATTGGTTGTATAAAGTTAAGGAGGTAGAGACTGAACACTGAAGTCAAGCTCTCCTTAATCAGAACATCACTAACCGATCTCCAGAACCCCAGTGCAAGATGCCAATCACAGAGGAGGAGGCGCTCAGAGCAGGGAGAGATTCACTTCAGCGATAAACTCTACCCCTTCTGACTTCTTATGGATGATGGAACCACGCTGATTCATGATCAGCTGTGAGGTGTAAGGCTTCAAGACACACACACTGAGCAGGGCCTCACTCCTATTGTTCATATCACTGTTTGTACTTGTAAGTAATATTATATTTGCCCCCTATAATTTGTAAAGCACCACAAAATATGATGGCACTATATAAAGAAAGTATTATTATCTTCTGGTAGTGGTTTATTAGACCACTTTTGATGACTGTACCCTAGGAGACAGAAAAGATCATTATTGTTTATATGTGCTTTTAAAGATGATTGTCCTATGACATGAACCTTCTATTGGGCATATGATGTCCCAACTTTGGACCCCTTTTTTTTGGGGGGGGGGGGCAGCTGCCATTTAACCAGGCCTAATATATCCATGCATTACTAGGAGAGCCCATTGATTAAGGGGGAGAAATGTCATGATGCTTTCAGTTATGAGTTAGGCTGCCTACTAGCTGCACTACATCCAAAAAGCACATACAGAACATGTGTACGCGGTAATATTACACAGAACTGAGTATTCGTACATGTCTACCTCTTAGTGCTACTAAGCTTTATCTCAATAATAGGTAAACCTAATATACAGATACTTATTCTAAGGATCTTAGAAAACTCTTCTGTAGTCCTGGCTTCAAAAGTACTTTGCTAGTCCTAAATTGTATACATAGTATTGTTAAAATTATAACAAAACTAAAGTCATATTTATATGGATCTCCCCACACTGCGTGAATGCTAAAATATTTCCCTGTTCCCTACCGTTCCTCAATCAAATGTGTCTAATTGGGTTCTCTACTGTCCCTATGATGCTCAGTTCTGTCCCTGTCCTGTGATCGGCCAGTGCACAGTAAGTTTTTCATCGGACCAAGCACTGGGTTGGGTTTGAAGTATAGAGACTAATGAACATAATTGCTTCTTAAGAATATGGAGGGCTAAAAAAAAATTCCATCATTTAAATGACACAAAGAATTGGAGCTGGTAAAAAAAATAACTGGAAATAAAAAGAAATTAACTGAAATAGAAATCAAGTCATTCCATTTTCCATGGAACACATACAAAATAAATGTGCAAATTTTTTCTTTTGCAACTAAATGTGGTACTTAAAAGTAATAGAACGCGTACAATGGGGGAATTTTGTTAACTCCAGTCCTAAAATTCCTTCGCCAGGGCTTTAGGCCCATATCTACTCGGAGGCTCCGGCCCTTAATAAATGCAGGCACAAATCTCAGACGTGTTGAAGACCAGGTCTGATCTGGTGGGTTTTTTTACTATAGTATTATCCGGCGGAAAGACTATAGAATTCCGGTAGGCGGAGTTATATGCTCCTGCTCGTCCACCACCCACAGGTCGAGAGGGGGAGATTCATCTACCTTCTCCATCAGGGAGCCCGGCGGAGAAGGCATATGAACCGCCCCCAATGGGTCCAGCAGACAACAAGTCCTATACAGCTCTCTACAATCAAAGTTTTTGGAAAGTGGAAGTAAAAAACTAAAAACTGTAAAAAGACTGAAGCATTAAGCGGTGGTATAATAATTTAAACAATAATTTCCTTACCTCTTACAGTACGTAACCAGTCACTATTATGAGCTTTCAAGTCACTTTCATCAGTGATAACTCTTCCAGGGATTATTTTCTGAAAGTGCCGGATATCTTCTACTGAGACCTCTGAAAAGGAAGCCGGGAACACTCTGTATCTTTCCGCAGTGAGTGGTGGCACTTTTCTTGACTCATAAATCTGTGCTTGACAAAAGGGATCTGCCCCCACCGAGGTTCCCTCAGCGGAAGGACCTCACTGCAGAATGTATTTTCTTGAGTCCAGTCTGAGCACAATAACTCATATTTTACCACCTGTAGGAAGTGTACATTATTATCGCACCATATAACCAACATATTTTGGATCATCTTTTAACACCTCATATTCTACATAAAAAATTATGATGTCTCAACTTTTATTAGCTTATGTAAAGGAAATCAACCATTTGAAAAAAAAAAAAAAAAAAAGCTATAATACTCACCTTGCTCCTCTTAATCTTGATCCCAGCGATGTCCTTCGCTTACTTGACATGACGGGATCACCTAGAAAGGAAACTTATAATTAGCATGCCTTTCTTTTCTAGGCATGTCAATACTAGGGAGGACAGTGACTGGATCAGCGTAGGTGAGTATTATAGTTTTGTTTTTGTTTTTTTTTTCAAATGGTTATTTCCTTTAAAGTTTTATGAATCTCCACCATCAAAATGAAGCATGATACACCAGGGTACTTAGCACATGTCCGTGCCTTGTGCCAGCCCCTGAGTAAAAACTCAGAGCAGGTCCTATTCTGACTATTTAGCAGCTATGTCGTGTCGCTCCCTCCCATGGAAGTCTCTGGGGCTGTGAAATTTATGGATGACATAGTGAATAATCCATATTTGCGGAACAGTTGTATGTATCATTACCTGCTGTGTTTTTTGAGGATCCACAACTGGACAACATAGGCCAGTTTTTTCTGGACCTACAGCTTATTTAATATAAAAATCTGTTGCCGCGTGACGCTGTATTTGGTAGCTATAAGAAAAATATGGTCGTGTGCAGGAGGCCTTATAGATCCAGCCAAGAGCTGGTGTAATATTCTAAAATTGTTATATATGGCCTCCTTTCTTCTAAAATCAACTTTAAAATTAAGAAAATGACCCTGTAGAGGGGGCATTACCATAGCCCCTCTGTGCTGTATCTTCACTGTACACTTTCTCCCACTCACCTCTGCTCCCTCAATACTTCCCCATTTCTCTGCCTGCTGTAATCTCCACCCAGTGCACAGTCCCCCTCCTGCACGTGTAACAGCTGTGAAGTACAGCAGGGAGGGGCACTGGTAACGCCCCCACTCCACTCACATCAAATTTTAAAAGTTATTTTATTAGGAAGGAGGCCCCTTCCTAGTTGCGGTACCTGGATTTATAGTAAGAGTCCCTGGTTTACAGCTGGATTTTGACAGATTTCCTTAGGTGAAAAATCAGAAAATTTACATTTGGAAGTAGATGTGGTTAACTGGATTAATGGGGAAACATAACACCCAAATATTCCACATCTTTAATACATATTCAAATTTAGTTTCTGTACTTTCTTCATACAGAAAAGCATAACAAACTTTGCACCAAAATTCTGCCACATTTTGCTGGTAAATCACATGCATACTTTAAAATGCAGAAATATTTCAATAATCTCATTAATCAATAATGGTCAGCATGCTCATATGACACTGAGTAACTATATTTTACTGATTTCCTTCCCCTCTGTTTGGGAATGTACAGATAGTAGAATCAGGGTTATTAACTGCATCCAGCAGAATAAGGAGGCCAGACAAGGTACAGATAGCACACAGCTCCTTCCCTGCTGCCCCTGCCTTCAGTACATACTTGTGATAAATGCAAATCCTTTCATGAGATACAAAACAATTAAATACAACAGTGACATCAGAACAGACAGGCCTAGAAATACCTGCTCTCGCCTTCACTAACCTCTGCTTTTCCTCTTTCTCCTTCCTGTAAATGCTATGATCCTGCTCCCCAGTGGTGAAAACAATAACTACTGGTGCAGTGGTGCCATCTTTGTTAAGGGCAAATCAAAGAATTTTAATCTTTTCTACTTTGCTGTAGTGTGATCAGTGATGAGTCTAAAATCTCTGTTGACGAGAGGCGAGCTATAGAACAGCACCTGCCCCCCTCCAGGTTATATATCACACTATTTTCTTTTTAGCAAGTAGGTTCTCCATGAGTACGCTCATTTACTAAGGGTGGCGCGCGACTTTGGCTACGGCTTGGACAAGGGTCTGCTGGGATTGTGTTGCACGCAACTTTTTTTCTGACGGGCACTGGCTGGCTTCCATGTGACAGAAATTGGGGAGGAGCGTCGGACGATCCGACTGAAAGCGGGATTTAACTTTTTCAATGTGTCGCAAGATCAACACTTACTGCCCCATAAAAAGATGGTGAACTTTCGTCGGACCGAGGGGAAGTGAACATGCAGGATATCGGGCGCTCAATCTTAGTGAATCGCGGCAACGTGCATATAGAAGGACAATGCACTTCTGTGAACCCCAGCGGTCAGTTAAGTAAATGTTCCCCAATGTCTCACATCCATGTCTGACATTTTTAGTGTGTTGCACCATCTTGGCTGCAGGTGTGCTGTCCAAGGCAAGAGGCTTTGGACAGGTTTTACCAATGATCTTAATTAAAACGGGTCAAAAATGGATGCGTTTTTAAACGACGGCTGAGGGCGCGTTTCACAACGTTGGTTTTGACCTGCGGTTTTCATTGCGTTTGAACGCAATACAACAGCTGAGGAGAGTGATTGCCGAAGTTTCAATCACTGTTAACGCATGCGTTACCAAAAACGCAATCGTAAACGCGTGTTAACGCATGCTTTAACAAGCGTACGCATGCTGTTTTTGTTAACGCATGCCTTCACATCATGCGGTTTACAAACGTAAAACGGTAATGTAATTAGGCTAATCAAACCTCTCATCAGCTGTTTTATATGCTGTTCCCAAACGCAATGAAAACGCAACCAAAATCGCAAGTGGAAACGCGCCTCGGGTGAAGACACACATGGGTTTTTGGGCCGTTTTTACTAAGTTGTTTTCAGATCGTTAAAAACGACTTTTTTCAAAACGCATCGTTTGTCAGTTTCATTGCGCGAATTTATGAAAAACAAACAAAAATGCATGCAATTTTTAAAAACGCATGCGTTTTTACGATCTGAAAACGCACTTAGTAAAAACGGCCGAAACGCCATGTGTGTCTTCACCCTTAAAAGAGCCGGCCCAAAACGCACGTGTGGATGCCGGCCTAAGGGTGAAGACACCATGGCGTTTTTTAGGCGTGTTTAGGTAGTGCGTTTCAGATCGTTTAAAACCAGCGTAAACCCCGTTTGAGGATGCTTTGCCGTTGCATTCCAATTTCGAAAAACGAACAATCCGTTGTCACTGTTTAACCGAAAATATTAGAATCGTTAGCCGTTTGGCATGAGAAAAAAGCGAAAAAAGCATAGTTTCTAAAAAACGCTAGCGTGTAAAACCGGAGCTTTAACGCTTGACGTTTAGATCGAAACGCTTAGAAAAATACGGACCAAAACCCATGTGAAATGAATCTTCACCCAAGGCCGGCGCCACACAGGGCGCTTGTTGTCTGCGCTTAGCAAACGCAGCAAATCGTCAGCCACCGCGGGCGAAAGGCGGCGTCGGCTCCGATTCCGCATCGGCGATTCACTTCTATGGAAACGCCTGCGATCGGGGAACGACCGCCGCTGTTTCGCGATAAATTAACGAAAAACACCGGCGCTCTTTCCGATCGCAGCGTTTCCATAGAAACGCATATGCGATCGATCCGAGGTCCCGCCCCGTGGGCGCGACTTGTCTGCGTTGGCAAGCGCAGACAAAGAGCTACGTGTGGCGGCCAGTCCTCAGACATGTTCAATCACATATTTTCCTGAGTTTAATGGTGTCTTGTTGTAACTACACGTGGTGTTATTTGTTACTTCATTGTTTGGTCCTGTCTACTCGTCTAACAGATGTTTCAATAAGGGCGCTTCACATGTTCGCTAGCCCGCGTTCATAGCGAGACCTAGCGCACAAGAGGGCGGAGTTGGGGCAATTGCATATGCGTCTCAGAGCATGAGAAACCAATGCCGATCGGTTATCAAATCTCATACGTTTCCCGGGAAACGCATAGCGATCGGCCTGGATGTGCCCTGCCCCCACAGTGCGCAGTGCCGCGTTTGAGACGCGACTTTAGCGGGACGTGTGAAACGCGCCCTAAAAATTTAAGATAAAAAACACAACAATTAACTTTTTTTTTTGTCTTTCACAACAACCTACATACCAATATTTACGGCATCTGAAATTCCTTTCTAAATAATGTGTGATGAGTATATGAGATCAGTTAATTTTTACATGTGAAAATATAAAGCAAATCAAAACTGGGTCATATTTTTTGTTGGGTTTGCTGTGCAAATGTTGATGAGAGTTGCCCTATGTTTCAGAGGGTATCTGCTCAGAATAAGGCAAGTTACTTCTTTTTCCATGATTGTAAATAGCATAAAATCTCTCTTCCCTTGAAATCCACGTGTGTGAACTAACCCATAGCAGAGACCTCTCTAATCTGGTGTTTATGGCTTTGCTCAGTTCAATGGTTCGGGGTTTTGCATTATTTTATGGACCTTGCTTCTGTACTGTCATTTGAGTACGGTGATGGTTCTGGTACTGTATTTATGTCCTGACTTGAGTCTGGGGCTGATAAATGTGGTACTTGGGGGTGAGTCTTTAATCTGATAGAACAACATGGAAATGATGTTAAGAGAAACCTACACCACAATCTACCTATAAAGGTAGATTGGGGGGTTTTTTTTGATTGTAGGTGTGAATCAATGGGACGTGAGGAATTAGCCCTTTAAAGGCCAATCCTTCCTACTCCCTGCACTTTTTTTTGTAACCTTTTTATTACCCTAAATAGTTATTTTGTTATGCGGCTACTTGGGCGTGGAGTAGCCGCTCTGGTATACACAGGCTGCTACTCCCACGCCCCAGGTAGCACTTTACCCCTCTAGCTGGAGCTGCACCATGTTCGGAACGCGCACTGCTCGTAGCTGGCGCGCCCTCGTACCGCCGATCCTGCCGTTCTGCCGCATGCGCCAGAACAGCAGGCCCGCGCCTGTGCAGCCCCGGCTTCGGAGAAAAAAAAATGATCCTGCAGGCGCGGGTGCTGTTCTCGTATGCGTCAGACGGCAGGCTCTTCGGACGAGGGGCCGCGCAGCTACCTAGACCTGCGTGCCGAACATGGTGAGTAGGAGGGGGTCTAAAGTGGCTACCGGGGCGTGGAGTAGCCGCCTCGTGTAACTCACGATGGGTCTACTCCACGCCCAATAGCCGCATACACAAATTCCATATTAGGGTACTAACAAGTTACAAAAAAGTGGGCCGGGGGGAGTGAGGATTAGCCCTTAAAAGGGCAATCCTCACGTACCCATTTGATTCCCTACACCCGATCACCGTGTATAAGTAGATTGTGGGGTAGTTCCTTATAACACCTTTCATCATCAGAGATGTGTTGTGCTGCCAATTCTAATTTAAACTTAGACTGACCAAACTTAGTTTTGTCCAGCGGAAGAGAACCTTTCACACAATTCCATGATATCTGTATCCATGCTGCGGGCTTTTTTTATCACAGCTGAACACCGCGCTGTAAACCCACTTGTTAACCCCTTACAACTTGAGGCGGTTCCAAGCATGAACCGCGGCGTTGTAAGGGTGTTCCGCTATGGATCCGATACTCTCTGGGCAGCTCCGAGGAACTCCATGGCTTCCCTGGAGCTGCCAGCTCTCCTGGCAGTCAGATCCCTTCCGGGGTCGTGACTGTAAAACGTCTGAGCATGTGCGTCTGGCATTATGGCAAGTTGACACCAAAAGAACATTTTGCAAAAGGCATCATCTCACTCCAAAGCAGTTCCGTCTCGGAAATTGATAAGTGTGGTCAACACGCTGACGCTTGCAAGGTAAACAGTGGGGCCGTTTGCCCGCACAATCTCAGTAGTGTTTTCCGCTAAATTGTTGTTTTGTGATTGTTTACCGGCCTAATAAGGCACCCCCTATTGCGCTAGCGCGGTGCAGTGTGTGACTGCACCCTGAGGCAGCGCCACACAGGGCGCTTTGTCTGCGCTTGCAACAGCAGACAAAGTCGCGCCCACCGGGCGGGCCTCGGCCCGATCGCATCGGTGGTCTATGGAAACGCTGCGATCGGGAACGACCCGCCGGTGTTTCGCGTTAAATTAACGCAAAAAAATTTCGCGTTGTTAACGAATGCGTTAACATCGCGTTTACGAGTGTTTTGTAAACAGAAACGTACAGTGATGTAATTAGGCAAATCACCTCTCCTAGCTGTTGTATATGCGTTTCAAACCGAATGAAAACGCAGGTCAAAACGCAACGTGTGAACGCGCCCTAAGGGTGAAGACACACATGGCGTTTTTGGCCGTTTTACTAAGTGCGTTTTCAGATCGTAAAAAAATGCATGTGCAAAAAACGCATGCGTTTTGTCCGTTTTTAATTGCGCAAATTCGGAAAACCGGACAAAACGCATGCGTTTTTGACAGGTTTGACCAATTATCTTAATCCAAAACTGGTCAAAAACGCCATGTGTGTCTTCCATTCAGAAGTTTTGGAAAACGCATGCATTTTGATAATTGGTCAAACCTGTCAAAAACGCATGCGTTTTTAACGATCTGAAAATGCACTAACTAAAAACAGCCCAAAAACGGCCTAAAAACGCAAGTGTGTCTTCACCGGGTGAAGACACACGTGGTGTTTTTGGTCGTTTAAAGGCATCAGTTTTTGACAGTTTCCCCAATTATCTAATAGATAAACAGGTTGTAAGAGGCAAACGCATGCTAAATGGTCGAAAACCAGATGTTTTAAAAATGCATTGGTTTTAAAACGCATGCATTTTAAACGGACAAAAAGCATGCTTAAAACGACCAAAAACGCCATGTGTGGCATCACCCTAAAACAAATTTCCCAAAACACTGCACAGATTAAACCTAATTCTTCTGGAGAAACTTCATAACAATGATTTTGAAAGTGGGACAGTATTCTATTTCAACCAGGAAGGTAGATAGGATCCCTCCCTACCTTCAAAGGTGGTGCATGTACACGTATGGCTATAAGACTACACACATCCGCAACACAGTCTGCATAAGACGAGTCTCACTCCTAAACAATTATATAAATTAAAAAGGAAGCGCCAACTAGATCCGTGCAAGAGACAATGCACTGTCGGGAGGTACACAAATGGTGTAGATATTGGAAGCTTAGCAAGACCCCCTACAGGGGCAGCAGCCATAGGTTATATGACAGTGGTGGTGAAAACTATGGCACTGGTGCCAAAGGTGGCACTCAGAGCCCTTTTAGGGCACTCAGGCCATCATGCCAACAGAGAGTTTGCCAGAGAGGATTCAAAGCTTCCCTTTGTGGTCTAAGACAGCCCAGGAGTGCCATGTCTCAGCGCCATTTTAAAGCGATATCCTTGGCTACCAGCACTACAGGAGGAGCAAGAAGGTGTGGATAGATATGGGTATAGTGGGGCTCCTGCTGGGTCCCCTGGAGGGAAGCACATCCAAATTTCAATATCTTCTTTCATTGGTGAACTCAGGACCCAATATGTGATACAGCAGGGATCAATAAACTACTAATTAAATTGTCATGTTGGCACTTGTGACATGTAAATGGTATGGTTGTAGTTGGGCACTGTCTCCAAAAGGTTGCCATCACTGTTTATAGGATTGTGAATATACTGTTGTGTATATTTGTATCTACTCTAAATGTGTATTGTATATATGCGTGTGTATATACTGCATGTATATTTTTAAAGGGGTAGTGGCTCCATTCAGAAGTTCTCTATGGGGCTCAGTCTCTCCTAGTTACGCCACTGACTCACACCATAGCTTAAGGGTGAAGACACACATGCCGTTTTTGGGCCGTTTTTACTATGAGCGTTTTTGTCCGGTTTTCCGAATTTGCGCAATTAAAAATGGACAAAAACGGATGCACTTAGTAAAAACGGCCCAAAAACGCCAGTGTGTCTCACCTAAGGCCGGCGCCACACAGGAGCGCTTTGTTGCGCTTGCAAACGCAGACAAAAGTCGCGCCCACCGGGGCGGGCCTCGGCCCGATCGCATCGCCGTGTGGCGATCGGGAACGAGTCGACGGTGTTTTGCGTTAATTAACGCGAAACACCGGGGCTCGTTCCCGATCGCAGGCTTTCCATAGAAACGCCGATGCGATCGGGCCGAGGCCCGCCCCGGGGCGCGACTTTGTCTTCGTTTGCAAGCGCAGACAAAGCGCCCTGTGTGGCGCCGGCCTAAGGCCGGCGGCACATGTTGCGTTTGAACCCAGTTTTGGGCCGTTTTAAGAAGTCTGTTAAAAAACGACATAAATTCACACGGATTTAAAATCTGTAACCACAGGTCAATTTCCACTATAGATTTTTATTCCTGCAGTGGGTAAAATTACTCCAGTACCTACCCCCGTGGATGATCCCCAACTCTGCAACATGCATGATGGTGGTGGCGCTTTGAACCCATTTTTAGGCCGTTTTAAGCAGTCCCGTAAAAAAAAAAAAAAAAAAAAAAAAAACACAATGCATGAGTTTTTGACAGTTTCCCAATTATCTTATTATTGGAAAAAGGACAAAAATTTTCAAAAAACGCATGCATTTTTTAACGGACTGCTTAAAACCGGCAAAAAAACGGGCTCAAACGCTAACATGTGCCACCACCCTTAAACTTGTTCTGTCTGTGTGGAAATTCTGAATATAGTTTAAGTTGTTGTTTAAACTGTTTAAACACATAAATGATTGAAGACTGAATGTAGACGAAGATAACACAAAATACTTTATTTATGGATGACAAAGATTCAACAAGATTCAAAAATACAGAAATCTTAGTCCAGCTCTGCAAAATCCTTCAATAAACAGCATGTGGCCCACAACACTGCCAGTGGCCTGATACTAATACATTCTCTTTAATGAAAATTCTGTACATGAATATGAAGGGGACATATTTCACAATAATTATGATATCAATATAAGGCGAAACAGACACCACAGGTTTCTGCAGCTATTACACGTGTACAGCTTTTCTACAGATTGTATGATCATATGTAATTCTATCATGATCCTCTAGATCACTAAGTCAGCAAACTAATCTAGGGTCAGATGTGGCTCACTGGGGAATATATTTCCAAGGTCTTATAGCTGTATACATTATGATATAACCCATAAGATTTTTTACATAGCAGCAAGGCCACAATTGACCGGCGGAATCTGGTTAGTGACTTGAGGCAAAATAGGTGTGGATTTACATTGAAGAAAATTCAGTTGCTAAACATGGACCAAATGGTTAAAACACCCAACAAAATGATTGTCATGTGTTTTTTTTTTATTCAGTTTAGGCTCAGTTCACACCTGTGACCAGACCTCCGTTATCTTACATAAACTAAATTTTTATTATAATTTAAGTTAACACATCGTTTAGAAGAGCATTGATTTTCAATGGACTTTGTGATATAACGTAGTGGTGCAAACAGAGACTTATCATTAATTTTGGCCAGAAGATAAGAGGCCCGAACACAGGTTATGAACTTGCGAAGCTTGACGATGGCTTTGAGCCGCTACATCCCCATTGCAGCAGGTTTACCACCGGGAGTTATCAGCCACTAAGGCCGTGGTCACACGTTCCGCAGGCCTCCGTTCATACGGGACACTAGGTGCGCAAGCGTCACATTATGAACAAAGGACAACTAGTGGAATGTATGACCGTGGCTAACCCACGGTGACCAGTCTGTGTTTCCTAACCATAGTAAATCCCACTGAAGACCAAAATCATGATTGTCAATGACCTAGAAACAAAATAAACTACCTAAATTTTACCACTCTGTATCAGCTGTGTAGGTTGTGACAGAGCCTCCTATAAACATTGTTAATTGAACATTTTGAGCCAAAGAGGTTCTCACATACAAGAACACTTTGTAACTAACCTCATACTAAATCTGCAGTGAAACAAAAAAGAAACATTACGTTACATTCTGTTAACACGGTGATAATATTTACACACAAATCACACCAGAACTTGGTCACCGTTTAGGATATAGCTTAAACACATTGGATCACAAGAACAGCTACATTCAGACTTCTAATACAGTCAGACTGTAGATGAATCAAATGGACAGCAGTAGGATGTGCATTGCCAGGATGAATGACAAGGCTTACTTAAAAAAGGTTACAGGAGTCTGATTGTCATTCAAAACATAAAACTGTAATAGTTCAGCCCCTAGTGGCACATTGATGTATCATGTAATCAATTTTTGATGCAGCCCCATAGACTTGTATAGGACTATAATCTTGTGTACACAAGGAAGCAGGGACTCCTTCCATCATATACACGCAGTCCCCGGGTTACGTAAGGATAGGTTCTATAGGTTTACTCTTAAAAGGGAACCTACACCCACGATTGTACCTATCAAAGGTAGAATGGGTGGTAGGTGGATGAACGGGACGTGAGGTAGCCCTTTTTAGAGATTATCCTCACCCCGGTATCTTTTAGAAAACTTGTAGCGCTGATATGTAAATCTTCTTAAGCACCTATGGGGCGTAGAGTAGCCGGACATGAGGCTCAAACGTCGAGGCCACGCCGCGCCCCAGTAGCCTCTTTCTCCTATCATTTTATCTTCGGCGCTTGTCCAAGTACCCAGCGTTCTGCGCATGCACAGTAATTCGGGCCTCGGAGCTATGGCCGTGCAGCCACAGGCCTGTGTTCTGCGCGGCCATATACAGTTCTGACCTTGTATACAAGTCAGAACTGTATATTTAAAATTGTAGATCTAGACATTTTTTGGTCCTGTGACCAAAATTGGATTTTAAAAATGTTGGATTGTTAAGAACCAGGATTAACACTTAAGCTTAAATACAGACACCTGTGATAAATGTTACGCTGTTTTTATTGTAGCCCAAGGCTAAAGTACAGTAAATTACCAACATCCAGAGGTCCGTTTGTAACTGGGGGTCCTCTAGTCAGGTGGTTCTTAAGTAGGGGACTGCCTGATTAGATGAATGTAGTCCGTGCTCTGCACCGAGGTTGGTCAGTGACATCCAGCCAGACCGTAATTTTCTTTTCCAGTTTTTAAACACATTCACACAATGGCAGCTAATTAATAATAACTTTATTATCCCAGAGGGAACTTAATGCAGCATAATTTTATCTAGCGACTGTATCCTGCTATTGTTTAGATGGGGAGGGAGAAAAACCACACATCACATTTAGGTTTAAAATGAGCTTTTGTGTGATGGGACATTCCCTAGAGTTGTTCTTCGAAGGTTGATTGGTAAAGCCGGGAATCAGGGATTTTGTTTTCCAAAACTTCCCAATATCATACAGCCTGGACTAAAACCTATGTTCACACACACAGCAGAATGGTTGCAGAAATTTCTGATTCCTTAAATGAGGTTTGCATGAAATATTATGAAATAATATTAGATTCTCTTTCACACAACCATGAACGATCAGTGTATTACGGACTGTGTGTTGACTGGATTTCCAGGACTGACCACAGCACTTTAGGACACGCGAGCACAGTCATGGGGATGCAAGGAATCCCTGCTTCATTTATAATAGCTCTGCCTTAGGGATTCCTTGTATCATAAATCACTATGATGCATGGAGTCCGGTTTAGAGTACTTTGACAGGTCCATGGTCCACAGACCAACCCTAATTTCTGTGGGGGGAGATTTATCGAAGTCTGAGAGCAGAACTCTTCTAGTTGCCCATGGCAAAACCCACAGAATCCAGCTTCTTTTTCCCACAGCTGTTTATAAAAGCTGACCTCTTACTGATGCCAGGGATAACTAGAGCAGTTTCAGCTTGCACACACATCTGATAAATCTTCCCAGTCTATCGGCACACAGAGAGAGCTGGCTGCTGAAATTAACGAGGTAATTCTTCAAGCATCAAAAACCAACTCCCTTTGATGCAAGTTTGTGGCTGGGTGGCGGAGTTTTGCATTGCAATACACTGCAGATTTTCTACAAACAAAACATATCACGTGTCAGTGCCATAGGGTGATTTTTTTTTTAATAATGTAGCTCTGCATTTCAATGGAGACTCAACACAAAATCATATTATAGGAGGTCTAACAGGAAGTAGCGTCCTCATGATGAGCAGGCTTGATCCAAATGTGGAACGCCTAAAAGATCTCAAATACATTTGTAAGCTACATTAGACAAAAGTGTGCTTGCCGGTGCTACACACGTCAGCTCGCCCCCGCCCCTCTCACTAGAAGATACATGGTGCACAGCGCGGTATTATGTGGAATGATAGAACATGTCCTATCTTTACCCTGGGTATGGAACGGTACGGTGCCCCAAGGTCGTCTGAATGTAGTCTAAGGCAAAAGGTTGTTAATTTAAAGAATCATGAATTATTTAAGAACACAAGAATTTATATTATACAAAACAGATTTCTGCAGTGCATGTATAGAGAAGAAGCTGTACTGATATAAAAGTGTAAATCATTTTAGAGAAGATTTCTATATAGAAAGATAAATAATCATGTCAGGACTCCTAGAAGAGGATGTAAGAGTCTGATTACTCTGCCCACACACTGTGATAGACAAGCTGCCTATGCCCCAGGAAAGAGGTATTCATAATGTTTGTAATGTTCACAGATCCTGCTCCACAAAGCATAAAACCAATACCAGAGCACTTAAACAACTTTCTATATCATGACTCCTAGCACACAGGGCTGAATAAAATCACTTTCATTTTTAATATATAGGTACGGTCTATAGAACAAAGGGGACTGACCCCAAGGGGGACTTTAAAGTTGTAAGTTTGGGAGTAACTCCAGGGGTATCGAAGTTGGTTTTATTACACTTGTGTCAGAGGGATATAAAGGGATGTTCACACAACATACCACAACATCTGTCTATAAATTACAGATGGGAACCATTCACTTATATGGAGTAGTGCTGCAATACCACACAACTCTAGAAATGGGTGGGAGCTGTACAACTCATAACAGATAACATCATCGAGCAAGTAGAATAGTAAATAAAATATGAAATCTGGTAAAAATAGGACAAAATGTATGAAATTTATTACTTACTTCAATAATCCCCACATGGAAGCCCTCCTATATAAGATTTCACAACTTTTCATAAGTATGGCAAACTAAAATAATTACTACTGCCAACAATCGCCGATTTATACATATAATCTGATCTCCACATAGATATACATCTTTGTATTTACATGTAAAAATAAACTGGCACTCTACTACAATATACACAAATATTTCTTGGGCTTGCAGACACAAGCCCCTCCTAAAGCAGTGTAATAGTATAATTTAACTGGCTCTATACTTAAAATATTATCCACTTCTTTATCTTCTCTGTATACCTCCATTTAAAATATATATATAATGCAGTCTAATGGTATTGGGAAAAGATTCTTTTGGTGCATTGCATATTAACACAGCGAGCCAGGTCACATTTATAGTAGAAGACCAACAAGTGCTGTCATACAGCATCACTAGGATACATCTACACACTACATAAATAGGCACTGGCACTACATGGAATGTTCTGGAAGCTCCTCTGAGGGACAGATTGCTATTCCATTCTAATTTACATTTTCCATGAGCTCTCACACAATATAGAATTCCATGGCAGTATATGATCAGGTTACCAGGACATGTATTGATGTCACTGTACAGATAGCCATGTTAAAAAGTAATTCTTATATATAATCTTTATAAAATATATCTAGGTGATCCACACTAAATAGGAAAAAAGCAAATGTTGGCCAGTCCATGTCACCCAAGCAAGTTAAAAGGGGTTGTCCCAGCAAGGAAGCTAGGTAATGGAAAAAGTAACGGCGAATTTCCCACTGCTGGGACCCCCAATCATCTAGAGAACATTCTGGAGATACTCGAGCGCTTTGCTCATCAATTACTAACAATTGTGTAGTCTTCAAGGAAGAATTAATGCACAATTGATGCAGTTCTGCTGCTGATTTAAACCTGTATTTACAACATAACTAGATATAACTTTTTTTTTAGGTCTCATATACATCAAAACCTTAATCTTTTATGGTTGAATAGAGATCAAATACTGTAACTGTTACAAAAATACATCTGCACACATCTAACACATGTAGGTGTATATATTACATGATACCATTTTACCTAACATGACTATAACATGTATATACACACACACACAGAAATAAAGGGTATATTACACAGTAAAACCAAAGGGGTTGTATAATACAGCACACGCTTTAGTGCAAATAGAAATGCATCTGCGTCCCTTAACTGAATTAAGAGATCACTACTCGCTGGTGTTGTCAATTCACAATAGAATTAAACGTCAGAACTATTAGGACTGTGCCTACACGAGAATACTGTAGTAATCTTAGACACATACCTTTGCATGGGAACACAACTGCATGTGAGTTCATATAGAGCCAAATGAAAGCCCCCTTGCTCTTGATTATACAGCTTCTACATATGATGAACTGGATTTACACACCACAAATTCACTGATGTATATGGACATATAACTTACTGTACAGTCACAGTTGTGCATTTTGTATCCAGGGTATCTTTATAAAAAAATTACTAATACATCTCATGTCACTTACATTATGTTCTAATGAAAGACCTGCACATTACCTTGTCAATAAGCAAGCACAAACTGGCTATGTGCAACGTAGTAACCATGGAGTAAGGCAAGTTCACTTAACTTTGTACCCTTTCACCAACATAGATGAACAAAGATTACACCGCTAACAAAAAAATACAAATTTACATAATAGCAGTACCAATCCAAGTGCAACAAATTCTCTTTGTAGGAAGAGGTTGTAATTGGTAAGACAACGGTTGCCTCCCATTAGTGTTTCCAGCTAAATTGTTGTTTGTGATTGTTTACCGCCTAATAAGGCACACCCCTATTGCGCTAGCGCTGTGTAGTGTGTGACTGCACCCTGAGGCCGGCGCCACACAGGGCGCTTTGTCTGCGCTTGCAAATGCAAACAAAGTCGCGCCCACCGGGGCGGGCCTCGGCCCGATTGCATCGGCGTTTCTATGGAAACGCCTGCGATCGGGAACGACCCGCCGGTGTTTCGTGTTAAATTAACGCAAAAAAAAATTTCGCGTTGTTAACGCATGCGTTAACATCGCGTTTACGATGCGTTTTGTAAACAGAAATGTTAACAGTGATGTAATTAGGCAAATCACCTCTCCTCAGCTGTTGTATATGCATTTCAAACACAATGAAAACGCAGGTCAAAACGCAACGTGTGAACGCGCCCTAAGGGTGAAGACACGCATGGCGTTTTTGGGCCGTTTTACTAAGTGCGTTTTCAGATCGTTAAAAAAACGCATGTGCAAAAAACGCTTTTGTCCGTTTTTAATTGCGCAAATTCGGAAAACCGGACAAAAACGCATGCGTTTTTGACAGGTTTGACCAATTATCTTAATCCAAACTGGTCAAAAACGCATGCGTTTTTCAACGCATCTGAAAAATGCACTAACTAAAAACAGGCCCAAAAAAAAAAAAAAACCCAAAAACGGCCCGAAAAAACGCCCACAAGTGTGTCTTCCCCAGGGTGAAGATTGGATGTGAAGACAGTGGGTGTTTTTGGTCTGTTAAAAGATCAGTTTGACAGTTCCCCAATATCTAAGTAGATAAACCGGTTGTTGTATGTATGTAAAGGCAAACGGGATGCTCTAATGGTCGAAAACCTATGTTTAAAAATGCATTGGTTTTTAAACGCTATGCATTTTTAAACGGACAAAAACGCAGTTAAACCTGACAAAAACACGCAACGTGTGTGGCATCACCAGACACAAGACAACTTTGATCTACATTTACACTCTCCCTACATATCTCTCCACTCAACTTCTCGTCCCTCATTCAGATCAGTAGCCATTAAATCATTCCGTGCACCTTATGCCTCCTGTCCGTCTTATTTTCCCCTCTGGAGCAGCCCCACTCACCACCTAATTTCTCTGCTCTATCTCCCGAATTCCTTTCCTAACTCGAGTACCTCCTTATGAGCACTGCCTTCCTTCTTTCCTATCCATCCATCACAATGATTTTTGAAAGTGGGACAGTTATTCTATTTCAACCAGGAAGTAGATATGGATCCCTCCCTACCTTCAAAAGTGGTGCAGTTACAGTATGGCCTATAAGACTACACACATCCGCAACACAGTCTGCATAAGACGAGTCTCACTCCTAAACAATTATATAAATTAAAAAGGAAGCGCAACTAGACCCGTGCAGAGACAATGCACTGCCGGGAGGTACACAAATGGTGTTAGATATTGGAAGCTTAGCAAGACCCCCTACAGGGGCAGCAGCCATAGGTTATATGACAGTGGTGGTGAACCTATGGCACTGGTGCCAAAGGTGGCACTCAGAGCCCTTTCTATGGGCACTCAGGCCATCATGCCAACAGAGAGTTGCCAGAGAGGATTCAAAGCTTCCTCCTGTGGTCTAAGACAGCCCAGGAGGTGCCATGCTCAGCGCCATTTTAAAGCGATATCCTTGGCTACCAGCACTACAGGAGGAGCAAGAAGGTGTGGATAGATATGGGTTATCGTTGGGGCTCCTGCTCTGGGTCCCCTGGAGGGAAGCTACATCCAAATTCAATATCTTTCTATTGGTGAACTCAGGACAATATGTGATACAGCAGGGATCAATAAACTACTACTTAAATTGTCATGTTGGCACTTTGTGACATGTAAATGAGTATTGGTTGTAGTTTGGGCACTGTCTCCAAAAGGTTTGCCATCACTGTTATAGGATGTGAATATACTGTATGTGTATATTTGTATCTACTCTAAATGTGTATATGTAATATGCGTGTTTATAATGCATGTATATTTTTAAAGGGGTAGGGCTCCCATTCAGAATCTTCTATGGGGCTCAGTCTCTCCTAGTTACGCCACTGACTCACACCATAGCTTAAGGTGAAGCCACATGCCGTTTTGGGCCTTTTACTATGAGCGTTTTTTGTCCGGTTTCCGAATTTGACGCAATTAAAAATGGACAAAAACGGATGCACTTAGTAAAAACGGCCCCAAAAACGCCATGGTGTCTTCACCCTAAGGCCGGCGCCACACAGAGCGCTTTGTCTGCGCTTGCAAACGCAGACAAGTCGCGCCCAACGGGGCGGGCTCGGCCCGATGCCATCGCCCTGTGTGGCGATCGGGAACGAGTCGACGGTGTTTTGCGTTAATTAACGCGAAACACCGGCGGCTCGTTCCCGATCGCAGGCTTTCCATAGAAACGCCGATGCGATCGGGCCGAGGCGCCGCCGGGGGCGCGACTTTGTCTGCGTTTGCAAGCGCAGACAAAGCGCCCGTGTGGCGCCGGCCTAAGGGCGGCGGCACATGTTGCGTTTTGAACCCAGTTTGGGCCGTTTTTAGAAGTCTGTTAAAAAAACGCATAAATTCACACTGGATTTAAAATCTGTAACCAGGTCAATTTCCACTATAGATTTTTATTCCTGCAGTGGGTAAAATTACTCCAGTACCTACCCCCCGTGGATGATCCCCAACTCTGCAACATGCATGATGGTGGGGGCGCTTTGAACCCATTTTTAGGAGCCTTTTTTAAGCAGTCCGTAAAAAAAAAAAAAAAAAAAAAAAAAAAACACAATGCATGAGTTTTTGACATTTCCCAATTATCTTATTATTGGAAAAAGGACAAAAATTTTCAAAAAACGCAGCATTTTTTAACGGACTGCTAAAACCGGCCCAAAAACGGGCTCAAAACGCTAACATGTGCCACCACCCTTATAAACTTGTTCTGTCTGTGTGGAAATTCTGAATATAGTTTAAGTTTTGTTTTAAACTGTTTAAACACATAAATATGATTGAAGACTGAATGTAGACGAGTAACACAAAATACTTTATTTATGGATGAAAAAGATTCAACAAGATTCAAAAATACAGAAATCTTAGTCCAGCTCTGCAAATCCTTCAAAAACAGCATGTGGCCCCAAACACTGCCAGTGGCCTGACTAATAATACATTCTCTTTAATAGAAACTCTGTACATGAATATGAGGGGACATATTTCACAATAATTATGATATATCATATAAGGCGAAACAGACACCACAGGTTTTTCGCAGCTATTACACGTGTACAGCTTTTCTACAGATTATTGATCATATGAACTTCTATCATGATCCCTTAGATCACTAATGCTCGCAAACTAATCTAGTGTCAGATGTGGCTACTGGGGAATATATTTCCAAGGTCTAGTCTGTATACATTATGAATACAACCCTAAGATTTTTTACATAGCAGCAAGGCCACAATTGACCGGCGGAAATCTGGTTAGGACTTGAGGCAAAATAGGGTGGGATTTACATTGAAGAAAATTCAGTTGCTAAACATGGACCAAATGTTTAAAACACCCAACAAAATGATTGTCATTGTTTTTTTTTTTATTCAGTTTAGGCTATTCACAGAGCCCTCCGTATTGTCTCTTAGTCTTGCATTTTTTTACTCCGTATCGACTTTCAATTCAATGAGCTTTTCACGCTTACCCATAGCATCTTACCTGCTTAGACGGCGTTCCGTCCACTACGATTAGCGGTGGGGCAATGTATTCACCAGTTAAATCGTAACTCCTCTACTACTGTATACATAAATCTCCGATTAGAAGGAGCATTGATTCAATGGACATGTGCTCGATATAACGTAGTGTATGCAAACAGGACTATCATTAATTTGTGCAGAGATAAGAGGCCGAACACAGGTTTAACTCATGTGAAGCTTGACGATGGCTTTGAGCACGCACATCCCATTGAGCAGCGTTACCACCGGGAGTATCAGCCACAAGGCCTGGTCACACGTTCCGTAGGCCTCACGTTCATAACGGGACACTAGGCGCTGAGTCACATTAGAAACAATGGACAACTAGTGAATCGTATGACCGTGGCCTAACCCCGGACCAGTCTGGTGTCTAACATAGATAAATCCACTGAATCCAAATCTGATTGTCAATGACCTAGAAGAACAAAATAAATACAAATTTTACCCTGTATCAGCTGTGTAGGTGTGACAGGAGCCCTATAAACATGTTATGAACATTTTGAGCCAAGAGGTCTCACATACAAGAACACTTTGTAAAACCTCATACTAAATTGCAGTGAAACAAAAAAGAAACATTACGTTACATTCTGTTACAACGGTGATAATATTCTACACACAAAGTATCACACCAGAACTTTGGTCACAGTTATCAGGATATAGCTTAAACACATTGGATACAAGAACAGCTACATTCCGACTTCTAATACAGTCAGACTGTAGATGAATCAAATGGGCAGTCGCAGTAGGATGTGCATTGCCAGGATGAAGACAAGGCTTACTATAAACGGTAGCAGGAAGTGATTTCATTCAAAACATAAAACGTATATAGTTCAGCCCCTAGTGGCACATTGATGTTCATGTAATCAATTTTGATGCAGCACCCATAGACTTGTATAGGACTATAATCTTGTGTACCACAAAGGAGCAGGGACTCCTTCCATCATATACACGCGTCCCCGGGTTACGTTACAGGATAGGTTCTATAGGTTTACTCTTAAAAGGGAACCTACACCCACGATTGTTACCTATCAAAGGTTAGAATGGGGGTGGTTGGTGGAGAACGGGACGTGAGATAGCCCTTTTTAGAGATTATCCTCACCTCCCGGGTATCTTGAAAAACTTGTAGCGCTGATATGTAAATCTTCTTAAGCACCTACTGGGGCGTAGAGTAGCCGGACATGGGCTAAAGTCGAGCCACAGCGCGCCCCAGTAGCCTCTTTCTCCTCAATTTTATCTTCGGCGTTGCCAAGTACCCAGCGTTCTGCGCATGCCACAGTAATTCGGGCCGCCTGGAGCTATGGCCGTGCAGCCACAGGCCTGTGTTGCGCGGCCCATATAAGTTCTGACCTTGATACAAGTCAGAACTGTATATTTAAAATTGTAGATCTAGACATTTTTTGGTCTCTGTGACCAAAATTGGATTTTAAAAATGTTGGATTGTCATAAGAACCAGGATTAACACTAAGCTTAAATTACAGACACTGTGATAAATGTTATCGCTGTTTATTGTAGCCCAAGGCTAAAGTTACAGTAAATTACCAACATCCAGAGGTCCGGTTGTAACTGGGGGGTCCTCTAGTCAGGTGTTCTAGTAGGGACGGACTGTATTAGATGAATGTAGTCCTGTGCTCGCACGAGGTTGGTCAGTGACATCCAGCCAGACCGTTTAATTTCTTTTCCAGTTTTTTAAACACATTCACACAATGCAGCATAATAATAATAACTTATTATCCCAGAGGGAACTTAATGCAGCATAATAATCTTAGCGACTGTATCCTGCTATTGCTTCTTAGATGGGGAGGGGAGAAAAAACACCCAATCACATTTAGGTATTAAAATGAGTCTTTTTGTGTGATGGGACATTCCTAGAGTTGCTTCTTTTGAAGGTTGATTGGTTTAAAGCCGGTCGAGGGATTTGTTTTCAAAACTCCCAATATCATACAGGCCTGGACTAAACTCTATGTTCACCACACACAGCAGAATGGTTGCAGAAATTTCCGATTCCTTAAAATGAGGTTTGCATGAAATATTAGAAATAATATAGATTCTCTTTTCACAAACCATGAACGATCAGTGTATTACGGACTGTGTGTGACTGGATTTCACGGACATGACCACAGCACTTTAGGACACGCAGGAGCATAGTCATGTGGGATGCAAGGAATCCCTGCTTCATTTATAATAGCTCGCCTTTAAGGGATTCCTTGTATCAAAAATCACTATGATGCATGGAGTCCGGTTAGAGTACTTTGACAGGTCCATGGTCCACAACCAACCCTAATTCTTGTGGGGGGAGATTTATCAGAAGTCTGAGAGCAGAAATCTTCTAGTGCCCATGGCAAACAACCAGAATCCAGCTTCTTTTTCCCAAGGCTGTTTATAAAAGCTGACCCTCTTACTGAGTGCAGGGATAACTAGCAGATTCAGCTTGGCACACACATCTGATAAATCTTCCCAGTTATCGGCACACCAGAGAGAGGCTGGCTGCTGAAATTACCCAGAGGTAATTCTTCAAGCATCAAAAACCAACTCCCTTATGATAGCAAGTTTGGGCTGGGGTGGGGAGTTTTGCATTGCAATACACTGCAATTTCTTTACAAACAAAAACATATCACAGTGTCAGTGCCTAAGGGTGACTTTTTTTTTTTAATAATGTAGCTCTGCATTTCATGGAGACTCACACAAAAAATCATATTATAGGAGTCTAACTAGGAAGTAGGTCCTCATGATGAGCAGAGCGTTTGATCCAAATGTGGAACGGACCGCTAAAAGATCTCAAATAAATTGTGAAGGCTACATTAGACAAAAGGTGCTTGCCGTGTACACACGTCAGCTCGCCCCCCCCCTCTCACCAGAAGATACATGGTGCAAGCGCGGGGGTATTATGTGGATGATAGAAATGTCCTATCTTTACCCTGGTATGGAACGGGACGGTGCCCCAATGGTAGTCTGAATGTAGTCTAAGGCAAAAAGGTTGGTAATTTAAAGAATCATGAATTATTTAGAACACAAGATTATATATACAAAACAGATTTCTGCGTGCATGTATAGAGAAGAAGGCTGTACTCTGATATAAAAGTGTAATCATTTTAGAGCAAGATTTCTATATAGAAAGATAAATTCAATCAGTCAGACTCCTAGAAGAGATGTAAGAGTCCTGATTACTCTGCCCACACACTGTGATAGACAGGCCTATGCCCCAGAAAAGAGGTATTTCATAATGTTTGTAATGGTCACAGATTCCTGCTCCACAAAGCATAAACCAAATACCAGAAGACTGTAAACAAACTTCTATATCATACGCTCTAGCACACCAGGGCTGATGAATAAAATCACTTTCCTTTCTATTTTATAGTCTGTACGGGTCTATAGAACACAAGGGGGACTGACCACACGGGGGAATTTAAGTTGAAAGTGTGGTGAGAACTCCGGGGTAACGAGAGTGGTTTATTCACACTTGTGTCAGAGGGATATAAAGGGATGTTCACACAACCTCACCAACATCTGTCCAAAATATACAGATGGGAACATTCATTATATGGAAGTAGTGTGGCAATAGCACACAACTATAGGACAGGGGTGGAGCTGTACAACCTAATACAGAAATAAATAATCAGAGAGAGAATAGTAAATGATAATTGGTCAAACCTGTCAAAAACGCATGCGTTTTTAACGATCTGAAAATGCACTAACTAAAAACAGCCCAAAAACGGCCTAAAAACGCCAAGTGTGTCTTCACCAGGGTGAAGACACACGTGGTGTTTTTGGTCTGTTTAAAAGGCATCAGTTTTTGACAGTTTCCCCAATTATCTTAATAGATAAACAGGTTGTAAGCAGGCAAACGCATGCTAAATGGTCGAAAACCAGATGTTTTAAAAATGCATTTGTTTTTAAAACGCATGCATTTTTAAACGGACAAAACGCATGCTTAAAAACTGACCAAAAACGCCATGTGTGGCATCACCCTAAAACTAAATTTCCCAAAACACTGCACAGATTAGAACCTAATTCTTCTGGAAGAAACTTGATCACAATGATTTTTGAAAGTGGGACAGTTATTTCTATTTCAACCAGGAAGGTAGATATGGATCCCTCCCTACCTTCAAAAGTGGTGCATGTACAGTATGGCCTATAAGACTACACACATCCGCAACACAGTCTGCATAAGACGAGTCTCACTCCTAAACAATTATATAAATTTAAAAAGGAAGCGCCAACTAGACCCGTGCAGAGACAATGCACTGCGGGAGGTACACAAATGGTGGTAGATATTGGAAGTTAGCAAGACCCCCTACAGGGGCAGCCATAGGTTATATGACAGTGGTGGTGAACCTATGGCACTGGTGCCAAAGGTGGCACTCAGAGCCCTTTCTATGGGCACTCAGGCCATCATGCCAACAGATAGTTTGCCAGAGAGGATTCAAAGCTTCCTCCTGTGGTCTAAGACAGCCCAGGAGGTGCCATGCTCAGCGCCATTTTACCAACACTACAGGAGGAGCGAGAAGGTGTGGATAGATATGGGTTATCGTTTGGGCTCCTGCTCTGGGTCCCCTGGAGGGAAGCTACAATCCAAATTTCAACATCTTCTTTCTATTGGTGAACTCAGGACACCAATATGTGATACAGCAGGGATCAATAAACTACTACTTAAATTGTCATGTTGGCACTTTGTGACATGTAAATGAGTCTCCAAAAGGTTTGCCATCACTGTTATAGGATGTGAATATACTGTATGTGTATATTTGTGATTTGTATCTACTCTGTGTATATGTATATATGCATGTGTATATACTGCATGTATATTTTTAAAGGGGTAAGTGGGCTCCCATTCAGAAGTTCTCTATGGGGCTCAGTCTCTCCTAGTTACGCCACTGATTCACACCATAGCTTAAGGCCGGCGGCACATGTTGCGTTTTGAACCCAGTTTTGGGCCGTTTTTAAGAAGTCTGTTAAAAAACGCATAAATTCACACTGGATTTAAAAATCTGTAACACAGGTCAATTTCCACTATAGATTTTTATTCCTGCAGTGGGTAAAATTACTCCAGTACCTACCCCCCGTGGATGATCCCCAACTCTGCAACATGCATGATGGTGGTGGCGCTTTGAACCCATTTTTAGGCCGTTTTTAAGCAGTCCGTAAAAAAAAAAAAAAAAAAAAAAAAAACAATGCATGAGTTTTTGACAGTTTTCCCCAATTATCTTATTATTGGAAAAAGGACAAAAATTTTCAAAAAACGCATGCATTTTTTTAACGGACTGCTTAAAACCGGCCCAAAAACGGGCTCAAAACGCTAACATGTGCCACCACCCTTAAACTTGTTCTGTGTGGAAATTCTGAATATAGTTTAAGTTTTGTTTTTTAAACTGTTTAAACACATAAAATGATTGAAGACTGAATGTAGACGAGATAACACAAAATACTTTATTTATGGATGACAAAGATTCAACAAGATTCAAAAATACAGAAATCTTAGTCCAGCTCTGCAAAATCCTTCAATAAACAGCATGTGGCCCACAACACTGCCAGTGGCCTGACTACTAATACATTCTCTTTAATAGAAACTTCTGTACATGAATATGAAGGGGACATATTTCACAATAATTATGATATATCAATATGCGGCAAAACTGAGAAACCACAGGTTCTGCAGCTATTACACGTGTACAGCTTTTCTACAGATTGTATTGATCATATGAAACTTCTATCATGATCCTCTAGATCACTAATGCTCAGCAAACTAATCTAGTGTCAGATGTGGGCTCACTGGGGAATATATTTCCAAGGTCTTATAGTCTGTATACATTATGAATAAACCCATAAGATTTTTTACATAGCAGCAAGGCCACAATTGACCGGCGGAAATCTGGTTAGTGACTTGAGGCAAAATAGGTGTGGATTTTACATTGAAGAAAATTCAGTTGCTAAACATGGACCAAATGGTTTAAAACACCCAACAAAATGATTGTCATTGTGTTTTTTTTTTAAATTCAGTTTAGGCACAGTTCACACCTGTGACCAGACCTCCGTTATCTTACATAACTTAAATTATAATAAAATTTAGTTTAACACATCGGTTAGAAGGAGCATTGATTTCAATGGACATTTGTCTGATATAACGCAAGTGGTGCAAACAGACACTTATCATTAATTTTGTGCCAGAAGATAAGAGGCCCGAACACAGGTTTGAACTTGCTGAAGCTTGACGATGGCTTTGAGCCGCTACATCCCCATTGCAGCAGGTTTACCACCGGGAGTTATCAGCCACTAAGGCCGTGGTCACACGTTCCGCTAGGCCTCCGTTCATAACGGGACACTAGTGCGCAGGGGGCGGATTATCGACCGCATGAGTTTCCCTGGAAACGCATGTGTGTTTGGGCCAAGGACCGCCCCCTGTGCGCTAGCGTCACATTATGAACAACTGGACAACTAGTGGAATGTATGACCGTGGCCTAACCCACGGTGACCAGTCCTGTGTGTCCTAACCATAGATAAATCCCATTGAAGATCTATAATCATGATTGTCAATGACCTAGAAACAAAATAAACTACATAAACAATTTTACCACTCTGTATCAGCTGTGTAGGTTGTGACAGGAGCCTCCTATAAACATTGTTAATTGAACATTTTGAGCCAAAGAGGTTCTCACATACAAGAACACTTTGTAACTAACCTCATATTAAATCTGCAGTGAAAACAAACAAGAAACATTACGTTTACATTCTGTTAACACGGTGATAATATTCTACACACAAAGTATCACACCAGAACTTTGGTCACAGTTATCAGGATTATAGCTTAACACATTGGATCACAAGAACAGCTACATTCAGACTTCTAATACAGTCAGACTGTAGATGAATCAAATGGAAGCAGTAGGATGTGCATTGCCAGGATGAATGACAAGGCTTACTTAATAAACGGTTACAGGAGTCTGATTGTCATTCAATAGGACATTTTCTACAAGATAAAACATGTATATACTTCAGCCCCTAGTGGCACATTGATGTATCATGTACATCAATTTTTGATGCAGCCCCATAGACTTGTATAGGACCATAATCTTGTGTACCACAAGGAAGCAGGGACTCCTTCCATCATATACACGCAGTCCCCGGGTTACGTACAGGATAGGTTCTATAGGTTTACTCTTAAAAGGGAACCTACCACCACGATTTTACCTATAAAAGGTAGAATGGGTGGTAGGTGGATGAACGGGACGTGAGGATAGCCCTTTTTTAGAGATTATCCTCACCTCCCGGGTATCTTTTAGAAAACTTTGTAGCGCTGATATGTAAATCTTCTTAAGCACCTACTGGGGCGTGGAGTAGCCGGACATGAGGCTAAACGTCGAGGCCACTCCGCGCCCCAGTAGCCTCTTTTCTCCTATCATTTTATCTTCGGCGCTTGTCCAAGTACCCAGCGTTCTGCGCATGCACAGTAATTCGGATCTCGGAGCTATGGCCGTTCAGCCGCAGGCCTGTGTTCTGCGTGGCCATATACAGTTCTGACCTTGTATACAAGTCAGAACTGTATATTTTAAAATTGTAGATCTAGACAATTTTTTTGGTCTCTGTGACCAAAATTGGATTTTAAAAATGTTGGATTGTCATAAGAACCAGGATTAACACTTAAGCTTAATTACAGACACCTGTGATAACTGTTATAGCTGTTTATTGTAGCCCAAGGCTAAAGTACAGTAAATTACCAACATCCAGAGGTCCGTTTGTAACTGGGGGTCCTCTAAGTCAGGTGTTCTTAAGTAGGGGACTGCCTGTATTAGATGAATGTAGTCCTGTGCTCTGCACCGAGGTTGGTCAGTGACATCCAGCCAGACCGTACTTGTAATTTTCCTTTTCCAGTTTTTAAACACCCATTCACACAATGCAGCATAATTAATAATAACTTTATTATCCCAGAGGGAACTTAAATGCAGCATAATTCATTCTAGTGACTGTATCCCGCTATTGGCTTAGATGGGGAGGGAGAAAAACCACACATCACATTTAGGTATTAAAATGAGTCTTTTTGTGTGATGGGACATTCCCTAGAGTTGCTTCTTGAAGGTTGATTGGTTAAAGTCAGAATCAGGGATTTTGTTTTCCCAAAGTTCCCAATATCATACAGGCCTGGACTAAAACTATGTTCACACACACAGCAGAATGGTTGCAGAAATTTCCTGATTCCTTAAAATGAGGTTTGCATGAAATATTATGAAATAATATTAGATTCTCTTTCACACAACCATGAACGATCAGTGTATTACGGACTATGTGGTGACTGGATTTCACGGACTGACCACAGCACTTTAGGAGACGCGAGCATCAGTCATGTAGGATGCAAGGAATCCCTGCTTCATCATAATAGCTCTGCCTTTAAGGGATTCCTTGTATCATAAATCACTATGATGCATGGAGTCCGGTTTAGAGTACTTTGACAGGTCCATGGTCCACAGACCAACCCTAATTTCTGTGGGGGGAGATTTATCAGAAGTCTGAGAGCAGAACTCTTCTAGTTGCCCATGGCAACCAACCAGAATCCAGCTTTCTTTTTCCCACAGCTGTTTATAAAAGCTGACCTCTTACTGATTGCCAGGGATAACTAGAGCAGTTCAGCTTGCACACACATCTGATAAATCTTCCCAGTCTATCTGCACACAGAGAGAGCTGGCTGCTGAAATTACCCAGAGGTAATTCTTCAAGCATCAAAAACCAACTCCCTTATGATGCAAGTTTGTGGCTGGGGTGGCGGAGTTTTGCATTGCAATACACTGCCTATTACACTGCAGATTTTCTACAAACAAAATACATATCACGTGTCAGTGCCCTAAGGGTGACTTTTCTTTTTTTTTTTTTTAATAATGTAGCTCTGCATTTCAATGGAGACTCAACACAAAAATCATATTATAGGAGGTCTAACTAGGAAGTAGCGTCCTCATGATGAGCAGTGCTTGATCCAAAATGTGGAACGCCTAAAAGATCTCAAATACATTTGTAAGGCTACATTAAGACAAAAGTGTGCTTGCCGTGCTACACACGTCAGCTCGCCCCCGCCCCTCTCCATAGAGATACATGGTGCACAGCGCGGTATTATGTGGAATGATAGAACATGTCCTATCTTTACCCTGGGTATGGAACGGTACGGTGCCCCAATGGTCGTCTGAATGTAGTCTAAGGCAAAAGGTTGTTTAATTTAAAGAATCATGAATTATTTAAGAACACAAGAATTCATATTATACAAAACAGATTTCTGCAGTGCATGTTATAGAGAAGAAGCTGTACTCTGATATAAAAGTGTAAATCATTTTAGAGCAAGATTTCTATATAGAAATATAAATAAATCATGGCAGGACTCCTAAAAGAGATCGTAAGAGTCCTGATTACTCTGCCCGCACACTGTGATAGACAGCTGCCTATGCCCCAGAAAAGAGGTTATTCATAATGTTTGTAATGTTCACAGATCCTGCTCCACAAAGCATAAACCAAATACCAGAGCACTTAAAACAACTTTCTATATCATACGCTCCTAGCACACAGGGCTGAATAAATCACTTTCATTTTTATATTATAGTTCTGTACGGTCTATAGAACACAAGGGGACTGACCCCCAAGGGGGACTTTAAAGTTGTAAGTTTGGTGAGTAACTCCAGGGGTATTGAAGTTGGTTTTATTACACTTGTGTCAGAGGGATATAAAGGGATGTTCACACAACATACCACAACATCTGTCTATAAATTACAGATGGGAACCATTCACTTCTATGGAGTAGTGCTGCAATACCACACAATCTGTAGACATGGGTGGAGCTGTACAACCTCATAACAGATAAATCAATCTAGAGCAAGTAGAATAGTAAATAAAATATGAAATCTGGTAAAAATAGGACAAAATGTATGAAATTTATTACTTTACTTCAAATCATCCCCACATGGAAGCCCTCCATATATAAGATTTCACAACTTTTCATAAGTATGGCAAACTATACATAATTACTACTGCCAACAATCGCCGATTTATACATATAATCTCCACATAGATATACATCTTTTGTATTTACATGTAAAAATAAAACTGGCACTCTACTACAATATACACAAATCATTTCTTGGGCTTGCAAGACACAAGCCCCTCCCAAAAAGCAGTGTAATAGTATAATTTAACTGGCTCTATACTTAAATATATTATCCACTTCTTTATCTTCTCTGTATACCTCCATTTAAAATATATATATATATGCAGTCTAATGGTATTGGAAAAAGATTCTCTTTGGTGCATTGCATATTAACCAAGCGAGCCAGGTCACATTTATAGTAGAAGACCAGACAAGTGCTGTCATACAGCATCACTAGGATACATCTACCACACTACATAAATAGGCACTGGCACTACATGGTTAATGTTCTGGAAGCTTCTCCTCTGAGGGACAGATTGCTATTCCAATTCTAATTTACATTTTCCATGAGCTCTCACACAATATAGAATTCCATGGCAGTATATGATCAGGTTACCAGGACATGTATTGATGTCACTGTACAGAAGTAGCCATGTTAAAAAGTAATTCTTAATATATAATCTTTATTCAAAATATATCTAGGTGATCCAACTAAATAGGAAAAAAAGCAATGTTGGCCAGTCCATGTCACCCAAGCAAGTTAAAAGGGGTTGTCCCAAGCAAGGAAGCTGGGTAATGGAAACAAAGTAACTGGCGAATTTCCCACTGCTGGGACCCCCAATCATCTAGAGAACATTCTGGAGATACTCGAGCGCTTTGCTCATCAATTACTAACAATTGTGTAGTCTTCAAGGAAGAATTAATTGCACAATTGATGCAGTTCTGCTGCTGATTTAACCTTGTATTTACAACATAACTAGATAACTTGTTTTTTTAGGTCTCATCATACATTACAAAACCTTAATCTTTATATATGGTTTGAATAGAGATCAAATACTGTAACTGTTACAAAAATACATCTGCACACATCTAAACACATGTAGGTGTATATATTACATGCATACATTTTACCTAACATGACTATACATGTATATACACACACACAGTAGAATAAAGGGTATATTACACAGTAAAACCAAAGGTGGTTGATAAATACAGCACACGCTTTAGTGCAAATAGAAATGCATTCTGCGTCCCTTAACTGAATTAAGAGATCTACTGCTCGCTGGTGTTGTCAATTCACAATAGAATTAAACGTCAGAACTATTAGGACTGTGCCTACACGAGAATTACTGTAGTGATCTTAGACACATACCTTTGCATGGGAACACAACTGCATGTGAGTTCATATAAAGCCAAATGAAAGCCCCCTTGCTCTTGATTATACAGCTTCTACATATGATGAACTGGATTTACCACACCACAAATTCACTGATTGTATATGGACATATATAACCTTACTGTACAGTCAACAGTTTGTGCATTTTGTATCCAGGGTATCTTTATAAAAAAAAATTACTAATACATCTCATGTCACTTACATTATGTTCATACATGAAAGGACCTGCACATTACCTTGTCAATAAGCAAGCACAAACTGGCTATGTGCAACGTAGTAACCATGGAGTAAGGCAAGTCACTCAACTTTGTACTCCCCTTTCACCAACATAAGATGAACAAAGATTACACCGCATAACAAAAAAATACAAATTTAAACATAATAGCAGTACCAATCCAAAGTGCAACAAATTCTCTTTGTAGGAAGAGGGTTGTAGATTTGGTAAGACAATCGGTTGCTTCCATTTTTAATCTATAGGAAGCCATCCAGTAGCAATAAAAAGGGGAGGGATGATGAAATGAACAAAAGTATGTGGAAGTAATGAGGACGAAATCTCAGGAGTTGTGGTGGTGTAATCATTTCTTCCGCTCCTGAGTGCAGCGCGGGCAGAACCTGAAAAAGAAATGAGCCTATTCAGAAGCGTAACAAAATTTTCCAGATATTTTTTCAGAAATAAATATATACAATGGTCAAGAATAGGGCTGCAGATACAAACAGGTGAACACATGAGACCCCTCGTTATTCTCTCACCAATATACATGAGCGTGGAAAGAGAAAAAATGCTTTGAGGCACACTCACATACAAGCAAAGGTTTTTAAAAAGACGTTAAAAGCAAATAACATTCGTGAAGGCATCAGTAACATTTACTTACCACTTTCCTTTTGGTTTAGTAGTGAGATCTACACAGGCAAAATGGAACCATTCAATGGGACACTAAAATAGCAAGTGATTGAGAGATTGCTATTAGATGAGATTACCATTTCAGACAGACAATCTCTAAATAACAAAACGTAAATTCATTTATAGAATTCTTACATCTGGGTTATCGCAGCCAATCATTTCCCCATAGGAGACCTGGTGACATAGGCAGTATGTGGGTTCATTGGGGTCTACAGGCATATCAAGGACATCTGATGGATGCACAGATAGGACTGCATCTGAAAAAACTGGTCTGTTGGACAAAACAGAACTGTTAATTTCATAGCTTTTAATCAGACAGTAATATCAGAAAAGAAATAGCTCTGTACAATTCCATGAAGATGCTTAACAAGTACTTGCCCTCCTTTTAATTTCTTTTTCTTAACTGCATCTTCTTCAGATACACGACGGCCTCGAGACCCACGCTTATCCTTCTGACCACGATTCTCTGTAGAACACAGTAAAAACAAATATATTATATCCAAAGACAACATGTACAAGTAATTGCCATTTGTAAAATGGCAGTGTCTTCCAATAGTTATTGGCCATACTTTTAACACCGCGTCCAGATGGGCTGTCATATTCTGTGCCTTCTAGTTTTTCTTTGAGGTCAGCTTCAAAGCGCGCCAAATCTGCATCCAGACGTCTGATGTGCTTATCCACCTTTAATCACATGACAGACGGTAAGGACAGTTTCTACACCACTTCACGACTAGGCAACTTTTTCCTTTTTTTTTTTACATTTTGTTCTAAAAGCCATAACCTTTTTCATATTCCATGCATGTTGCTTCTTTTTTTTTGCGAAACAAGTTGTGTTGGTGTCCAAATGGTGTCCCCATAACTGAATTTTATTAATTCCTTTAGGATAGTGTATTTAACTAAAAAAACGTGTGCCGTTTATCGTAAGCCAAAAGTAACAAGTTATCTTTATTCTGCAAGCTAGTTTAAATCAATATTTGAATATTCCTGCTGAACACAGTGCTATAATTTGGAAAACTTGAAAGGTTCTCCTGGTGGTATACATGTCAATGCATGATGTGTTATTGTTCTTTATGCTGATATATGGACAGGGCGCTAAATTGTACATTGCATGTAATGACTCCAACATGTCTTGTATTTTGTCATTTCCAACTTATATCGTGACACTACGGATAGATTTTGTTTTATGTTTTGTATAGTTTGTTGAAATCCAATAAAATATAGCAAAAAAAAAAAAAAACTTTGGTTCATATTTTAGAACATATGTCACTCAATTTAGCACATTGAAATGAGCGCCAAAATGACCAATGCTTTGTTTCTGTGGAAGATAAATCACTTTGATCACATGAATTGTTAGTCTAGAAAAACCTAGTAGAAGATCACCTTCTTACCATTTCATAGGTCTGCATGGCTAACTGCACTTTGTCATCACTGTACTCCTTGCACTTGCTGTATGCATTCTGGATGCGCTGTAGATGTTGCACTCTCTGTTCTGGGTTCAGATCCCGCACTTTGGAAATGTACTCACTAGCCAATGCATCAATCTCTTTCTTTTTATCTGTAAATATATAAAAGAATACAGTAAGAACTGTTGCTGTGAGAACTGTACAGTTTCTAGCATGTATTTACAGGGCCTATTTAATTAACCCCTACGGGACGCAGCCTCTTTTGGCCTTAAGGACGCGGCCCCATTTTTCAAATCTCACCTGTGTCACTATAAGTGGTTATAGCTTTGGAACGCTATGAGATATCCAGGGGATTTTGAGATTGTTTTCTCGTGACACATTGTACTTCAAATTAGTTTAAAAATTTGGATGAAATCTTTTGCGTTTAGTTATGGAAAACAAAATTTGGCAAAAATTTGGAAAAATTCTTTATTTTCAATGTTCTAAATTCTCTACTTTTGATGCAGACAGTCATAGCGCCCAAATAAATTCATAACTTACATTTCCCAAATGTCTGCTTTATGTTGGCATGGTTTTTTAAGATTCCACATATTTTACTAGAATGTTATGAGGCTCAGAATTTAGGTGCCATTTTTCAAATTTTTTGTAAAATCACCAAAACCTGTATTTAGATGAACCTGCCCAACTTCTAATTTACACTGAGAGGCCTAAATAATAGTGAGACTCGTAAATTACCCCATTGTGGAAACTACACCCCTCAACGTATGAAAAACCACTTTTAAGAAGTTTGTTAACCCTTTACGTGTTTTATAGGGGTTAAAACAAAATGGAGGTGCAGTCTGCAAATTGTAATATTTTTTTTACAATACACCATTTTGGGTGGAAAATTAAACATTTACAATGGATTAAATGAAAAAAGGCTCCACAAAGCGTGATACCCAATTTCCCCCGAGTACACGGATACTCTATATGTGCTGGTAACCTGCTGTATGGGCGCACGGCCGGGCATAGAAGGGAAGGAGGCGCCATCCAGATCAGATTTGCTATGTCACATGGTACACGCTATAATTTTTTTCTTTTATATGGACCTATAGGGGCTTATTTCTTTTGCCACATGAGATGCACTTTTTTAGGACGTAATTTGGGGGAATCTATAGGCTAATTGGTGAGATTTTATTAACTCTTTGTTGGTGGAGGAAATGAAAATGATCACTTTTCAGGAAGATTTTTATGTTTTTTTTTGGCCGTTTACCATACCATAAAATAGTATATTATTTTTATTCTAGGGTCGCCACGATTACAAAAGACCTCATTTATATAGATTTTTTTTTTTTCCCATTTTTACTCTGAAATAAAGTAATTTGGCAAAATGTTGTCAATTTTAGCATCACCGTCTTTCATATGCACAACTTTTTTATTGTCGCCTCACAAATCTTTTAAGGCTTATTTTTTGCGAGAAGGATTGTTCTTTTTAGTGGTCTTATTTTAGAGTGCATAACATTTTTTAAATCACTTTTTAGACATTTTTATAGGGTATTAATTGAAAATGATCTTTTTTTCTGGAGCTTTTTTTTTTTTTTTACGGGGTTCACTTTTCGGATCTAATAATGTTTCGTTTTATTATGCAGATTGTTACGGACGCAAGGATACCAAATAGTGGGGGTTGTGTATTTTATTAATTGTACTGAATAAAAACCAATTTGGAGAAAATCTTGTTCATTTTAGCATCACCATCTTTTCATATGCATAACTTTTTATTTTTTCGGCTGACAAATCTAGTTAGGGGCTTATTTTTTGCGAGAAGAGTTGTTCTTTTTAGTGGGCTTATTTGGAGTGCATAACATTTTTTAAATCACTTTTTAGAGCCTTTTTTATAGGGTATTAATTGAAAATGATCTTTTTTTCTGGAGCTTTTCTTTTTTTTTTTTTACGGGGTTCACTTTTCGGATCTAATAATGTTTCTGTTTTATTATGCAGATTGTTACGGACGCAGGGATACCAAATATGTGGGGGTTTTGTGTATTTTATTCAATTTTCTGAATAAAAACCAATTTGGAGAAAATCTTGTTCATTTTTAGCATCACCATCTTTTCATATGCATAACTTTTTTATTTTTCGGCTGACAAATCTAGTTAGGGGCTATTTTTTCGAGAAGATGTTCTTTTTAGTGGGCTTATTTGGAGTGCATAACATTTTTTAAATTACTTTTTAGAGCATTTTTTTTATAGGGTTTAATTAAAAATGATCTTTTTTCGGAACGTTTTTGCGTTTTTTTCTACGGTGTTACCGTGCGGGTCCAGTAACGATTCTGTTTTATTATACAGATTGTTACGGACGCGGCAATAAACCAATATGCAGGGTTTTTTTGGTGTTTTTTTATACTTTATTAAGTGTTTTTATAGGAAAGTGACATTTTAGGGGCTTATATTTAATGCATTTATTTTTTATTTATTCTAATTTATTAACTTTAGTGTTTTTTGACTTTTTTTACTTATACATACTTTGACCTTGAACCAGTGATACTCTGATCACTGGTTCAAGTTCAATACACTGCTCTACATATCTTTTATTGTAGAGCAGTGTAATGCTGTCTGCATGCTTGCGCATGCTCAGACAGTTTACAGTCAGACCCGGAAGGGGTCTGACTGCCAGGAAGACCGGGCAACTCCAGGGCACATGCCAGTCCTCGGAGCTGCCCAGAAGTGGATCGGATCCCCCGGTAAGCGGCACGGGGGATCTGATCCACAGCGCAAAAACCCTTACACGCCGCGGTCATGCTTGACCGCGGCGTGTAAGGGGTTAACACCCGCGATCGGAGCCAGCTCCGATCGCGGGTGTTAGCGCAGGCTGTCAGCTGTACTAGACAGCTGACAGCCGCTGCTTATGGTACCGGCTCCGTTCGTGTGCCGGTGCCAGAAGCAGGACGTTATAGAACGTCCCCGTGCGCTAAGCATCTAGCCCCGGGGACGTACTATAACGTCCTGGTGCGCCTAGGGGTTAAGACCTGTGCACAATACTTCCCTTGCCAAATTGACCACCCAGACAAGGGAATGCAAACTAATTGCAACTGGTCACTGACTCAGTTATAAAAAAAAAAAAAAAAAAAAAAAAACACTGGAAAATTCTCAATTAAACACCAAATCATTTTTTTTGTAACATAGCATTAAAAGAAAAAGAAACCACCATGTGGAAAAAACTCTGCAGAGCTACATCTTGAGAATGGAATCCTTTGTGATCGAGGGTGCAGTCACACATTGCGTTTTGAAAGGCGTTGCAACAGGTGAGGAGAGGTTATTTGCTTAATTACTGTTAACATTTGTGGTTACAAAACGCAATGTAAACACCATGTTAACAGCCAAGTAATTAGGCAAATCACCTCTCCTCAGCTGTAGTAATGCGTTTCAAAACGCAACTGAAACTAAACCAAAACGCACTGTGTGACTGCACCCTGAGCTTCTGGCTGCTCATTTACTTTCAGATGTTCAAAAAGGCAGAGGCAGAGTTCTCATGATTGATGCAGTTCCCTGTAGTATGACCCACATCTATGAATATTCCATATAATGTGTGCCATCACAATAACCTTTGAAAACTGAGAAGACAAAGCATACCCTCTGTCCTTTGATCCAGATCACTCATAAGTTGAAAATTCCTTTGGAGTTCACATGGTAAATTTTCTATGCCTGCAAAATTCCAAAAAGAGAAATCGGTCACAACAGCAATTTATAGTTTTATGCTGGTTTTATGCTGATAAATACAATAAATTATATAAAAAAGGAAATATAATATAAAGACATTTATTAAAATAAAGATATATTAGATGGCTTTCTTTAGATTTCCGAATGTCAAACAATATAAACCACCACTAAATCTCTCTAATCAGACACATTATGATCCCTCTAGTTCTGTGAGCTGAAAATGTGCTTAGGTTATCAGGGTACAAGGTTTATCTACCCTTTCATTTACATTCTGAACATTGTACTAGTATCTGACACAGAGAGATGAGATCTATGAGACGCCTATTGCACACAATGACATTCTAAGCTCTACTACATATCTGCTCTGCCACAACACACTATCAGATCTGATGTGTCTCCATCCACCTTCCCCCATATAAAGGACTTATCTGCTGGTAGCTCTCCTCACGCTATGATGTGGTGGTTGCTGGCAGGAAGTCTGTGTGTATCAGTGTGAGCTCGTCCTTGAATGCAAGGGTGGGGGCTAGAGGCAGAGAACAACTCATCTCCACAGTGTCAGATAAGATACCTGCCGACCCTAAAGTCAGAAGACCCAGGATAGGAAACCCGGGAGCATTTGTGGTGCTTTTTAAAGCGCATTTCAGAGGCTGCTTAGAGGGTTTTGCCCATCACAGATTTTTTTTCTCACCAAAAGTTATAATCGAGCAGAGGCCCTACCCTGCTGCCAATTCCCACATGATGTTTTTGTCTTGTTTTAAAACTCTTTGGACCGTTTTAAAGCATGCGTTTTCAGTCTGTTTAAAAAGGCATACGTTTTTGGATGTTTACCATGCGTTTAGCTGCTTTGAATGTGTTTATCTTCATTTCTAGAAGTGTAGGCATCTGGGAAACCGATTAATACCAGCCAAACACATGGTAAATATACAAAAAGGCATCAGTTTAAAAATGGTCCAAGAACACGACGTGTGGCAGCACCCTTACCATTGCATTTCAAAACCCACCTGGAAATTCAGCTTGAGACAGCTTTTTAAAGTAACAAAATGGCAGTTAACCCTCATTGGCTGAGCCCCCTCAATAGCCGGTAAGTCTTTGTTGCACATTGCAGCAAAGACTTACTGGTAACACCCATGATCGGTGCTAGCAACGGTCGCGGTGTTATCCCCTTGATCGTCGCTGATGGCTTAAAAAAAAAAGATGGCGATGACGGGATGATCAGTCGCCATTTTAACCCATTCATTGCGATTTGCACATTTTAATAAATGATGTGGAAAATCCCCTCATGCAGTCATACTGTAATATGGCAGTATATGGTAGGATCAGACAACCTATGGTTAAAATGGCACTTTTTGCCATTTTGAAAAATAAAATTTTCAATAAAGTGATCAAAAGATTGTACAGTCCTAACAATTGTAGCATCAAAAATGACACCACCTACAGCTCCGTACACCAAACTATGAAAAAGTTATTAGTGCCAGAAGATGGCAAAATCCACCCAAAAAATTTTATGTACAGGAGGTTTTAATTTTTGTAAAAGTATGAAAACATAACACCTATAGAAATTTTGTATCCCCATGATCACGCCAACACGTAGAATAAAGTAGACATGTCATTTGGGACGCACAGTGAAAGCCGTAAAATTTTCACTACGTGTGGAATTTTTTCCCCGTTTTACAGTACACTGCATGGAATATTTAATACCATCACTATGAAGTACAATTTGTTATGCAGACAGTCACAGAGCTCTAAATTAGCATATAGATGTAATAAAGGTTTGTAAAAGACACCTGGGACGTGGGGATTAGCCCAAAAAAGGGCTATCCTCACGTCCCACCCATCCACCTACCACCCCTTCTACCTTTATAGGTAGAATCGGGGTGGTAGGTTCCCTTTAAATGAAATTACTTAGTATTTACTTTCCCAAAGCTGTTTAAAAAAATGCAAGCAGAGCTCTGCTCGGTTGCCATGCGCAATTGGAACAGATTTCCCCTCAGACACTTGTGATATATATAGCGCATGAGTGCACCGCTGCAGGGTGTCACCACACCTCACTCCAGGGATACAGCGCCCTAATCATAGGTAGCGCTCCCCATAGTTATACGTGTGTGTGTAACCATGGTGTTTTCGCCATATTAGCAGTCCTAAGTTTCAATAAAGTTTTCTCTGTTCAAAGCCCATTTACGTAAGCCCCTCGCGTCATCGCGTACAGCTGCAAACCCCAGAGCGCGCGCCCGCACTGTGGTGACGCAGTTGCTAATAACCCGCTCGGGTGATTTTTATTCTAATTTCCCCTACGTTATGTGATAACACCCCCGTCCTCCCCGCGCGTTCACCCCTGCTGCCCCCGCACTCACTGTCCAGGTAGTGTTCCAGGTACATCGCCGTCGCCATGTTCGCAAAGTGCGAGCGTTTCCTTCCTCAGATCTCACTCCCGCTCAGCGAGCCGCTGGATTATTCATGAGCAGTGCGTTTCCGGCGCGGCGGGTTGGATGCCTGCTTGATTAATATTCATTAGCCTGGGCGGCACGCGCCCTGCGGGACTCGGCGGCGTTATTTCCTGAAATCCCGCCCACTGGGTGAGCTGTGCGCTTTAATGATTGGTGTGTTGTCGGAGCTGGGGGACGGTTCTGATTGGCAGGCGTTATCTCGCGCTCGGAGGTTATTGGCTGTGGTAAGGTAGTAGCTGGCGAGCGGGCAGTCACACGCCCTCTGATCATTGGAGCGCGCCTAGGGATCTCGCCCGTGATTGGCCGTGTAGTAAGCGCGCTGTTTCTGACTACAGGGCCCTGTCTGTCGCCTTGTATATCGGTGTATGCTGGAGATGGCAGGACGGCGCGGCGCTCTGATTGTACTGGAAGGCGCGGACAGGGCCGGGAAGAGCACCCAGGCCCGCAGGCTGGTGGAGGCCTTAATAGAACAGGGGTACAAGGCCGAGGGCATGCGCTTCCCTGGTGAGAGCCTCTGTCTTGTCTAATGGGGGTTTGGGTTTGAGTGACCCCCTTGCTGGTAAAGGGAGTGAGCAGAAGGTGGATGCGGTTATAAAATAGGGGACCGTTCACACTGATTCCAGTACATTTTTTGCATTGGAATATTATTTTCAAGGCTAAACAATACAACTGTGGTGGTTATGCTTTTATAGCCATGTAAAACCTAGTTCACACCTGCATCTACTCTAAGAAGAATCTAACTGATACAAAAATCTCTTCCCCCATAGACTGTAATGAATCTTCTTCTTGGTGTCCATTATTGACAAGGGGTGAATCCCCTTGCACTGGAGAACAGGGATTTGGTTCTCACTAATGGATGGAGCGGCATGCGTCCTGCTATTCCATGCTATGTAGTGCTGGAGATTGCTGAGCACAGTGCTCCCCTATCTCCAGCACTTAGTGGATCTAGTGATGCCGTGTCATTAATAAGAACAGGATCCCGAGAGTCTCAGTCTCATGATTAGCGGGGTGAAAGCACTGAAACCAATCACCTTGTTACTTCTAAACTTGGGATAACCCCTTCAATAACAGGATGTGTGAATGAACCTGCTGAACCCAGGAGTGATCTCAGCATTACCGAATGACCATTTAGAGAAGTTTTGCGTTAGAATGAATGTTATTTTGCAGTGATATTGGCACCAAAAATTAGTTAAAAAGTGTGGGCCACACTCAGACCCAGAAGCCCAGTCTTGGGAAACTGACATGTGAATGCAATCCCCCTAAGAGCTAATTCAGAAGACCATTTCGTTTTGCTTTGTGTTACATTACAGGGAGCATCAGATAATGCACTTAAAAAACTGTATGTTTAAGGCGATGCAGATGAGGCTATTTATGGGATGTTTTCCTATAAGTCTTTCATACAATTCCTCATGCATGTTTGCTTTTTACAGAGAGAACAACAGAGATTGGTCGACTTGTTGGATCTTACCTTGAGAAGAAGAGCAACATTGAAGACCATACTGTTCACCTGCTGTTTTCTGCCAACCGCTGGGAGCATGTGTAAGACACATTTTATCAATTACCTGTACATTCATGAAGCTCTTTTCATACAACCCTCAGAATGCATCCATTCACATTGATAATAACATGAGATGTAGCTCCAGCCTTACAGAACTTTTTTTTTTTTTTAATAAAAATATTTCTTTAAAATGAATGACAATGGTAGCTTTTGCAGCTATCCCCCATTGCAGCGGCGACCAACCTCAACAACTTACAAGCATTCTTTGTGAGTTGAGGAGCACAGGCATGGTAATGTAAGCCCCATTTGGAGTCACATGTCCATTTTTTAAACTGCCTATCAATCTTTTCAAATACCGTATACACTTGAGTATCAGTTTTTCAGCACAACTTTTGTGCAGAAAATTCACTACTATATGAAAAAAATAAACTAAGTACTCACCATTCTGACACCCTGGGCAGCTCCTCTTCTTTCTTCATATGCTGCAGCGACAGGTCTGGGTGACTGGCTATCTACTACTGGGGAGGCTGTGACCAATTCATTTCCCACTCTAGGCTTATAATCGAGTCAATAGGTTTTCCCAGGTTTTGGTGATAAAATGAGGTGCCTCAGCTTATACCCGAGTATATATGGTAATTTTTTCCGTTTTGGATGATAAATCTTCATGTATCCGTTGTTGGTTGATTCTGGAGCATTCAAAACTATAAAGGTGTCTGTAAACACAAAGTTTAAAGTATATAAAATAGTAATTTTCTACTATTATTTTCCACAGCCCTCTCATAAAAGAGAAGCTAAGGAATGGAGTCACACTAGTGGTGGATAGATATGCATTTTCTGGAGTTGCGTTCACAAGTGCAAAAGAGGTAATGTTACATAAAGTTCAATGCAGTACAGTGCAACACAATGGTTTTGCCTTCTCCAGTGTTGCACTGTTGCCAACATGGAGTTTACCAAATTAACCCCTAGGCGCACCAGGACGTTATAGTACGTCCCGGTGGCTAGATACTTAGCGCACCCGGACGCACTATAATGTCCTGCTTCTAGCACAGGCTCACGAACGGAGCCGGTACCAGAAGCAGAAGCTGTCTAGTACAGCTGACACCGCGCTGTAACACCCGCGATCGGAGCAGACTCCGATCGCCGGTGTTAATCCCTTACACGCCGCGGCCAAGCATGACCGCGGCGTGTAAGGGTCTTCCCCCTATGGATCGGATCCCCCCGTGCCGCTTACCGGGGGATCCGATCAGAGCAGAGCATCGCTGGTTTAAGTTCACGTATGTATAAGTAAAAATATGCAAAAACACTTAACACTACACATTATAATAAATAAAAAATAAATGCATAAAAATATAAGCCCCTAAAATGTCACTTTCCCATAAAAACACTTAATAAAGTATAAAAACACAAAAAAAAACCTGCATATTTGGTATTGCCGCGTCCGTATCAATCTGCATAATAAAACAGAATTGTTACTGGACCCGCACGGAAAAAAACCGCAAAGAACTTTCCGAAAAAAGATAATTTTTAATTAATACCCTATAAAAAATGCTCTAAAAAGTGATTTAAAAAATTTTATGCACTCTAAAATAAGCCCACCAAAAAGAACTGTTCTCGCAAAAAAAATAAGCCCCTAACCAGATTTGTCAGCCAAAAAATAAAAAAGTTATGCATATAAAGATGGTGATGCTAAAATAAGATTTTCTCCAAATTAGTTTTTATTCAGCACAATTGAATAAAATGCACAATACCCCCACATATTTGGTATCCCTGCGTCCGTAACAATCTGCATAATAAAACAGAATCCTTTTTAGATCCACAAAGTGAACCCCGTAAAAAACGTGGTTAACGGCCAAACAAAACACAATAAAAATTTTCCTAAATTATGATTTTCCTTCCCTCCCCAACAAGAGTTAATCAAAATCTCACCAATTAGCTGTAGATGCCCCAAAATTACGTACCAAAAAGTGCATCTCATGTGGCAAAAGAATAAGCCCCTATAGGTCCTCAATAAAGAAAAAATTGATAGCCTGTACCAATGTGACATAGCAAATCTGATCTGGATGGCGCCTCCTTCCTTTCTATGCCCGGCCGTGCGCCCATACAGCAGGTTACCAGCACTATAGAGATCCTGTACTCGGAGAAATTGGTATCATTCTTTGTGGAGCCTTTTTTTTTCATTTAATCCATTGTAAATGTTTAATTTTCTACCCAAAATGAGTGTATTGTGAAAAATATTACACATTTGCAGACTGCACCTCATTTTGTTTTAAACCCCTATAAAACACCTAAGGGTTAACAAACTTCTTAAAAGTGGTTTTTCATACTTGAGTGGTGTAGTTTCCATAATGGGGTAATTTATGAGTCTCGCTATTATTTAGGCCTCTCAGTGTCAATTTGCGGCCCCCTGCCCACCCCAATTGCCCCCCCACATGTGCCGCCCCCCCCCCCCAAAGCCGCCCCCCCCCCCCCCCCACACCCCCCCCCCCCAGCCCCCGCCTCCCGCCCCCCCCTTTCCCCCACCTTGCCCCCCCCCGCCACCCCTTCCCCCCCCCCTTGTCCCCCCCCACTCCCAATTGCCCCCTAAATGAATTGCCCTTGCCCCCCCCCTCTGCCCCGCCTCCCCCCATTGCCCCGTCCCCCCCTGCCCAAGAGTAATATGATAATCAGTTAAATCTTGTTACATGTGAAATATAAGAGCAAATCAAAACTGGGTCATAGTCTTTTATTGTTGGGTTTCTGGTGCAACATGTCTGATGGCATGATTTCCCTATGTTCAAGGGTATTCGCTCAGAATATAAGCCAGTTTAACTTCATTTTTCCATGAGTGTGAAAATAGCAATAAAATCCCTTTCCACTTAAATCCACCAACGTGTGTGAACTACACCCATAGCATAGACCGACCTCTTATTGTGTTTATTGCTTTAGCGTCAGTTCTGCGTTCTGGTTTTGCATTTACTTTTTATGGACCTTGCCTCTGTTGCTGCATTTGGTACGGTGATGGTTCTGTTACTGTATTTATGTACTGAGCTTGAGTCTTGGGGCGTCATAATGTGGGTAAGCTTGGTGGGTGTTAGTCTAAATCTTGATAATGATAAAAAAAGTTTAAGGAACCTTCATAAGTCAGGCCGAAGTGTTGTTGGTGTGCCAATTCTAATTTAAACTTAACTGACAAAATTAGTTTTTGGACTACGGCTGAAGAGAACCTTTGACAACAATTTTCCACATCATCGTATCTGCTGCGGGCTTTTTTTTCTATCACTGCCACAGCTGACACTCGCCCCCCCCCCAGCCCCTGCACACCGCCTGTTACACCCCTTATACCACCCCTTACACACACTGCGGTCAATCATGACCCGTCGGCATGTAAGGGTGTTTTCCGCTATGGATCCGTCCTCTTCTGGCCAGCTCCGAGGACTGCCATGTGCGCCTCGGACACCCCGCGCTCCCGGCAGGTCAGATCCCTTCCGGGTCTGGCTGTAACGTCCTGAGCATGGTGGATGGACACCAATGAACATTTTGGGCAAAGGCATCACTACCCAAAGCAGTTCCGTGCGTCTGATGGATAAATGTGGTGGTCACAGCGGCGCTTTTCATGTACAGTGCGGCCGTGCCTCGCACAATCTCATTAGTGTCGCTCCACTAAATGTTCGTTTGTGATTGTTTACCGCCTAAGGCTACCCTATTGGCGGCTAGCAGCCCGCTGGCAGTGTGTGACTGGCACCCTGAGGCAGGCGCCACACAGGCGCTTTGGTCTTCGCTTGGCAGCAACGCAGACTAGTCCCGCCCACCGCTGGGCGTGCGCTCGTGCCCGATCGCATCGGGTTGCTCTCCATGGAACGCTGCGATCGGGGGGGAACGACCCGCGGTGGTTTCTCGCGTTAAATTAGCACGCAAAAAAATTCGCGTGCTTGTCAACTTGCACCCTGTGCTGCTTTACCATCGCTTTACGATGCTTTTGTAAACAGACACGTTAACAGTGATGGTAATTAGGCAAATCACCTCTCCTCACTGGTTGTATACCTGCGTTTCGAAACGCATGCAACGCAGGTTCAAAAAAAACGCACGTGACGCTCCCCTAAGGTGTAGACACACATGGCGTTTTTTGGGCCTGTTTTACTAACGTCGTTTTCAGATCGTAAAAAAATGCATGTTCACAAAAACGCATGCGTTTTTGTCCGGTTTTTATTGGCGCAAATTCGGAAACCGGACAAAACCGCATGCGTTTTTGACACGGTTGACCCATTATCTTAATGCTCCAACACTGGCTCAAAACGCCATGTGTCTTCCATTCAAAGTTTTGAAACTGCAGGTTGCATTTTTGTAGATGGTCAAACCTGTCACAAAACGCGATGCGTTTATAACGATCTGAAAATGCACTAACTAACAACACCCCAAAAACGGCCTAAAAACCCGGTGTCTCTCACCGGGCTGAATACACACTGGGTGTTTTTGGTCTTTTTAAAAGGCATCATTTTTTGACAGTTTGCCCCCCAATTAATCTTAATACGATAGCAACGCAGTTGTAAGCAGGCAAACGCGCATGCTAAATGCGGTGCGGCAAAACACAATTGTTTTGTCACAAATGCTATGGGGTTTTAAAACGCCGTTGCCAATTTTTAAACGGACAAACCATGCTTAAAACTGCCACAAAACCATTTGGCCATCACCCTAAAGCATCAATTCTCCCACAACAACTGCACAGAAGAACCTAATTCCTTCTGGAAGAAACTTATCACACTGATTTTTGAAAGTAGGAACAGTTATTTCTTTTCAACCAGGAAGGTAGCAAAAATTGGTATGCCCCTCCCTACCGTTCAAAAGGCTGGTCTATTCTACATAATGGCCTAAAGACTACAGAACCACATCCGCAACACAGTCTGCATAAGACGACGTCTCACTCTAACATTTATATAAATTAAAAGAAGCCGCCAATAGACCCGTGCAGAGTACAATGCACTGCCGGGAGGTAGACCAAATGGGTAGATATTGGAAGCTGCAAAGATCCCCGCTGCTAAGGGCACGCACATAGGTTATCTGACGTGGTGGTGAACCTATGGCATGGTGTTCCAAGGTGGCACCACGACCCTTTCTAGTGGCACTTCCAGGCCATCATGCCCAACAGAGAGTTTTGCCAGAGAGGATTCAAACTTCCTCCCTTGGTTCCACACGACACCCAGGAGTGCCAGCTCAGCGCCATTGTTAAGCGATATCCTTGGCTACCAGCATACAGCAGGATGAGCAGAAGGTGTGGATAGATATGGGTTTATCGTTGGGGCTCCGTGCTCTGGGTCCCCTGTGAGGAAGCTACATCCAAATCTTCAATTCTTCTTCTTTTGGGAACTCAGACCCATATGTGATACAGCAGGATTCAATAAACTACTACTTAAGTTGTCATGGTTTGGGCACTTTGTGACATGTAAATGATATTTGGTTGTATTTTTGGCACTGTCCTCCAAAAGGTTTTGCCAATCACTTTTATAGGAATTGAATATACTGTATGTTGTATATCTTGTCATCTACTCTAAATGTGTATAATGTATTAGGCGTGTTTATATCTGCATGTATTTTTTTAAAGGGTCAAGTGGCTCCCCTTCAAGTTCTCTATGGGGCTCAGTCTCTCCTAGTTACGCCACTGAATACACCATAGCTTAAGGGTGAAGACCCAACATGCCTCTTTTTGGCCCGTGTTTACTATGGCCGTTGTTTGTCCGGTTTTTCCTGTCTGTCGCATAAAAATTGGGCAAAAACGATGTCCTTGTAAACGGCCCAAAGACGCATGTGTTCTTCACCCTAAGGCCGGCGCCACACAGAGCGCTTTGTCTGGCGCTTGCAACCAGACAAGTCGCTCCCACCCGGGGCGGGCCCTCCCGTCCCGTCGCATCGCCGGTGTGCGATCGGGAAACGCGTCGACCGTTTTGCGTTAATTTAAACGCGAAACACCGGCGGCTCGTTCCCCGATCGCAAGGCGTTCCATAGTAAACGCGCCGAGCGATCGTGCGCCGAGTGCCCGCCCCGGTGCGCGATCCTTTGTCTTGCGTTGCGCAAAGCGCAGACAAGCGTCCCCTGTGTGGCGCCGGCCTAAGCCGGCGGCACATGTTGCGTTTTGAACCCAGTTTTTGGCGTTATTTAGAAGTCTGTAACAACCATAAATTCACACTGATTTTAAAAATCTGTAACCAGGTCAATTTCCATATAGCTTTTTATCCTCGTCAGTGGGTAAAATAGCTCCAGTACCTACCCCCCCCCCCGTGGATGATCCCCACCACTCTGCAACATGCAATGATGGTGGTGGGCGTCCGCTTTCGACCCATTTTTGGCTTTAGGAGCGTTTTTTAAGCAGGCCCGTAAAAAAAAAAAAAAAAAAAAAAAAAACACAATGCATGTAGTTTTTTGACAGTTTTTCCCCAATTATCTTATATAGGAAAAGGAGAGACAAATTTTCAACACGCATGCATTTTTTAAAACGACTGCTAAAACGGCCCAAAAACCGGGCTCAAACGCTAACATGTGCCACCAACCCTTAAACTTGTTCTGTCTGTGTGAAATTCTGATATAGTTTTTAAGTTTTGTTTTTAACTGTTTTAAACACATAACATGATTGAAACTGAATGTAGACGAGATAACACAAAATACTTTATTTTGGATGACCAAAATTCACAAGATTCAAAATACAAAAAAGAATCTTAGTCACTTCTGCAAAATCCTTCATAAACAGGCATGTGGCCCCACAACACTGCCAGTGGCATGACTACGATACATTCTTCTTTAATAGACACTCTGTACTGAATAGAAGGGGACATATTTCCATAATTATGATATATCACTATAAGGCTGACAATCAGACACCACAGGTTTCTGCAGCGATTACACGTGTACAGCTTTTCTACAGTTGTAATGATCATATGACTTCTATCATGATCCTCGTAGATCACTAATGCTCAGCAAACTAATCTAGAGGGTGTCAGATGTGGCTCACTGGGGAATATTGCTGCATAGTCTTTATAGTCTGTATATCATTAACGAATAACCCATAAGATTTTTTAACATAGCAGCATGCCACCATTGACCGGGGAACTGTTAGTGAGCTCAGGCAAAATAGGTGTGCGATTTTACAATTGAAGAAAATTCAGTTCTAAACATGGACCAAATGTTTAAAACACCCACACAAAATGATTGTCCATTGTCGTTTTTCTTTGCTTTATTCAGTTTAGGCTCATTTCACCACTGTGACCCAGACCTCCGGTATCTTACTAAACTAAATTGTTATATAATTTAAGTTAACACATCGGTTTTAGAAGGAGCATTGATTGATTCAAGGACTTTGTCTGATTCAACCCAGTGGTGCAACAGAACTTATCATTAATTTTGTGCCAGATAAGAGGCCCGAACACAGGTTTGAACTGCTGAAGCTGACGATGGCTTTGAGCCGCACATTCCCATTGCAGCGAGTTTTTAACTACCACCGGCGGTTCCTCAGCCACAAAGGCCGTGGTCACCGTTCCGCTAGCCTCGTTCATACGGGACCTAGTGCGCAGCGTCCGTGCACCCTAACGCTCTGTTTCTACTTCCTGAGTCTATGAACAACTGACAACTATGGTGTATGGACCCGTGCCAAACCCACGGTGACAGCTCCTTTGGTGTCCTAACCATAGATAAATCCCCTGAAGACCAAAAATCAATGAATTGCATGACCTACGAAAACAAAATACACTACATAAATGCTTTACCAACTCCTGTATCAGCTTGTGTGTTTGTGACAGAGCCTCCTATAACATTGTTAATTGAACATTTTGACCAAAGCGTCTCACATCAAAACACATTGTCGTAACTACCTTCATACTAATCTGCAGTGAACACAAGAAAGAAACATTACGTTTAATTCTGTTAACACGGTGATAATATTCTACACACAACGTATCCACCAGAACTTTGGTCCACTTTCACCGATAAGCTTAACCATTGGATCACAGACAGCTTGCCACATTCAGACTTCTAATCAGTCAGACTGTAGATAATCAAATTAACAGTAGGATGTGCATTGCAGCGTATGAATGACAAGGCTTTACTTAAAAACTGGTTACAGGAGTCTGATTGTCATTCAACACACATAAAACATGGTATAGGTTCAGCCCCTAGTGGGCACATTGATGTATCATGTACATCTTTTGATGGCAGCAGCCCCATAGACTTGCTATAGGACTAACTCTCTTGTGTACCACAGGCAAGCAGGAGACTCCCTTCCATCAATACACGCCGTCGCCCCCCGGGTTACGTACACATAGGTTTCTATAGGTTTTTTACCTCTTAAAGGGAACCTACCACCGACGATTCTTTTACCTATCAAGTAGAATGGGTGGTAGGTAGAACGGGATTTAGGATACCCTTTTTTGAGATATCTCCTCACCTCCTCCCCGTGTATTTTTAGAAACCTTGGTTGTAGCCTGATATGTAATCTTTAGCACCTACTGGGTCGTTAGTATGCCGACATGGAGGCTAAACTCGAGCCCCGGCCCAGCGCGCCCAGTAGCCTGCTTTTCTCCTCTATCATTTTATCTTCGGCGCTTGTCCAGTATCCCACGTTCTGCGCATGCACAGTATTCGGGCCTGCGGAGCTAATGGCCGTGCAGCCACAGGCCTGTGTTCTGCGTCGGCCATAACAGTTCTGACCTTGTAACAAGTCAGAACTGTATTATTTTCAAAATTGTAGATCTAGACAATTTTTTTGGTCTTCTGTGGACCAAAATTGATTTTAAACATAGTTGTGATTGTCATAAGACCAGGATTACACCTTAAGCTTAATTCAGACACCTGTTGATAAATGTTATTCGCTGTTTATTGTAGCCCAGGCAAAGATGTACGTAAAATTCAACCAACATCCAGAGTCCGTTTGTAACTGGGAGGGTCTCGAGTCAGGTGGTTCCTTAAGTTAGGTGACTCCTGTATTACATGAATGTACGTCCTGTCTCTGCACCGCGGTTGGTCATGACATCCAGCCAACCGTAATTTTTTCCTTTTCCACGTTTTTAAACACTCCTTCCCACATGCAGCAAATAATAATAACTTATTATCCCACGAGGGAACTTAAATGCAGCATATTCATCTGCTAAGCGTGTATCCGCTATTGTCTTAGATGGGAGGGAGAAAAACCACACCATCACATTTAGGTATTAAAATGAGTCTTTTTGGTGATGGGACATTCCCTAAGAGTTTCTTCTTCAGGTTGATTGGTTTAAGCCGGAATCAGGGATTTTGTTTCTCCAAACTTTCCCAATATCATATACAGGCCTGGACTAAACTCTATGTTCCCACCACACAGCAGAATGGTTGCAGAATTTTCCTGATTCCTTACAAATGAGTTGCATGAAATATTGATAAATAATCATTTAGATTCTCTTCACCAACATGAACGCTCAGTGTATTACGGACTGTGGGTTGACTGGATTTCACCGGACTGACCACAAGCAAACTTTAGGACAACGCGAGCACATCATGTGGGATGCAGGAATCACCTGCTCATTTAATATAGCGCTGCCTTTAGGATTCCTTGTATCATAAATCACTATGAAGCATGGAGTCCGGTTTGAAGTACTTTTGACAGTCCATGGTCCCACAGACAACCCTAATTTTCTGTGGGGGGAGATTTATCAGCAAGTCCTGAAGCAACGACTTCTAGTTGCCCATGGCACCAACAGATCCAGCTTTCTTTTCCACAGTCTGTTTATAAAGCTGACCCTCTTACTCTGATTGCCGGGATAAAACTACGCAGTTTCAGCTTGCAACACATCTGATAAATCTTCCCAGTCTATCTGCACACAGAAGAGCTGGCTGCTGAAATTACCCACGGTAATTCCTTTCAAGCATCAAAAACCAACTCCCTTATGAAATCAAGTTTCGTGGCGGGGGCGGAGTTTGCATGCAATACACTGCAGTTTTTCTACAAACAAATACATATCACGTGTCAGTGCCTAAGGGTGACTTTTTTTTTTTAATATGTAGCTCTGCATTTCAATGGAGAATCACACAAAAACCCCCCTCCCCCCATACTAGAGGAGGTCTAACTGACAGTAGCGTCCCTCATGATGGTCAGTCTTGATCCAAAATGTGGAAACGCCTAAAAGATCTCAAATCATTTGTAAGCTCTTAGACAAAAGTGTGCTTGCCGTGCTACACACTCAGCTCGCCCTCCCGCCCCTCTCCATAGAGATACATGGGGCACGGCCGTCGGTATTATTGGAATTATAGAACATGTCCTATCTTTCCCTGGTATGAACGGTACGGTGCCCCATGGTCGTCTGAATGTAGTCTAGGCACAAGGTTGTTTAATTTAAGAATCATGAATTATTTAAGAACACAAGAATTTCATATTATCAAAACAGACTTTCTGCAGTGCATTTTGATAGAGAGAAGCTGTATCTGATATAAAAGTGTAAATCATTTTAGGCAAGATTTCTATATAGAAGATATCAATCATGTCAGGCTCTAGAGGATCTAAGAGTCCTATTACTCTGGCCCACACACTGTGTAGACGCTGCCTCAGCCCCATGAAAAGTAGGTTATCATAATGTTTGTAATGTTCACAGATCCTCTCCCAAAGCATAAACCAAATACCAGAGCATGTAAACAACTTTCTATATCAACCTCTCAGCACACAGGGCTGAATAAATCACTTTCATTTTTAATATTAATAGTCTGTACGGTCTATAGAACACAGGGGACGGACCCCCAAGGGGGACTTTAAAGTTGTAATTGTGGTGAGTACTCCAGGGGTAACGAAGTTGGTTTATTACACTTGTGTCAAGAGGGATATAAAGGGATTTTCACCAACAACCACAAACATCTGTCTATACAATTAAACAGAGTGGGAACCATTCACTTATATGGAGTAGTGCTGGCATACCACACAACATAGACAGGGTGGAGCTTGTACACACTCATAACAGATAATCAATCTAGAGCAAGTAAATAGTAAATAAATATTGAAATCTGGTAAAAATAGGACAAATGTAATGAAATTTATTACTATTACTTCAAATCATCATTCCCACAATGGAATCCCTCCTATATAAATTTCACACTTTTCATAAGTGGCAAACTATACATATTCTACTGCCAACATCGCCGTTTATACATAATCTGATTCCACATAGATTAACAATCTTTGTATTTTACCATGTAAAAAAACTGGCCCCTACTACAATATACACAAATCCTTTCTTGGGCTTGGCAGACACAAGCCCCTCCCTAAAGCAGTGTAATAGTATAATTTACTGGCTCTAATACTTAAATATTTATCACTCCATTTTTAATCTTCTCTGTATACCTCATTTAAAATATATATATATAATGCATCTAATGTGGTATTGGAAAAAGATTTCTCTTTGGTGCATTGCAGATATACCAGCGAGGCCCCCAGGTTCACATTTATGTAGAAGACCAACGAAGTGCCTGTCATACGCTCACTGATGATACACGTACCACACTACAATAAATGGCACTGGCACTACAATGGTTAAATGTTCTGGAGTCTCCTCCTTGAGGGACAGTATTGCTATTACCATTCTATTTACAATTTTCATGAGCTCTCACCACATATAGAATCCATGGCATATATGAATCAGGTTACCAAGGACATGTATGATGTCCTGTCAGAAGTATCCCTGGGTTAAAAAGTAATCTTATAATATTAATCTTTATTCAAATATATCTAGGTGATCCAACTAAATAGGACAAAAAAGCAAGTGGCCAGTCCAATGTCACCCAAGCAAGTTAAGGGGTTGTCCCAGCAAGGAAGCTAGGTACATGGAAATAGGTAACTGCGAATTTCCCACTGCTTGGGACCCCCAATCATCTAGGAACATTCCTGGAGATACTCGAGCCGCTGCTGCTCATCATTACTACACAATTGTGTAGTCTTCAAGGAAAATTAATTGTTCACAATTGATGCAGTCTGCTGCTGGCTTTAAAACCTGCTTTATCCAACATACTAGATATAATACTTTTTTTTTAGGTCTCATCATACATTACAAAACCTTAACTCTTTATAATATTGGTTTGGGGAATAGAGATCAAATATGTAACTGTTACCAAAATACATCGGCACACATCTAAACACTGTTAGGTGTATATATTACACAATGCATACATTTTTACCTAACATACTATCATGTCATCACACACACACACAGAATAAGGGTAATATTACCCAGTACAACACCAAAGGGTTTATAAAGTACAGCACACCTTTAGTGCAAATATCGAAATGCTTCGCGTCCCTTTAACTGAATTAATGAGATCCACTACTCGCTGGTGTTGTCAATTCACAATAGCATAAACGTCAGAACTATTAGGACTGTGCCTGACACGAGAATTACTGTAGTAATCTTAGACAGTACCTTTGCATGGGAACACAACTGCATGTGATTCAATAGAAAGGGCCAATGAAAGCCCCCTTGCCTTTGATATACAGCTTCTACATATGATGAACTGGATTTACCACACCTCCACAAATTCACTGATTGTATATGGACATATTATTACCTTACTCGTACGTCACAGTTTGTGCATTTTGTATCCGTGGTATCTTTATAAAAAAATTAACTAATACATCTCAATGTCATCACTTACTTATGTTCATACTGAAGTACCTGCACACATTAACTGTCAATGCAAGCCAAACTGGCTATGTGCCACGTAGTACCATGGAGTAAGGCAATCACTTAACTTTGTAATCCCCTTATTCACCAACAAGATAACAAACGATTACAACCGCATACAAAAAAATACAATTTAAACATAATAGCAGTACCCCAATCCAAGAGTGCAAACAAATTCTCTTTGTAGGAGAGAGGTTGTAATTTGGTACACATCGGTTTGCTTCCTTTTTAATCTATAGGAAGCCACCGATTACGCCATACAAAGGGGAGGTGATGAGAAATGAACAAAAGTATGTGGAAGTAATGAGGACGAAATCCACGGAGGTTGTGTGTGTAATCATTTCTTCCGCTCCTTAGTGCAGCGTGGGCAGAACCTGAAAAAGAAATGAGCCTATTCAGAAGTAACAAAATTTTCCAGATTATTTTTTCAGAAAAAATATATCAATGTTCAAGAATAGGCTGCAGATACAACGTGAACACTGAGACCGTCCCGTTTATTCTCATCACACATATACATAGCGTGGAAGAGAAAAAATGCTTTGAGGCACGCTCACAATACAAGCAAGGTTTTTAAAAGACGTTAAAAAGCAATAAATTCGTGAAGGCATCAGTAACATTACTACCACTTTCCTTTGTTTAGTAAGTGAGATCTACACAGGTCACAGGCAAAATGGAAACCATTCAATGGGACACTAAAATGCAAGTGATGAAGATTGCTATTAGATGAGATTACCATGTCAGACAGACAATCTCTAATAACAAAACGTAAATTCATTTCTAGAATTCTTACTCTTCGGTTACTCGCAGCCAACATTTCCCCAGGAACCTGGTGACTAGGCAGTATGTGGGTTCATTGGGTTCTACCGGCATATCAGGACATCTGATGGATGCGACAGATAGGACTGCATCTGAAACAACTGGTCTGTTGTACAAAACAGAACTGTTTATTTCTAGCTTTAATCAACAGTAATATCAGAATAAAATAGCTCTGTACATTCCATTGAAGATGCTTAACAATTACTTGCCCTCCTTTTAATTTCTTTTCTATACTGCATCTTCTTCAGATCACGACTGCCTCGAGACCCACGCTTACCTTCTGCCCACGATTCTCTGTAGAAAACACAGTACAGTAAAACAATATAGTTATCCAAAGACAACATGTTAAGTCATTGCCATTTGTAAAATGGCATGTCTTCCAAAGTTATTGCCATCTTTTAACCCTACACCAGTCCGATGGGCTGTCATTCTTTGCCTTCTATTTTTCTTTGAGGTCCAGCTTCAACAGCGCAGCCAAATCTTCTGCATCCAACTTCTAATGTGCTTATCCACCTTAATCACAGGTACAGACGTTAAGGACAGTTTTCTACACCACTTCACGACTAGGCAACTTTTCCTTTTTTTTTTTACATTTTTGTTCTAACAGCCATAACCTTTTTCATATTCCATGCATTTGCCTGTCTTTTTTTTTTGCGAACAAGTTGTGTTGGTGTCCAAATGTGTCCCCATAATGAATTTATTAACCTCCTTTAGGATAGTGTATGTTAAACAAAAAAACGTTTGCCTTTTATCGTAAGCCCAAAGTAACAGTTATCTTATTCTGCAAGCTAGTTTAAATCAATTTTGAATATTCCTGGCTGAACACATGCTATAATTTGGAAAACTGAAGGTTCTCCTGGTGGTATACATTTCATGCATGATGTGTTATTGTTCTTTATGCTGATATTTGGACGGGCGCTAACATTGTACATTGCATGTAATGCCCTCCAACATGTCTTGTTTTGTCAGTTCCCAACTTATACGTGACACACGGGATAGATTTTGTTTTATTGTTTTTGTATAGTTTGTTGAAATCCACTAAAATAAAAATAGCAAAAAAAAAAAAAAACTTTGTCATTTTTAGCAACTATGTCACTCATTTAGCACCGTTGAAGAGCGCCAAATGACAATGCTTTGTTTCTTGGAATGATACATCACTTTGATCACATGAATTGTTAGTCTTAAAACCTAGTCAGAGTCCCTTCTTACCATATTCATAGTGCTGCAATGCTAACTGCACTTTGTCATCAACTGTACCCTTGGCACTTGCTGTATGCATTCTGGATGCGCTGTAATGTTGTCACTCTCGTTCTGTGGTTAGATCCCGCACTTTGGAAATGTACTCACTAGCCAAGCATCAATCTCTTTCTTTTTATCTGTAAATATATAAAAGACTACAGTACCACTTTGCTTTAGAACTGTACCGTTTTCTAGCATGTTATTATTACAGTGCCTATTTAATTAAACCCTACGGACGCACCCTCTTTTGGCCTAATAGGACCCGGCCCCATTGTTTCAATCTCCCCTTGTCACTATAAGGTGGTTTAGCTTTGGAACGCTATGATATATCCAGGGATTTTTGAGATTGTTTTCTCGGACACTATGTACTTCAAATTAGTTTTAAAAATTTGGATGAAATCTTTTGCGTTTAGTTATGGAAAACAAAATTTGGCAAAATTTGGAAAAATTCTTATTTTCATGTTCTAATTCTCTACTTTTGATGCATGAACGTCATAGCGCCAAATAAATTCATAACTTACTTTCCCAAATGTCCTGCTTTATGTTGGCATGGTTTTTTTAAGATTCACAGTATTTACTAGAATTGTTATGGTGTCAATTTAAGGTGCCATTTTTTCAAATTTTTTTGTAAATCACCAAAACCTGTATTTAGATAACCTGCCCACTTTCTCAGTTTACACTGAGAGGCCTAAATATAATGTGAGAGCTCTTAAATTACCCATTGTGGGAAACTGAATACCCCTCAACGTATGTAAAAACCACTTTTAATGAAGTTTGTTAGAGCCTTTACGTGTTTTATAGGTGGTTCACAACAAAATGGAGGTGCAGTCTGCAAATTGTAATATTTTTTTACAATACCCCATTTTGGGTGGAAAATAACATTCACAATGGATTAAATGAAAAAGGCTCCCAAAGCGTGGATACCATTTTACCCCCTAGTAACGGATTACTCTATAGATTGCTGGTAACCTGCTGGTACTGGGCGCACGCCGGCATACGAAGGTACGAGGCCCGCCATCCAGATCAATTTGTCTATTTCCCGACTGGTACACGCTATAATTTTTTTTCTTTTTGTTTATGTGGACCTATAGGGCTTATTTCTTTTCCACATGTAGATGCACTTTTTTAGGAGACGTAATTTGGGGGAATCAGGACTAATTGGTGAGATTTTATTATCTTTTGTTGTGGAGGAAATGAAAATGATCACTTTCAGGAAGATTTTTTATGTTTTTTTTTTGGGGCCGTCTTACCATAACCATAAAATAGTATATTATTTTTATTCTCTGGGTCCCACGATTACAAAAAGACCTCATTTATAGAATTTTTTCATTTTTTCCCATTTTTACTGATGCAAAAGTAATTTTGCCAAATGTTGTCAATTTTAGCATCACGTCTTTCATATGCAGCTTTTTTATTTTTCGCCTCACAAATCTGGTTAATGGTCTTATTTTTTGTGCGAGAAAGGAATTGTTCTTTTTAGTGGGCTTTATTTTTGAAGTGCTACATTTTTTACAATCAACGTTTGTAAGAGATTTTTTATAGGGTATTAATTGAAAAGACTTTTTTTCTGGGATCTTTTTTTTTTTTTTACTGGGGTCACTTTTCGGATCAATAATGTTTCTGTTTTATTATGCATTTGTTTACGGACGCCAGGATACCAAATAGTGGGGGTTTTGTGATTTTTATTTAATTGTACTGAATAAAAACCAATTTGGAGAAAAGTCTTTTTCAATTTTATTAAGCATCACCATCTTTTCATATAGCTACTTTTTAATTTTTTCGCTGACAAATCTATAAGGGGCTTCTTTTTTGCGAGAAAGAGTTGTTCTTTTTAGTGGGCTATTTTTGAGTCAATGAACATTTTTAAATTACTTTTTAGAGCTTTTTTTTTTATAGGTATTATACAAAAAATGATCTTTTTCGGAACGTTTTTTTGCGTTTTTTCTACGTGTGTACCGTTCTGGTTCCAGTAAGCGATTCTGTTTTATTAGACAGATGTTACGTGACGCGGCAAACAATATGCAAGGGTTTGTTTGTGTTTTATACTTATTAATGTTTTTAATAGGAAAGTGACATTTTAGGGGCTTATATTTTCAGGCCTTTATTTTTGATTTTATTCTAATTTATTAACTTTGTGTTTTTGCTTTTTTTGTACTTATAACATACTAGAACTCGAACGTGATACTCTGATCCTGGTTCAATTCAAGACACTGCTCTACAATACTATTTTTATTTGTAGAGGGCAGTTGTAATCTGTCTGCATGCTTGCGCATGCTCAGACATGTTTACAGTCAACCCGAAGGGTCTGACTGCCAGAAGACCGGCAACTCCAGGGCACATGCCAGTCCTCGTGAGCTGCCCAGAAGTGGGATCGGATCCCCGGTAAGCGCACGGGGATCTGATCCACGGCGAGAAACCCTTTCATAACGCCGCGGTTCATGCTTGACCGCGGTCGTGTGAGGGGCCGGGGGGGGGGGGGGGCGCTTCTCTTTTTTGGGGATTTTTCTGGCCTTTTTTGTTTATCATTTGGGGTCGTCTTCGAACTTAGTTTTTGTTTCTTTGGGTGTTAGCCTCTTCCCCCCTTCTTTCTCTTTTTCTTCAGGCTTCAGCTGTACTAGACAGCTGACAGCCGCTGCTTATGGAGCGCGTGCTTCCGTTCGGTGCCGTGCCAGAAGCAGACGTTATAGAACGTCCACGTCGCTAACATCTAGCCCCGGGGACGTACTTATAACGTCCTGGTGCGCCTATGGGTTAAGACCTGTTGCCACTACTTCCCTTTCCAATTGAAAAATCCACCCATACAAGGGAATGCAAACTAATTGCAACTGGTCACTGACTCAGTTATAAAAAAAACAAAAAAAAAAAAAAAAAACACTGGAAAATTCTCATTAAACCCAATCAATTTTTTTTGTAACATACATTAAAGAAAAAGAAACGCACAGGTGGAAAAACGTCTGCAGAGCTACATCTTGAGAATGGAACTCCTTTTATCGAGGGTGCGTCACACATTGCTGTTTTGAAAGGCGTTGCAAACCGGTGATGAGAGGTTATATTTGCGTTAATTACTGTGAACTTTGTGGTTACAAAACGCAATGTAAGACCACCATGTTTAACAGCCAGTAATTTAGCCAAAATCACCCTCCTCACCGCTGGTAGTAATGCTTCAAAACGCAACGAAACTAAAACCAAACATTGGACTGCACCCGTGACTTTCTGGCTGCTTCTTCCTTTCAAGTTCAACAAAGGCAGAGGCAGAGTTCTCATGATTATGCAGTTCTCCTTGTATATGACCCACATCATGACTTCCATATGATGTGTTCCATCACAATACCTTTGAAAACTGAGAAGACAAGCATACCCTCTGTCCTTTGATCAGATCACCTAAGTTGAAAATTCCTTTGGAGTTTCACATGGTGAAATTTTTCTATGCCTCAAAATTCCAAAAAGAGAAATCGGTCACAACAGCAATTTATAGTTTTAATCGTGGTTTTATGGCTGATAATAATACAATTATATAAAAAAGGGAAATAAATATAAAGACATTTATGAAAATAAAGTATATTAGATGGCTTCTTTAGATTTCCGAATGTCAAACAATATAAAACCACCACTACATCTCTCTAAGAGACACATTATGATCCCTTCTAGTTTCTGTAGCTGAAAATGTGCTTAGGTAGTCAGGGTACAAGGTTTATCTACCCTTTCATTTACAGTTCTGAACATTGTACTAGTATCTGACACAGAGAGATTGAGATCTATGAACGCCTATTGCACACAATGACATTCTAAGCTCACTACTACCTATATCTGCTCTGCCACAACACACTCTCATATCTATGTGTCTTCCATCCACCTTCCCCAATATAAAGGACTATCTTGCTGTGAGCTCTTTCCTCACGCTATGATGTGGTGGTTGCTGGCAGAAGTCTGTGGTGTTATCATGTTGGAGCTCGTCCTTGCATGCAAGGGTGGGGGCAGAGGCAGAGAACAACTCAGTCTCCACAGTGTCAGATAAGATACCTGCCCGACCTAAAGTCAAAACCCAGGATATGAGAACCCGTGGAGCATGTTGTGTGCTTTTTAAAGCGCTTTCAGAGGCTGGCTTAAAGGGTTTTGCCCATCACAGATTTTTTTTCTCACCAAAGTTAAATCGACAGAGGCCCTACCCTGCTCGCATACCCCATGAACGTTTTTGTCTTGTTTGTTTAAAACTCTTTGGACCGTTGTTAAAAAGCATAGCGTTTCCATCTGTTTATAAAGGCATTACGTTTTTGTATGTTTACCATTCGTTTAGCTGCTTTGAATGTGTTTACTCTTCATTCTAGAAGTGTATGCATCCTGGAACCGATTAATACCAGCAAACACATGGTAAATATACAAAAAGGCATCAGTTTAAAAAATGGTCCAAGAACGACGACGTGTTGGCAGCACCCTTACCAGTTGCTTTCACCAAACCCACCGGGAAATTCAGCTTTGATGACAGCTTTTTAAAGTAACAAAATGGCAGTTACCTCATTTGCTGAGCCCCCTCAAAGCGTAGTCCTGTTTTGTTGCACATTGCAGTCAAAGACTTACTGTCACACCCATGAATCGGTGTCAGCAACGGTCGCGGTGGGTTTTTATCCCCTGATCGTCGCTGATGCTTAAAAAGAAAGATGGCGATGACGTGGAGATCAAGTCGCCATTTAATTACCCATTCATTGCGATTTGCACAGTTTTAATAAATGATTGGAATCCCCTATGCATGTCATACTGTAATTGGCAGTATATGGTAGGATCAGACAACTATGGTTAAACATGCACTTTTTTGCATTTTGAAAATATAAATTTTTCACAATAAGTGATCCAAAGATGATACATCAGCTAACAATTGTTAGCATCAAACATGACACCCACCTACATCGCTCCGTACACGCCAAACTATTGAAAAAGTATTAGTGGCAGAAATGGCAAAATCCACCCAAAAATTTATGTACGGAGGTTTTTTTTTTGTAAAAGTATGAAACCATAACCCTATAGAATTTGTATCCCCATGATCACGCCAACACTAAAAAAAGTGACATGTCTTTTGGACGCCCAGTGAAGCCGGAAATTTTCACTACGTGTGGTAATTTTTTCCCCGTTTATACATGACACTGCCTGAGAATATTTATCCCATCAACTAGATCAATTTGTATGCAACAGTCACAGAGCTCTAAATAGTCATATAGAATAATAAAGGTTTAAAGACACCTGGGACGTGGTGGATTACCCAAAAAAAGGGCTATCCCCTCACGTCCCACTCCATCCCTACCACCCGCCCCCTTCACCTTCTACTTTATAGGTAGATCGGGGTGGTAGGTTCCCTTTAAATGAAATTACTTAGTATTTACTTTCCCAAAGCTGTTTAAAAAAATGCAAGCAAGCTCTGCTCGGTTGCCATGCTCATTGGACAGTATTTCCCCTCAGACACTTGTGGATAATATACGCATGAGTTGCACCGCTGCAGGGTGTCACCACACCCTCACTCCAGGTGATACACCGCGCCCTAATGCTAGTAGCGCCCCCATATTATACGTGGTGTGTGTAACCATTGGGTTTTTCCCATATTAGCAAGTCTAAGTTTCATAAAATTTTCTCTGGTTCAAAAACCCATTACGTAAGCCCCTCTCGTCATCGCGTACAGCTGCCAAAACCCCAGCAGCGCGCGCCTCGCCACGGTGGTGACGGCAGTTGCTAATACCCGCTCCGGGTGATTTTTATTCTATTTCCCCTACGTTATGTTATCCACCCCTCCCGTCCCTCCCCGCTCGTTCACCCTGCTGCGCCCCCGCACTCACTGTCCAGGTAGTGGTTCCAGGTACATCGCCGTCGCCATGTTCTCAAAGTGGCGAGCGTTTCCCTCCTCAGATCTCACTGCCCCTCAGCGACCGCTTATTATTCATGAGCCAGTGCGTTTTCCCGGCGCGGGCGGTTGTGATCCTGCTTGAATTAATATTCATTAGCCCTGGGCGGCAGCGCCCTGCGGACTTCGGTGGGTGTATTTCCTGAAATCCCGCCACTGGATGAGCTGTGGTGCTTTAAATGATTGGTTTGTTTTCGGAGCTGGGGGCGGTTCTGATTGATCGCGGCTGTTATGCTCGCGCTCGAGGTATTGGCTGTGTACAGGTAAGTACCTGGCGAGCGGGGTCATTCACACGCCTCTGATCATGGTGCGCGCCAAGGGATCTCGCCGCTGGATTGGCCGTGTAGTAGCGCGCTGTTTTCTGACTACAGGGGCGGCCCTGTCTGTGCCTTGTATTCGGTGTAATATGGATATGGCAGACGCGCGGCGCTCTATTGTACTGGAAAGGCGCGGACAGGGCCGTGAAGGCACCCGAGCCCGCAGGCTGGTGGAGGCCCTTGATAACAGGGTACAGGCCGATGGCACGCCTTCCCTTGTGAGAGTCCTCTGTCCTTGTCTAATGGGGTTTGGGTTTGAGTGACCCCCTTAGCGGTAAGGAGTGAGCAGAACGGTGGATGCGGTTATAAATGGGGACCGTTCCACTGATTCCAGTACTTTTTTTGCATTGGAATATTTTTCAAGGCTAAACAATACAACTGGTGTGGTTATGCTTTTATAGCATGTAAAACCTAGTTTCACACCTGCATCTACTCTAATAGAATAACTAACTGATCAAAATCTCCTTCCCCCATAGACCCTGGTAATGAACTTCTTCTTGGTGGTCATTATTGCAAGGGTGAATCCCCTGCACTGGAGAACACAGGATTTGGTTCTCACTAATGGTGGAGTCGCAATGTGCTCCTGCTATTCCTGCTATGTAGTGCTGGAATGAGCTGAGGCACATTCTCCCCCTATCTCAGCACTTGTGGATCTAGTGATGCCGTGTCATTAATAAGACACAGACCCAGAGTCCTCATCTCATGATTAGTCGGGGTTAAAGCACTGAACCAATCACCACTTGTTTTTCGTTCTAAACTTGGGATAACCCCTTCAATAACAGGATGTGTGAATGAACCTGCTAACCAGGAGTGATCTCGCAGCATTACCATTCACCATTTAGAGAAGTTTTGGCGTTAGAATGAATGTTATTTTGGCAGTGATATTGCACACAAAATTAGTTAAAAAAGTGTGGGCCACACTCATACCCAGAAGCCCAGTCTTGGAAACTGACATGTGAATGCAATCCCCTAAGAGCTCATTCAAGAGACCATTTCCGTTTTGCTTGTGTTTACATCACAGGGAGCATCAGATAATGCACCTTAAAAAACTGTATGTTTATAGGCGATTGCAGATAGGCTTTTATGTGGATGTTTTCCTCAAAGTCTTTCAGACAATTCCTCATGCATGTTGCCTTTTTACGAAGAGAACAACAGAGATTTGGTCGCTTGTTGGATCTTAACCTTGAGAAGAAGAGCAACATTGAAGACATACTGTTCAACATGCTGTTTTCTTTTCTGCCACCGCTGGAGCATGTTTAGACACATTTTAATCATACCTTACATTCATGAAGCTCTTTTCATACCAACCCTCAAATGCATCCATTCCATTGATAATAAGAATGTAGCTCCAGCCCTTACGAACTTTTTTTTTTTTTATATAAAAATATTCTTTAAAATGAAGACAATGGAGCTTTTGCAGGCTCTTCGCCCATTGCCCGCGGCGACCAACCCTCACAACTTACAAGCATTCTTTTGTGAGTTTAGAGAGCAAGGCATGGTAATGTAGCCCCATTTGGAGTTCAAGCATTCCATTTTTTAAACTGCCTATCAATCTTTTCAATACGTATCACTGAGTATCAGTTTTTTCAGCATCAACTTTGTGTCAGAAAATTCCTACTATATAAAAATAACTAAACCCCCTTCTGACGCCTGGGCAGCATCCCTTCTTCTTCATATGCTTGGCCGCGACAGGTCTGGGTGACTGGCTATTACTACTCGGGAGGGCTGTGACCACATTCATTTCCCACTCTAGCTTATACTCGAGTCAATAGGTTTTCCCAGTTTTTTTGGTGATAACATGAGGTGCCTCAGCTATACCCGAATATATGTAATTTTTTTCCGTTTTGGATGAAAATCTTCATGTACCGGTGTTGTTGATTCTGGATGCATTCAAAACTATAAAGGTGGTCCTGTAACACAAAGTTTATAAGTATATAAAATATTAAATTTTCTACTATTTTTTCCACAAGCCCTCTCTCTAAAGAGAAGCTAAGGATGAGTCACACTAGTGGTGTGATCGATAATGCATTCCTGGAGTTGCGTTCACAAGTGCAAAGGCGTAAGTTACATAACGTTCAATGCAGGTACGTGCAAAAATGGTTTTGCCTTCTCCAGTGTGCACGTTTGCCAACATGGAGTTTTTACCAAATTAACCCGAGCGGCACCAGACTTAAGGTACGTCCCGGTGGTCTAGATACTTAGCGCACCCAGACGCACTATAATGTTCCTGCTCACGAACGAGCCCGGTACCAGAAGCAGCGGCTTCACGTACAGCTTGAACACCGCTGCTTAACACCCCGACGGAGCCGACTCCGTCGCGGGGTTAATACCCCTACCCCGCAGCCCAAAGCATGATCGCGGCGTGTAAGGGTTTCCCCCTATGGATCGGATCCCCCGTGCCGTCTTACTTGGGATCCAGCATAGCATCGCTGGTTTAGTTCAAGTATGTATAACGTAATAAATATCAAAAACCTTAACACTACACATTTAATAAATAAAAATAAATGGCATAAAATATACCCTACGAAAATGTCACTTTCCTCCCATAAAAACACTTAAATAAAGTAAAAAACACAAAAAAAACCCCTGCATATGGGATTGCCCGCTTCCTACAATCTGCCTAATAAAACGAATTGTTACTGGACCCGCACGGTTAACGCCGGAGGAAAAAAAACACAAAAATGTCAAAAAAAGATAATTTTTAATACCCTATAAAAAAATGCTCAAAAGTGATTTAAAAAATTTTATGCACCTAAAAATAAGCCACCAACAAAGAACTGTTTCTCGCAAAAAATAACCCCTAAACCCAATTTGTCAGCCACAAATAAAAAAGTTCGGGAGCATATGAAGAGAGATGGGTGGATGCTAAAATATAATATTTTCTCCAAATTAGTTTTTTATTCACACAATTGAATAAAATGCACAATACCGGGCCACACAATGTTTGGTATTGCTTGCGTCCGTAACAATCTGCATAATAAAACAGAAATCGTTTTAGATCCACACAGTGAACCCCGTAAAAAACCACCTCAAAAAACGCTTCTGAAAAAAGATATTTTTTATTATGCCTTTAAAAATGCTCTAAAAAGGTATTTTAAAAGTTACGCAATCTACAAGACCACTAAACAGAGCAATCATTCTCGCATAAAATAAGGCGCCTTAACAGATTTGTGAGGTGAATGGAAAGTTTAGCATATGAAAAGACAGTGATGCTAAAATAACACATTTTGCCAATTACTTTTTATTCAGTAAAAATGAGGAAAAAAATAAAAAAATGAGAAGTATGTCGATCGGGGCGACCCATAGAATAAAAATAATACTATTTTTATGTATGGTTAACGCCAAACAAAAAACACAATAAAATTTTTCTAAAAAATTGTAGTTTCCTCCACCACAAGAGTTATAAAATCTCACCATTAGCTGTAGATGCCCAAAATTACCTACCAGAAAATGCATCTTCATGTGGCACAAGAATAAAGCCCCTTTAGGTCCCAATAAAAAAAAGAAAAAAATGATAGCCTTTACAATGTGACCCATAGCAAATCTGATCTGGATGGCGCCTCCTTCCTTCTATGCCCGCCGTGCGCCATACAGCAGGTTACCCCCCCACATATGGGTGTCCGTGCACATCTGGAGGTATGAATATCAACCTTTGGAGTCTTTTTTTTTTCATTAATCCATTGTAAAGTTACTTTCTACCCAAAATAAGTGTATTGTTAAAAATATTAACAAATTTGCAGACGTGCACCTCCCTTTTGTTTTAACCCCTATAAAAACACCTAAGGTTGACAACTTCTAAAAGTGGTTTTTCATACATTGAGGGGTGTAGTTTCCGAATAGGTAATTTATGAGTCTCGCTATTATTTAGGCCTCTCACAGTCAATTAGAAGTGGTAGCAGGTCCATCTAAATTGGGTTTTGGTGATTTTACAAAAAATTTGAAAAATGGCACCAAAGTCTGAGCCTCATAACATCTAGTAAACATGTGGAAATCTTAAAATACTATGGCAACATGAAAGCAGACATTTTGGGATGTAAGTTATTTATTTTGGGTGCATTATGACTTATCTGCTTCAAAAGTAGAGAATTTAGAACGTTGAAAATAAAGAATTTTTCCAAATTTTTGTTTTTTCCATAACTAACGCAAAAGATTTCATCAATTTTTAAACTAATTTGAAGTACAATGTGTCACGAGAAAACAAGCTCAAAATCCCCTGGATATCTCATAGCGTTTCCAAAGCTATAACCACTTAGAGTGACACAGGGCAGAGTTGAAAAATGGGGCGGCGTCCTTTAGGGTTTTAAACCTACAACTATTGAACTGTGGCATAGCAATCCTAGGTTCAGTATTGTTAAATCCTGCACACGTGGTGCGTGCAAGTTTGCCTGGATAACTTGCTTGTGGCCAACGGCTATGTACGAGATTTTTCACAAGATCTTGTTTAATTTAATTACACTATAGACGTGGGAGATGACTGGACAGTGAGTTGGTGTTGCACATGGAAGAGAGCCAGGGGTTTAGGGAGGAGGCAGGAAGGAGCTTTATCACTCTGAGCTGTCTGCTGTAGATGGAGGGATGTGACTAACTGCCTCACTTGCTGAGAATATAGTCTTGTGCTGAGGGGAGAGGGAGATTTTTGTCCGAATCTTAAAGATTTTTCTTGAGGCATCTAAGCTGTGTTGGACCATGCATGCAACTGTCTTGCTCAAAGGGTGGGAAATTCAAAATTCATCTGTACTGGTAGTTGTATTTATAAAGAAACCAAAATAAAAGGCCGTAAAGAGAAATGTTGGTGCTCTACAGAGGTTGTGGCTGTTTTCACATAGTCCCTGTAACCCTGCAATACGGACCATCAGAGTCCTGAGACAGGATCCTTGCATCATATAAAGTAAGGAGACAGCCACTGTGCGAAAATAGCTCTTAATTGAGGACTTGTTGTAAAGAAGCACTCTGGATTACTCGATTCCAATGCCATAACTGGTTATTTGATTTGTTTTTCAGTATGAGCACTTTTTGTAGGTCCTGTGTACAGCACATAGTAACTTCCGTTGGGTCTTTTTGTCAGAATTTCCTTTGCACTGGTGTACGCTCCTGATGTTGATCCAAAGACCAGATCTATGTTCTCTTTTTAATATAACTCCTGAGGCGGGCTTCTAAACGTGGGGGATTTGGGAAATGACGTTAGGAGACAAGTCCTCCAGAAAAAGGTGTCAGACGCGCATAAATGGCTGAACTTATGGAGGACAAAGTCTAACTGGAAGGTAAGTCCTTGTGTGTGCACATTGTATAGTTTGTTGTACGACCTGTGTGAACCTGTAACGTGTTCTGCCTAATGTGATGTGAAGCTTATGTTTAAAATAGTTTTTTATCTGCAAGAATTTTAAAGTACCATATTTCCGGCCATTAGGCGCACCGGAATAAGGCGCATCAGTCTGATTGCCTTATATATGGAATTTTCCATATAAAGGCGCATCAAGACATAAGGCGCAGTGTGGCCGGGGGCGTGGCAGAGCGGAGACGGACGACCAAGAGGTGAGCGGGAAGGGGGTCCTTTCAGGGGGAGGATGGCAGCGACCATACTTACAGGGGTCCCCCGCTACCGGAGACAACAGATCTCCCTGCGGGAACTGCAGACCGACGCGGCAGAAGTTTGTTCGTTGCCGCGTGGTCTGCACGTTCCCGCTGGAGATCTGCTGTCTCCGTAGCGGGACCTATGTAACTAGGGTCCGCTGCCCTGCGCCATACATAGGGGGCACCGAACTATAAGCGCACTTTGGAGTTCTTAAGGAAATCCTAGCTTTTATGTGCGCCTATAGTCTCGGAAAATACGGTATTGCTTTTTTTAAGGCTATGTACTGGGGGGGTGCAGTCTGGAACCTAATTGTCCCCACACCTTAAGTCTTGCTCTGCACTTGATGTAAAATGGGTTCCCAGACAAGACGATGTGGCCTCAGAGTGTCTGATTATATTAGGTGCAGACGCATGTGGCCTCAGAGGTGTCTGATTATATTAGGTGCAGACACACCTCTGTCCACCCCCAGGAGGGGTCATAAGGTCTCTGCTACCTGGTATTTCATACAGAACCTCGGAGAAGTCCTAGCTTCTCAAGTGGAAGTCATATTGTCATGGTTCTGGTATCATTGGATCCAGTTGAATACCTGGTTCGCTTTTATACCACAACTGACCCCTTTGCTATGGTCCTATCCAGAGATATTTATATCTCTGGATCCAAGGGTGCTAGAGCCTTTGGAATTGGACCGCTATGATCCCTTGAAGATAACAAATCCAAAAATGTAGTTGCCCTTGGGCTGAGATGGACCATAACTGTCCCTGATCAATGTATTGGTTTAAGAGTTTTTCTGACTCGCTCACCACGGCTGGGGAAATGCTTTGAAGCCCGGCCCCCGAGCCAGAGTTACTCTGAAGTGTTAGATAATATAACATTTGGCTAGCTAAAGTGTTATAAAATCCAACACCTCCGTCTTGCCTCATTCCAATTAGATAAGTGGCCATATTTACTGCACTTATATTCTCTAGAAGTAACACTGCTGTCTGGGTTTTTGAAAAATTCCTGCTAGAAATCTAGATTGAGAACAAGTCCCCAGTAATCTGTAGAATTGAGATTCCTTTCTCACCAAGAAGTGGAATGGCAGGGTGAGAGAATCCAGATGCTCCATTCAATAGTATGGGAGTGTTGGAAATTGCACTGCATATTGCGTTCTCTGGCAGTCACATTCACTGTCTGAGAGTGCTGGAGGTAGCGGAGAACTGTGCTTGCCAATTTCTGGCACGCTTATAATTCGCCTGTTGATGAGAACAATACCCCCATTATCTATATTGTTGGAGGATACCAACATTCTGACCCTTTCTGATGGGGGATAAATTAGTATACCGCCCAGTTGTCAAATTATTTTTACTACTTAGGAGGAAAGTCAAGAAGGGTGATTGGTCCTTGAATGTCTTGCTTTGGATTCTAATAATAGATTCCCTTTATCACAAACTATTGGTTCAACACAGGTTTCCATCTTCAGAATAGCACTGCACAAAGATGTCTCCAGCTATTTTTAAAAGGGTTTTCCTAAGAAACATGTTAGATACTCTGCAATCCCCGTCTGCTCCATAAAGATTAACAGGGCAGCTCAACCATGTGCGACCGGCTGCTCCGGTGATCTCGAGGAGTTACCACGGGTCTGACGGTGGTACATCATACCTCTGTTCTCATGATCTGTGGGGGTCTTATTTCTAAGACCCCCATTGATCAGCAAGTTAGGCCCTATCCTGTGGCTCTCTCCTATTTTATTTTTTGTAGGAAAACCCATTTGATTCCATAATTAAAAAGAGATGTACATGGGAAAGTGAGTAGATTAAGAGCTACATTTGAACACCTCGAAACTTATAGGTCCGGCACCCCATGGTATTTTCCCCTGTAGATGTACATTCCTTTGTAATTATGTAGTAATAAAGAAATATATTTTTTTCCTAATGCTGGAGAATGTTTCATATTTATATCCAGATTTACCTCTGCTGCCAATGCAGGATACCTTATTGTAACCAATGGAATGATCAGCTGGCTTTTTTTTTTACTTTGCGTACTGCATGAGGATTTTAACATTTGATGTTTTTTGTTCAGGTCATTGATGCTGCACAGAGTTTGGAAGATGTTCACGATGCTATAAAACAGCTGAGCGAGGCAATCATAAAGGAAGCCAGTGATCAACCAATTGGGAAGCTGTGGGTTGCAGGCTGAGCAATGAAAATCCTGGTCGATCACCTCCTCACAAGACTTGGGCACTTTATGTAACTTGTGGATATTGTAGAACAGAAACTGTATTTAATTAAAGTTACAGAAATACTTTAGTCAAAGCTAATTCATTGAATAATACATGGTGCAGGGCCTTTGTATTGCTGGAACCTGGAGTCCTCTTCCGCCCTTCAGAACCTGCACCACAAGTTAATCAATCAATTGGCTTTGACCGCTGTGTTCCTTTAACATTAAAATGAATGCCTTCAAAAAGCGGATCTTGGTTTTAGATGTCTTAACCAGTGTGGAAAATTTAAGTGCAATCAATGGGTAAGTTGCATGTGCCATCCAGGGAAGCTTGTTGGTGCAATATGCTGCATAGGTAACTTGTATATCCATATAATTTCAAAATGGGTTAAAATTCCCATGTACATTCATACATAAAAGTTATCTTGAATAATGTATTGTCACCAGAGGACACTTGTAATATGTCCAATATATTATCTTACTGATCTATATTGTAAACATATGTGCGATATTGCTCTTAAACCAAACTCACAATCTAAAGGAACACTGAATAAAGATTTTATTAGAACTGAGGTCTCTTCAATGTTCTGTAATGGCAGTACATGACCCATCATTTTGGTAGGACAAATTATGCTTCCTAGTGGCAACATTTTATATTTCATGCACTGCGAAGCTGCCAATTCATCGGAAAGTGGTACAATTGATGTGCTGTTATCTTGTGGCCTTTATTTATGTTTTTAACTAACCAGTCAGTTACTTTTTGTTCTTTGAGTTGGTACAATATCAAACTTGTATTATTCTTCCTCGAATGCCCACATACACCTTTCATTGCAGTGCCCCCCCCCCCCTCCCCAATAGCAAGATGACGGGGGTGGTTTATTAAGACTGGTGCTTTCTCTACTGGATAGGATCTTGCCTAATTCTTTAAAAGGTTTATGCTATCAATAAATTTGGGACCTTTTCCTGAAAAATAAATGAAAGCAGACAAACTGAGAGCCCCCAACACGCATACCTATTGGAAAGTTATGATCTGCAAAACTGAAAAAATAGCATGACCAACCCTGCGGTTCATCTTGCTACTTAAAGCATCTATTACTTTAGAACACATATTAGGCCTCTGAACGCGAAAAGTTTTGTGTCATTGACTGATAACACTGCCGGGGTCAGAACTCAAAAATATAGAATTAATGGAAAGTGAATTTCCATTAGTGAAAGTGGTAAGACTTGCCGTATATACTCGTGTATAAGTAGTTTTTCAGCACAAAAAATTTGCTGAAAAACGTCCCCTCGGCTTTTACACAAGTCAATGCAGAGTAAAAAATTCTTAAAAAATAATAAACTTATATACTCACCCTCTGGTTGGCCCGATGTCTGCGCGGCTCCTCTTGCCTCCACGCCCGTCTTCTTTTATCGGCTGGGCATACTATGCGCCTGCCGGCCGGGGGAGGCCAGCGGTGGCATCCAGCAGAAGAAAGAAGACTGGCGCGGAAGCAAGAAGAGGAGCCACACGGACATCGGGGGGAGCAGCGCTGCACATCGGGGCCACCGGAGCGTGAGTATATAAGTTTATCTTTTTATTGGGGGGCAGGCTGGGCAGGCTGTATACTACAGGGGGCTGGCTGGCTATATACTGGGGGGTCTGTGACTAATGCATTTCCCACCCTCTGCTTATACTCGAGTCAATAGGTTTTCCCAGTTTTTGGTGGTAAAATTAGGGGTCTCGGCTTATACTCGAGTATATACGGTAAGTGACCACGACGGCCCCCCCACCTGGAAGATGCTCCTTATATCCTGTAGGGACAGGAAGTTACAAGAGGTTAAAAGGCTCCTTCCTAGCACCCAACACCAGTGTCTAACAAAGTACCACCTGGAAGGATGCAAGTGTATGGAAGTTTTGGACCTATTACCATAAAGAGAGGTCCATCATGGTCACTTAGTGGAAACCGAATTACCGGTAAGACTAATTCTATTTTTTTCCACCACATTCCCATGATAGCCCCCATCTGGAGACTTAGCAGATCAAACCATTATTAGGGAGGGACTACTGCCTGAACACCAGATCACCCTGGGAGGCAATATCCAAGCGGTAGTGTCTTGCAAATGTTGAGGAACTTGACCACATTGCAGCATGACAGATCTGGTCTAGAGATGCACCTCTTTTTTTTCTGCCCATGAGGCTGCCATGGCTCTAATGGAATGGGCTTTAATGGTTTCCAGAAGCGGAGTGTTTGTGGAATTATGGCAGAGAATGATAGTAGATTTTATCCATCTAGCTAAAGTTGCTTTAGAGGCTTTATTTTTCCCTGCAAAATTAATTAACAAGTTTGAGTCTTTCCTCCAGCCTTGTGTAACTTCTAGATAAAAAAAAGTACACATCTTCTAACATCTAGGCTTTGCCGTCTTCTCTCACAATCTGTTTTGGGGTTTGAACAGAGACTACTTTTGGAAGAAAGAAAGGGTCTAACTTAAGGACTATTCTATCATCTAGTATTCTTAAAAAAGGATCTTTACAAGAAAGGGCCTGAATTTCACAAAAAAGCTATTTTAAGAGTAAGATTTTTTTTAATTTTATCTGAATCTAGAGGTTCGAAGGGAGGCCCTGTGAAATGGTTTAGAAATCAGGAAAGATCCCCAGGGGGTTCCTGTTTGTGTTTTTTTTGTTTTTTTTATATGGTCTGATACAGGAACAGCCTTAATTGAACCTCTTAACCCACTGATGGTCTGCTAGGGGAAAGTCGAAGAAAACGCTTATTGCAGAAATTTGGACCATGAGGGTACTGGGTCTGAGCCCCAGAGAAAAGCTTGATTTAAAAAAAATCTAAAATTTGTGCAAGAATTGGGGCGCCCTGAAAGGAAGGGTGGTCCCTGCACCAAGAGGAGAATTTCTTCTAAATCTTTAGATAAATGGCATTGGTTACAGGTTTCCTGCTTGGTTTGATGGCACTGATAACTTCATTAGAGAGGCCTTTGATTTGAAGGCGTCTAGGCCGGATGGAGAGCCCCTGGGGTCCAGAGAAAAGAAGTGGGTTGTGTTCCTGTTTTGGTGAGTTGCAAAGGGATCCCATACTGGAGTCCCTCGAAGATAACAGATTTCTTCGAAGGTTTCTGGGTTTAGAGACCATTCGTTGGGATCCAGTATGAATCTGCTCTGGAAGTCTGCTTCTACATTCTCTACCCCTGAGGTGAATTGCAGAGATGGAAAGGAGGTAGGATTCTACCCACTTGAAGATCTGACGGCATAAGCATGTAAAGTTTTTTTGATTTTGTACCCCCGTCTGTGAAGATATGCAATAATTGTTGTATTGTCGGAGAGGATTCTGATATGTCCTTTATGGACTTGTGGACTGTTTTGAGAGTCTCTAGGACCGCTTTTAGCTCCCTGTGATTTGAGGACATGGAGCGAGTTCTGTTTCTGGTCGGGGTTAAAAAGGTAACCTCGACCTGCCCCACCTTTCGTGTAACTCCATCTACCTGTCTTTCCCTTGCCACTGAATGGTATTTTGTTTTCTCTAGAGGGACGAAAGGGCTTTTTGGGGGGGTTTATTAACTGGAAACACTTTTTTTTATCTGCAGCCTTTACAAGGATAGAATCCAGTTTGCTACCAAATACAATCTCTCCCTGAAAGGGAATTCCTCAAAGCATGGTCTTAGACTTAAAGGGGTATTCTCGGCTGGGCATTCATTTTCAGTTTCATTAATCTGCCATATATAAACATTTCTTCAATTAGATGTTATTAAAAAAAATGTTCCTGTGTGAAGATAATTTATCATAAATGTAGTCATATGGTCCCTTAGAAAGAAGACTGTGTCCTTGGTTACGGCCACGTCTGCTGGAGAGATTGCACAAAGAAACAAAAAGTTTCTGAATATTAAATGTCTGGGAGTTATTGCATGTCCTACAGCCGCCCTGTGGTAATGATCGCTGAATCCAGGTGGTCAGGCAGAGCTCATTAGCGCATGTCTGGCCACCGCTGCCAGAGTGTGATGTGGTCGTATCCGGGGAAGCTATCTCGTTTCTAAGGGACTACATGACTACATTTATGAGAAATTATCTTCACACAGGAACATTTTTTTTAATAACATCCAATTGAAGAAATGTTTGCATATGGCAAATGAATTTAATTAAATGTGAATGCCCAGATGAGAATACCCCTTTAACTGATATGTGACATACAGATATGTCACATATTGTTAAGGTGTTCATAGCACAGCTACCGTCCCAAGAAAAGTGTTAGAACGGGGGTCACTGGCCTACAACTTTTCTAAATGAAAACCCCATCTTGTGACAACAGACTCCTGACCTTGTTCCTTTGCCACAACTATAGAAGGGCTGCTATATACTGGCTTCCTACAGTGAAGGGTTGACTATTAATAAAATCCAGGGAATGAGGAGTCTTTTATTGTTGGACAATAACTATTCCTTGTTCAAGTTTCTTGACAGTGATTTGGGCTTCTTTCATGTGCGCTGCAACCCATGTATGAGGTTTTAGTGTTTATAACAAAAATGTTTAATGAGAATACTTAAGAAAAAAAAGACAACACTTTCCCCACTCCCTCTGCTTGCTGTAAGCTCACACAATGGGATGGGTGGGGAGTGCTACTGCAGTGTAACAGCTTGTGAAGCTACAGCATGGAGGGCTCTGGTAACGCCCCAAGGCCCTTTTAGATCATTAAAATTGTAAATGTTTCTTAGTACAAAGGTGGTCATTCATAACAAATATAAGAAGATTATCACAGTCACGGTGCCTGGATCTATGAGTAGGTGTCCCTGGTTTATTATATTTGATATTGATGGTACATTTTCTTTAAAAGGAAATTTACAATCTGATTCACACCATATGAAGCAGCACAGCCTAAATCCTTTTTGCACCTTGTTGTAGAAGCTAACCTAGTAATAGCTTCCTAAATCTTTTTTTAGGAAAAGGAGACTATTATATAAAAAAACAATTACAAGGCCAGTTCTTGCATCAGTATGCAAAAGGCATTCAGTCTATGATTCTGCTTATACTAGCTGTAGCCTCTGATAGCAAAGACAGACATTTGATTATGAAAAATAAAAAATAATAGAAGAATTTTAGATCCACCACAGATATGCAGTACAGATGGGGCATCCAAAATGATCTAAAAATAGCTAGATGATTACAACTCTAGATGTGACTGGAGTAGTTAATGCCAAGTATAAGACTACATCTCTGGATGTGACTGGAGTATCACAGACGATATAAGCTTCATGATTGAAAACATATTACCTCACACATAAGCTGCTTTATACTAAGAATGATAATGGTAGATTGATACTCCAGTCACAGGTAGAGCTGCAGTCATCTGACGTTATCTAACAGTAGACAGATTTCAACTCTGGATGTGACTGGAGTATATAATAGCAAAGATAAGACTGCAGCTCTGGATGTGATTGGAGTATCACAGATTGTATAATCATAGGAATTGAGAATATATTATCTCCTACTACCTCACACATCTTATATTACTTCACATATAACCTTACATATTATTTCACATATTACCTCAAACATAAACGTCTTATACTCATTGCCTGTAGTAACCAATCGAAACTCAGAGCTCATATTAATGACTTGTGATAAATAGAAACTGAGCTGTCATTGGTTACTTACTGTCAGAGCAGCAGACAATGGCTCCTGTAGATGGTAGTTGATAAGTGTATTTTGGAAAGCGTGGGGTGACTCAAAACCTATTATGTTCCCTGAGTCACTTGGAGCGATTGTGCAAAATTTGGTGATTGTAAACGCGATGGTGCAGATTCCTTTAGCGGACACAGAAACATACACTCAGCTTTATATGATAGATGAATCAGATTCACATTAAAAAAAAAAAAGGAAAAACAATACCTACCTCACTGATCCCCCACCGATCCCATTTCACTGTGTCCAGAGGCTGCACAAACCTTTCCTCCTTAAGGATTTTAGTTAAGCATTCTGGACATAAAATCTTTTTATAATCCTCTGCTACTTTTGCACTGCATAAACCACATCTTTCAGATTGTTTCTTAGGTTTTTCTCTCCCTGTTTGTTCTCTTTGTTCCTTTCCCTGAGAAAGTATATATGATAACAAGCAACTACTAAGACAGATCTGCTCTATATGTAGGAAAGAGGTCAGCCCAGGGCTTGTACTTACGGGAACCAGGACCTGGAACAGGTTTGTTGCTTTGTCTGCCATTTGTCTTATACAGGGAAGCACTGGAGCCACGGTGTACACTCTCCACGAACGCCTTTTGAATGTGGATTCGGCGTTCACGTGGTAAGGCTCCACTCCCTTCCCTTTGCGGGCTGATCCGGAAGTGCAAACAGGGCGCTTCGTAACCAACGATGTGCCAGAAGTTGTATTTGACGCACCGGGCGGCGCTCCCCAAGGCATGTGCCTCTGTTAACGCCAATGAGGCCCCTAAGATAGGCCGTGGAGCAGAAAAATCATCGGACTGACTGGAACTCCAAGGGAAGTAAGGAGCATCCTCCAGGTGGGGACCTTCGTGGGAACGTGGTGGAAATATTGATATATGATGCATATCAGGGTAATAGTAAACTCTATGCAGCACGCTGTAATAAATGATGCACAGGGTCCTGTCCCCGGTAGTTTTAAAGTCCAGGACCCAGCACATTTCACTTTCCAATATCGCAGAAACTGCTAAACTGGCCCCAGTGGCCATTCAGCAAGCATCAGAAACCTGCTGCAATTTGGCTGTAGAGCTCATACTACGAATAGCAAATCAATTTCATCATGTGCTGCTATTTCCTGAAGATCTAAACACACAAGCATTCAGGAGGAAGTTGCTTGAAATGCATTTCAATACGTGTTTCAAGCACATGGGGTAAATGCAGCCTGAATGTGGTAAAGCTATAGAAGTTCCTGTGTTCTGTCTGGTACCCACCAGCTTTGTGAGTGACCGAGGTAATTAAACTCCTTGTAGCTGATTTCCATTGCAGACAGTATTTGCTGCATGCTACCTGTCACCACCTGAGGGAGCATTCACACGTGGCATTGGAATTGTGCAAACACATGGTGCGCCTTACCTATCACATGCACTTCAGTGGAAACATATATGCTATCGGGCCAAAAAATGCTAATTAGTACACGGCCCGAGTAGCCTTTTTATTATCCCTATGTTACCCATTTCACAAGTACTAAAGAAAAACTTTCCTCCTCACAAAGGAATAAGATTAACCCCTGCCCCACCGCAGCCCTTTTTCGTTTTTGCGGTTTCATTTTTAACTCCCCACCTTCAAAAATCTATACATTTTTAGTTTGTCAGTCCAGAGCTGGTTATGGCTTATTTTCGAGTAAACAAATTCCACTTCAAAAGGCGGCATTTAACCCCTTAACGCTTGCCGCCGCGCAGGCGGTATAGGGAATGTTATGAAGAGGGCTCAGGGTTTTTTTTTTGGCATATTGAAGCTATCTGGAGTTCTGCAGATTCGGTACAGGAGCCAGTGGAGATCATGTAATGAAGAGCTGCAAAAAATGCACTATATTGCAATACAGAAGTATGGCCGTATATGGTAGGAGCGATCTGACATCTAGGGTTAATGTACCCTAGATGGTCTAAGAAATAGTGGGGAAAAAAAAAAAGTTGAAAGAATAAAAAAATTAAATAAAATATTAAAAATTCAAATCACCACCCTTTCCCTAGAAATTGATTATAAAACATAATAAACAGGAAAAAATCACAAAATATTAGGTATGCCGCGTCCCAAAATGCCCGATCTATCAAAAATTTTTAAAAACGGTCGGCCGGCGGTGACCTCCGAGAGGGAAATGGCGCCCCCAAAATGTCCGAAAATGCGACTTTTACACCTTTTTACATCACATGAAAAAATATCAAATGTCGCACAGACCTCAAAATGGTTAGCAATTGAAACCGTTTTGCTCATTTCGCCAAAAATGACCCCCTCACACAGCTCGTACCCCAAAGGATGAAAAAGTATTAGCGTCAGAAAAGATGGCAAATTTTTTTTTCTTTTTGTACACATTTGTTTAATTTTGAAAATGTATTAAAACACAATAAAACCTGTATAAATTTAGTATCCACCGCGATCGCACCGAACCAAAGAATAAAGCTGAGGTGTTGAGTTTGAGTGCACAGCAAACGTCGAAAAAAAACTGAGGCCCACAGAACGTGGCGGTGGTTATTTTCAATTTTTCCACCATTTGGACTGGATTTTTTTCAGGTTCGCAGTACACTGCATGTTAAAAAAAATAACAATACAGGAAGGAAAATTTGTTACGCACAAAAAATAAGCCCTCACAAGGTTGTACATGTTACATGAAAAAGTTATGGATTTTGAGGTGGGAGAGCGGGAAATGAAGCGGGGGAAGACAAACCCGCGCCTTAATCTGCTCATGCCGTTTTGTACTGGGAAAAATATTTCAAAGGCAGTAAAATTGAAAAAAAAAACACATTTGTGCTGTTTCTTGTGGGCTTGGATATACGGCTTGCACTGTGGGCACCAAAATGACATGTTACTTATTCTTGGGTCAATCTTTCCCTCTGTTACGATTCGAGGATACCAAATTTGTATAGGTTTTATAAGGTTTTAATTACATTTAAAAAAATAAAAACTGATTGTACAAATTTTGTTGGGGGTTTTTGCCATCTTCTGCCTAATAAAACTTTTTTATAATTTGGTGTACGGAGCTTGGGAGGCACCCAGTGCGCTCCCTCACGCCGCCCCCCGGTGCTGGTCGCTTTATTGCACCTCTACCACGCGCGCCCCTGCACATTTCGCGCACACTCCCACCCTTTCCGTCGCCCGCCCTTCCCCTACATGGTTGTAAGTCGCGATACTCCCACCCGGGCCGTGCCGCTGACCTTGCCTCCGCACGGCCTCTGGGCCTTGGCGCCTCCTGGCCTCGGGCGTGGCGGTAGGGGTAGTTCATACCACCTAACGCCTTCAGCGCGCGGGCCTGGGCCGACGATATTTAGGCTGGGCCTCTTAATGGGGTTTAGCTGGGGCTCTGGCGTACGTTTGTTTTTTTTTTTTTTTTTTTTGTTCTTGGATGGTTTGTGGGTTGTTTTTTGTTGTTTTTTCTTGTTCTTGTTTTTTTGTATTGTTTTTTTTACCCGTTTTTTTTTGTTTTTTTCGCGTTTTTTTTTTTTGTTTGGTTTTGGTTTTTTTGTTTGTTTTTTTTTTTTTTTTTTTTATTCTTTGTTTTTTTTTTTACCTAGTTTTGGTATAGCGATTTGGAGTTTGTTTGTCGTTTTTTTTTTTTTTTGCGGCTTTTGATGATGTTTACAATGTTCATTTTTAGGACTGTGACCTTTGATCACTTTTTATAGAATTTTAATTTTTTTTTCAAATGCAAAAAGTGCCATTTTCGACTTTGGGCGCGATTTTCGTTACGGGGTTAAAACGCAGTGAAAAAATGATTATATTTGATAGATTTTATTTCAGACGAGTCCATACCTAATGTGTTTGATTTTTTTCTGTTATATACAGTTCTAGGGAGAGGGGGTGATTGAGTTTTATTTATAATTTTTTTTTTTTACTTTTTTTAAAATTTTACTATTTTTAGACTCCTAGGGTACTTAACCCTAGGGTGTCTGTACGATCCATCATACACTGCCATATGGCCGTAATGGGGATTTTCCTCCTCATTCATTACAATGTGCTGATAGCAGATTGTAATGAATGGGTTAGCACGAAGCAGCCTTCGGAAGACCCGAGGCTGTCATGGCGATGGATTGCCTTTCTCCGATGACGTCACGGGGAGCGACGATCCACGGCAAGATGGCGGCGCCCAGCAGCTTAGCCAGCGGCAATCAGCGGGAAAACATCCTGGCAATATGCAGGAAAGACTTACCTACCATAGAGAGGGCTCAGCCTGTGAGTCCTCTTCATGCACCAGCATGTGACGTACTATTACGTCACATGTCGGTAAGGGGTAAAAGCACACAAATCATGAAGAACAACTTTGCTGATTACTTATGTGCATCAGTTTCTTGCTATCCTCATCAGTTTGCTGGGTCTGCAGTAGCTGTGTGTCCCTGTAATATTTCTCTTACCATTCATAGACTTTAGAGATATGGTTTCTGGAGATGAGAGGGGGGGGGGGGCATCAGTCTTCTTGTGTGTAGCTAAGAGTTCAGAAATTATAACATCAGAGTTGTCCTTTAAGAATGATGTATTTTTATATACCTTTCTTGACATTAGTACGCCATTTACAAAAAAAATCTCTCCAAGAATAAAGTCAGACGGAGAAGCTTTTAATGACATAAAATCTCTCCAAGAATAAAGTCAGACGGAGAAGCTTTTAATGACATAAATATTAGTTGCAGCCACAGAATGGCTGCTCCACTTATCTAGGCAACTTCTATACTGAACGTTAGTAACAAGCACTGTCATATCACAACTGTCTATAAATCTGTGAGCTCAGCATAACGTGATCTGGTCAAAAGACCATGCAAGGCTTATAAGGGGCCTTCTCATCACATATTGCTGGGATATGCCATCACTTGATGATCATTGGGGATCCACATACTGGGAAGGGGGCTGGATGGTTGACTTTGGCTGTGCAGAATAAGTGATCATAGAGTGATGGAATAATCTAGCAATACACCACCACTTTATATGATGGGAAAACCCCTATTAGAAGAAGACAATGCAGACATTTCAAATAATCAAAAAAATATTTTTCACTGAAGGCAGATAAAGGCTTGTTTATGGAATTCTTCATCCCAGTAAACTTGGAGGTTGTATATTCCCTCTGATGGTATCCAATTCCATCCCGGAATGGGTGTAGGGTCTTCCACATCTCCGCAGATGGCCGGACTTCCTTCTAGCACATGGAATGTAGCAGAACAGACTCCTTACAATGCGCGTGTCTGGGTGTCCTAAGCTCTAGGCACCCCATTAAAATACAGGCTGTAACAGATCCTGGTAAGTAGGACAATTCTTATATCCAGCAACATCTGTGGGTTTTTATGAACAAAAAAAAAAGAAGCAGCAGTCTCCTTACTGTGGAATATTATGTGTTTCACCCTTTATCTCAGTCATATTGTCTTTTTTTTTTTCTTCAAAAAGATAAAATTTCAAATTCTTCATCTTCTGAGTCAAAGAATCTGTCAAGGCGGTCTGCATCTGAGGAATCTAACACAGACAT